>LR539623.1:639862-998177 GCA_900536315.3 Caenorhabditis becei
GAACGAGTCGACTCGATTCGATTAATCGAATCGGTCGACTCATTCAACTCGAACATATTCGACTTCAATCGAATCTGAATCGAGCACAACAGTTGGCGAGCAAACACGTCACGTATTGTTGGGTGGCCGATGGTGCAACCGCTTTTTTATTAGCAGGTGTATGACGAATGAGTTGCGAGAGAAGAAAGAGCGGATGACGTCAGATTAGTGAGGGATTACGGTACAGCACAATCCGAATGCGAAACGAAAGGACCATGAGACTTGACACGAAGCCCAATGCGATAATCTTATTCATCGTTAATAACCAGGACATTTAGAATTTGTAGTGATGCACATTCAGGCTAGCTATTAAATAGCGCTATTTAGCTTGCGCAGTGTACTTGGTATTACTGTAGCATACGATCGACAATGACCTCTGTGCATTCTGGCGTGCGCGTTATCACGTAATACAGCTGCAATTCGATTTTTCAATTTTTTATTTTTGCACTTTTGAATTTCACTGCTGATCTAATTTGCTGATTGCGCGTATAATGGCAGTTTCTCGCCCACGAACTATTTGTCCTTGATTTATTTTACTGTTTCTCCGAAAAAAACAAGTTTCGAAACTCTATGACGCCGTCCTTTCATGTTTATTTGTCGATTCTTTATCAACAATTTGCACTCAGAGTCGTTTACTCGCTGCTCTTCCCTCTTTTTGTTCATTTCGCCCTATTTTTAGTAAGAACGTCGTTCGCTCACTGGATCATTTTTGTTTTTCGCGATCAGCCAGTCTAGTCTTAGTCGGTACGTTCGATCGACTGTCTTTTCTTTTTTCGAATCGGTTCGATCGGACAACAGAACAACACTGCGCGCAGCCCAACGAACAGTCGCACTTTTTGGCACGCAGCCAATGTTTAAACGCGCGCAACGCATCGGCCTTGGGTCAGTAGGATGCCCCGCCCCTCGGACATACAGTGCGGGAGGTCCTCTGATATTCTAGCTCACCGTAGTCTACTCAGTTACATCTGTTACGTAGCTCGTCCATCTCATTTTTTCATAGCAACTTTGCTTCCAATTCGCGTTATAAACGCGCAGGCTTCTCCCATTTTCTCTGATATAACAAGGCGCGACACGTAGATCCGTCACGAACCTCTTCTCCTCCCTTCTTTGTGTATCCGTGCGATTCTCCAACTTGTCATTCGCTTCATAATTCACCTCATCGTCTTCCTACGATGTCTTCTTTCCCCTTACTCTTCGGCTGTGAGCGCTCATAAGAGAGTGTGCCCTGGTGAGCGATTGTCGAAGTCACTCACAATTCACTCACTAACAAATACACACTCACACAACACAACTGGCGGCTGTGGCCTGGTCGTCTTCTTTGCCGCCTCGAGTAACAGCAGTTGTGTGAGTGTGTGCGTGTGTTGGGTGGGCCAGAGTTTTTCTCTGCTCCCTTGGCACGATGCCAAGTGATCATTTTCTCAGTTTCTGTCGCCAGGATCGCTCTCAGACCTAGCGGGATCGGTTTGTTTACGTTAATTACCTATGAGTTGCGCTTTTGAATCAACGCCTGACCATCGAGTACGGTAAACGTCGCTTTTTGTGTGAAATAGCGTGTTAGAAGAAGAGACGGAGAGCCAGGAGGCGGCCGCCGGGTGGGCAGACACGCAGAGTAATCGCTGGCCACACTGAGGCCCCGCCTCCACGCGCGCCGAAATGGGGAGCTCGGCAACCCCTCCTCGCTTAGTTCTACACCAGGCCAGGCAGAGGAGAAGAGGACCTTAGGCTTTCATATTTCATTCCTTTTCCAAGTCCTCGCCATGCCTCAGTGTCCTACGGTAGAGTCCGCCTATGGTTGCGCTCTGTTGTTTGGTAGGCCTAAACCCTCGACGCAGGTCGTATTCTAGATAGGCCTCTGAACTACTTCAGAGATTCTATGATCTCCCGACTTATCACTTATAAGCCGTCGAGGCTAGCACAAACAACTAGTAGTGAGTGTTCTTAGGGTCCTCTATTTGAATTTGGCGGGTCATATTGTGACACTCTGCCTATCTCTCGCTCTTGGCAGCCAGCCAAGTCAACACGACGCAGCGCACTCTCTCACTTCCTTCTTTTTTGCGTCTCGTCGACCTTCTGTAGACACCGTGACGATCTTATCCTCTTTTTACACTTCACCGCGACGATTTGCTTCAAGACCAAACTTTCAGAAACCTCAACCTAACCACTTGCTAATCATCATGTCGGCTGTTGAAGAGAGACAAACCGAGAAGAGAGCTCTCGACAAGGGTGACGAGAACGACGAGGTCGTGCCAACCAAGGAGCCGAGAATCGAGAACGGAAAGGCCGAGGTGAGTGCAGAAAGATAGTTGTCGGTGACTTGGCGCAGTGCCAAGGGCAGCGATCGTTGTTGGCTGCTTGCCAACTGTCCTTGAGATCCATTTTAATGATGATTCTTGCAGGAGGAGCCGAAGGAGAAGGTCGTCAAAGGTGAGTAACTGATCTTCGCCGCTTGACCGCGACTGTCTTGCGATGTCAAGGATCAGATGTGATGAAATCCTAGTCGGATCATGGGACAGCTCCGTCTTTTCTATCCAACCGCTCGTTTCCCATCCTTCCATCGTGTGTTAGTGGCCGCGTGTGTATGTGTTTGACGGTGGTGCTGCTGCTGCGAGGCCGTCAACCGACCGACCGACCTCGGCCGAGATAGCGTTCGTGAGACATTCGGAGCGACGACGAGGCGAGGAATCGAGCGCACGCGTCGCATCGACCGCGTCGCACCAAGATAACAGCCGTGCTTGGCTGGCTGGCTGGCTGGCTTGGTCGCTGTGTGTCGGTGAGCGAGTGAGTGTCTATGTGTGCGTCTTTTCGAATGAGCGAGCGAGGAAGGGTCGATCGGCGAAGAGGAGAGCGCTGTGTGGAGGACGGGCGAGGAGGAGGCTGCTGGCTGCTGCTGACTCGCAAATTTGTATGGGGCGGCTGTGTCCGTGTGTTGTGTGCGTGCGGTTGCGACGCGACGCGACGCCGTCTTCGTCGTTTGCGAATGACGGCCTCCTCGCAGCTGCGGATTGATTTGCGCTGTGTGATGGAAGAGATGGGAGACAAGAAGCAGGCCTTCTCGCGGCGACGACGCCGGCGTCGGGCCATGGCGAGAGATTTGTGCTGCTGCGAACCGCTCATTCCTTTTGGGCTAGCTGTACACATAAGCAAGAGACTGATTAGTGATGGCGATTTGAATAATAATAACAATCTCATGCGAGCGGGATGTACCATAGGAGTATATGGTAGCTGTTGAATAGTGTTTGACGGTTGATTCTTGCAGAGGACGGAGAGGGAGACGAGGAGGACGGAGATGATGACGTCGACGAGGAAGAGGACGTGAACGACGAGGAGTCGTCCGAAGGCGAGGGAGAGGGATCCGATGCTGGAGAGGGAGACGAGGAGGAAGGATCCGGAGATGAGGAGGACGGAGACGAGGCTGAGGGAGGCGACGAGAGCGACTAAACTGTTGAACGTCGAGGAATAAGACTGTGCAAAGCACCTCTTTAACTCCAAATCTCTTAAAGTTCCTTGGGGCTAGATCTCAATTCCTCAGTAATTCACCCCAATTCACACACTCTTCCCCCTATTTCCTTCGATGCTGACCCACTTTTCTTCCAAATCTTCAAGAATCAAATAATCCTTACCCCCCTCCCCCAAGTAAACGAATACTTTCTTTTCCCTTCACTCTAAAATTGTTGAACATCCTATGTACCTGTTTTGTGAAAAGAAATTGTTTTCCTTCCCCCCTCCCCCGTCCCCCTATTATATTCATCCGTTTGATGTTCCACCCTAATTCTTTTTTTTAATACCCTACCTTCCTGAATTCCATCTCTCCCGCTATTCCACTGTCGGAGTGGTCGAAAGAGATGAATTCTGAATAGGGTCTAAGTTATTTTTCTCCGCAGTGCTACACTTCGTTTGGTATATTTGTAATTCGATGATATTCCCATTGTTGTCGACTTGGTTGTACCACATTCTTCTACACACTCCCCCAATAAAATTTTCGAGGAAAAGACGTTGTTAATTGGCATCGTACAAGCAATTGGTTTTGGGAATCTGTGAAGAGGTCGAGGCGAAATTTCAGAATCGATCGAGAGATCAGCTTCAGATGGCTTCCAAAATCTCACTCATTTCACGAAAACAGCTGAATCCGTTCACTGGGCCGTCTGACGCAACTGCAATTATGGATGGTGCAATTCTTCTTGCGAACAGATGGCCACGTCATTTTCCACAGGTGTCAACGGAGCGGGTAATTGCGCGAACCTTGCATAACCACTGCTTTTTGTGCGTAATGGTCCCCTTGGTTCGTGTGTTGGATGACGTTTTGGAGAGAGCCGAACAGATGTTTTCGGCTGCATCTGTCCCCTCGTCTCCGGCCCAATAACCTATTCGTCTTGGCAGAAGAACCGGGCAGATGGGCTTCTAGTGTCGGAGAAAGGGTAGTTAATCAGAGAGAAGACCCGGCAGAATGGGATTTTCATAGAATATTGCCCGTCTCGCTGCATGTGTTTTTGAATTTAAAAATGGGCAAGAATTGTGAATTTCTAAAGCTTTGTATTGTTTATTGGCTTGGCTTTTGGCTTTTCGGATATCATGCAAAAACTTAGAAGCTGTGAGAAGAAATGATCAGTTCGAACACACCAACAGATCAGAAGTAGGAAGAGTTACAGAAATTCAGACATTTTTCTTCAGTTTTGCAGATTTTTTGATTGCTTTTCAGATATTTGCAAGGGATGCTTTCTGGATATGAAAATTTGCAGGAATTGAGGAGTCATGATTCGAATCAAATTTAAAATGTATTCTTTTCGCGATCTATTTTTCGAACTGTCAGGAAAGTCGTCTTCGAAGCGATGAAAGGAACACAATTGACCTGAAACTGGTGAAATACAAATTTATTTATCGTTTTCCGTTTCATTTTTTCTGAGTTCCGTCGTGTTCTACGGCTTCTTTGTCATGAAAAACGACTCAACTTTGATGAAAAATGGCGCCGGCGACTCGCGAGGAGAGACAGCAAGCGCGCCCCACCGCACCACACAAACGTTGAATACTCAGTCAACGGCTGCCGCCGCAGCCAAATTGACCAATTTTTGCTTTCTTTTTTAGGATTTTACTCTGTTTTTCCAACTTTTTTGAAGAATTCCAGCAGTTTTTTCGACAAAATTGTTCAAAATACAGTTCCGGTAATTTTTTTCATGCAAGTTTCGTTATTCTTTCCTCAAAAATGCTGAAATTCTTGTCGAAATATCAGTTTTTCAAAGTTCTAAAGTGAAAGTGTGTTTTCGATTCCGCTTATTTTCTTTCTTACAATTCTTCTTGTTCTGCTGTCTAATCATATGTTTTTCGGGTAAAATGGTGCACGTTTCCGGAACCAAGGTCAAGGTCGTCAAGAAGAAGCTCACCAAGTTCAAGAGACATGAGTCCGACAGGTGAGCGTTTCAGAAGTATCAAATTTTTCAAGAATTATGTTTGTTTAGATACCGTCGTGTAGCCCCAAGCTGGCGCAAGCCAAAGGGAATCGATAACCGTGTCCGCAGACGCTTCCGTGGTATGCGCGCCATGCCAACCATCGGATTTGGATCCGACAGAAGAACCCGCTTCGTGCTCCCGAACGGATACAAGAAGGTTCTTGTCCAGAACGTCAAGGTAAAATTTAAATCCGGTAGTTGATAAAGTCATCGATATTTTTCCAGGACTTGGACATGCTCCTCATGCAATCCTACAAGTACATCGGAGAGATCGGACACGGAGTCTCCGCCAAGAGCCGCAAGGGAATCGTCGAGCGCGCCGCCCAGTTGAACATCAAGCTGACGAACGGAAACGCTCGTCTTCGCACTGAGGAGTCGGAGTAAATTTGTTGATCTTGTTATAAACTTGTTTTGAAAGAAACGTTTTATTCGTGTATGATATCAGACAGACATGACGAAATTTTACACAGCTTGTCTAAGTCGAGCTAGGCGCTGCTCCAGCTGGTCTTGCTCGTTCTCCGGGGTTACTTCTTTGTCGAACAGTCCGAATCGATTGCTTGGGGCTTCCGGGAGGTGAAGAGAATCGTCTCTCTGGAATTTATTAAATGGAACTGAGAACATAAATGCACGAACCTTGCTTTCACTGAGCAACTCGTCCAACTCTCGCTCTAAGTCAGCATCATTGTGACCGTTGGCATTAACGAATGGCGAAGAGATGGCTTCCTCAATTTCGCGGTACTCGTCCATCGAGTTGGCGACATCGTCCATGGTCTCGTGAATCTTGTCAGGCGACAGTCCTTGGCGCGCCAAGGTTGCTTTGAATGCAGCAGTTCCCGACTGGTAGGCCTTCAGAACGTCTTTGTTGTTTTTAGCAGCGGATATCTGATGAAGCATCGTGAGCAGCTTTTGGTACTGCATGTCTTTATCAGCTACATCCTTCTCAGCTCGCTTTCGCTGGCGAAGGAAGTTCTGAGCCCTTCCCTTCTCTCCGGATCTCAACGAAGCTCGGCACTGCGCATCGTACTTTTTCACTTTCTCCTCCAGCTGCTGAATTTCGCGATCGAGCTTGTTCATTGCCTTGCGGATATCAACAACACTGGCGTCTGCTTCCGTAAACTTGACTGGATCTTGACTTCCATGGTCCTTAAACTTGAGCACTTTCTCTCCGTGCTTCGTCGTTCCAACAGTCAGCTCGCCAATGTCGGTGAGGTGTTCCAGGATGATATCGAACGTTTCTGTGGTTGACACTATCTCTCTGGCCCTCTCGAACATATCCTTGTACGTGACAACTTCTCCGGTGCAGTCGACTTCAGAGCGCAATTCTTCGTTGTACATATTCAAAAGATCCTCTCCAAGTTGCTTCACTGTGGGCAAATGGAGAAGTTTTTCGGACTCCGAAGAAGCACCGAACATCCAGCCTTTTGTTTTCGAGAGACCCCATCCCACCCATCCGGAATGCTGATCTCTCCATTCCCCGAGAGTAACTACTTCCTTTTTTCTAAAAAATTAAAGAAGTGTTGGGTGTGATGGATAGAAACTCACTTCTTCAATTCTTCGAGCACTACATTCAGACTGGCCGGAATGCGATCGTTGCGTCTGAATCTTCTCTTCAGCGTTAGCAAGTCGAAAACTGCGTTTTTTTCTCCGATACAACTGTCTTTGATTGTGTCAATCCAGAACCGCATTTTCCTATCGTAGTCTGCCTTGTTCACAGCTCGTTCCTATATTATTATGAATATAAGGTGTCAATCAATAGTTTTACACTTACGAACCTTAATAACTGACATGAGCCCATTCATTTTCACATCGTCTTGCCATTCTGGTGGTAAATATGATGCCATTCTGCAAAAGGAAAGTATAATTTGCTACGATGAGGGAATAAACGGGAGAAAATATATAAAGTTTAAACAAAGAAGAAAACAATCTTCGAAAATGTGATCGGGATAATTCACAAGGAACGCTGTGGGGGAGACCGTGACGGTGTTTGCGTAACGCATCTTTTTTCAAAAAATGAATGTACGCAGGTTTGCGTCGTAGTGTTTGCAGACGAGAATTTTCGTTTTTGTCAGGAACAATTTGCGTTTCTTCAATTCCGTTTTTTCAACAGTTGCTCATGTTTTCCATTGATTTAACTTTCACAAAATGCATTCGGAGACATAAATTTCATATTTCCTCACTCTGCGGCATGCCCACTCGTCCATAAGTTCAAGAAATTTATAGCTTGGGAAAAACTTGCACAGAATGGCGCCCATTTCTGGACATTTTAAGAGCTTCAGAGCAACATGGGAAAAATCCGAAACTGATGACCATTTTGTGATATTCGACAAAAGTCTGAATTCATGAGCTCACTGAAAGAATGGGAAACATTTGAAAACAAGCGATTTATTGGAAAAAGTGTTGACAAAATGATGATAATACAAAACCCTGTGATATTTTGCAGAAATTTTGAACAGCAAGAAGAATGGTCATAAAATGTCTATTGGCAATTGAAATTACTGAAACCTAGAGTACAGTAAGCGGTAGTGTTCGGAAATTGGGTTGTCGTGTCATTTTTCGTTCTTCGAGAAAGTCCCATCCAAAAATAGCTAACATTTTTCATGTAAGAACATCGTCAAAAAGAATTAGTTTCATCTTGACAAAAACCCTGATCGTCTTATTGCGCGAAACCATCAGTTGTAATGTGTACTCCTCGCGGAACAATTTGTTCAGCGGAAACTTCAAACCCGCGTATGAGATATTCCCTTTCACGCTAAGATCTCGCTTCTCTCATAATTAGTAACCGGAACAGCATAGCGTTCTCATGTTAGCTTCTATTGCCGAGCTCTCGGGATTAGCGATAATTGCAAGATGGCTTAACTCGATGCACCTGTATTTCCTGCATTCCCCTCGTCGTAAACTACCCGACATTGCCTATCGAATTTGCATGTTGACCTGCTTGCTGACGGCAGATTCCCTTCGTTGAGCACGCTTCGAAGTGCAATGAAAGCCCTTTCATATTCTTGTCGTTGAAACCTCAATCTCTCTGCTGACGCCTTTTTTGTCACGTGGCTGTTCTACGGAATTTTGAGTCAGGTTTCTTTTGGTTTCTCCCATCTTGCCTCCCTCTTCCTCCTTATTCCCGAGAATCATTTCTTCCGCTTCAAGTTTATTTCCCAAAGAAGGCGTATTCGAGACTTTCATTGTCGTGTCCGCGGCGTGTACGCATAAAAGAGCAAAAGCTATACGAAAAATAATGAGCAACACCGATCTCTGCGAGCATTTCAACGAATTTCTGGCTAGTTCCAGTCTAAAATCGATAGCGCGCCGGCGCCGTAATGCACATGCGCTGTCCGCTGATGATTGAGCCAATTGACCTCATTCATATGCTTATTAATGTCTCTCTCGTTTCCTTGTGCTCGTTCATGAATTCTTCTTTTGCTGCCCTTTCACGAAGCTGACGATACATATTTTCCAGGTAGAACAGAGTGGCACAATTGTGATATTGGTTGCCGCCACTTTGCAATCATTCTAGACAAAGACGGGTTGGATTCGGACAAGGGCAGATTCGCCCAAAGTCCGGCTACGCCAGGTTCGATTGCTTAAACTCTTCATACCTCACACCCACATCCAATTTCAGATGTAGACTCTGGCGATCTGGACATGCCAATCGGCGAATCAGCCTGCTCGCCACTCGACGGAGACGCCGTCTCGGGAGCTGTCTGCAACGAGTCAGGCGACGAGGGACCGCGCAAAAGATCTGCGAGTCCCGCGACGGGGAGTCAGTCGACGTGGACTAATCCGGCCAAGGTTGGTTGTCATAACAACACTGCAGCCCTCATCGGTTGTCAGTCGCTCGAAATAGAAGCTGAGGTTTCGAGAGGGATGAGGAAGTTCGGGCGTCGCGTTGCAAAACTCCACTCCAAGGGACCGAATGAAACTGACATTGAGTCACGAAACGAGCGACCTCCTCTTGTCCATTTCGCAATTTCCGGGCCATTTGACGCTGCGTTCCAGTGACGAATTGGCTTCAATTCGAACTCGAGAAAGGCGCACACTCTTATATCTGCAGCGAGTCGTTTTCACTTTTTGTGCACGAGTTTAGTCGAACCCCACAATTAGCGACTCTCTCTCTGGGCTCCGATTTCTCATTTTCAAATTGGCGGTTCGACTGCTCACACTTTCGCCTCGCTGCGGTTATTCGTAGACGTGCTATTGATTTTTATGCCGGCGTCTGTCCGCTGCACCCTTCCTCGGAGGTGTTTTTGAAAACCAGGGATTGCAGAAAATCTGCACAGAAGGAATCGACCTGTGGGTTCAATCAACGAGCGAGGTGGCTACGGCCCCAGATGTAACACCGCAATATCAAGAGAACCATGACATGCTCATTAACATGGGGTCAGTTTTCGAAAACCGATGCAGTGTAAACTGGGTGGTGTTTCAGGTTTAACTCCGATGAAATCGACTCGGCTCTAAGAATGTCCAACAACGACGTAGAGAAAGCAATTCAGTTTCTGACACGAGAAATCGTAGGCTTGGATGCGGCCGCTAAACCAGCATCATCTGTTGAGAAGCCGAAGCAGAACTTTGGAATCCCCGATATCCTCCGAAACCCTTTCGTTGACAGCGACGAAGAAGAAATTCCAGAAGACAAGAAGACTTTCTGGGATGATGAGGCGATGGCGAGGATCCGTGTCATTCTCGAGAATAACCATCGCTACGTTATCTTCCGCCAGAATGGAACTCTTCATCGACGAATGATGGTGAGTACAGCGAAGTGGCTCACAAATTCATGAGATGGACTTATTTACAGGTCGCCACAAACATTATCACATCGAAGAACCACGAGAAAATGCACGATGTTCTCAACTTCGTCGACGAATTCGTCACATTCGTCATAGGTCGCCATGTCAACTGCAGCGACGTCAGACCTGGATTTGAGTTGCTCCGACAGCTGCTCGAGTTACAACCGCCCTACATCGGAGAACCCGAAGCTCATGCCATCGAGAAGTTTTACAAGGCAGTCACTCCGCTCCTCTGTCGCCGCCTCACCATGACGCCAAGCAGTGTCAAGACAGTACTCGCCATCGACGAAATGTTCAACTTCCGCAACAAGTTCTTCGTGCAAGGTGTTCCGTTCATTGACACTCCAGAACGTGTGTACCCGCCACTGAAGCTTGTCGACATCGAGCGACTGGACCGACTGGAGCACAAAAGAATGTACGCATACCTGGCAGATCAGTTCGTTGAGGAGCTCATTCCGATGATCGACATGAAAATCGACGTGAACAGTGACGAGGAGTTCTTCGAAGTCACTCTCTTGGACCTGCAGTGCCTTCTTCGCGCTCTCAATATCTTCAGTAACTTCTTGGATCGAGGCAATGATCTATTTCTCAGCAAGTTGGAGACATGGGTTTCAAAATCTCTTGATCGTTTCCGGATTGTTAACGACAAAGAGATTCGCGATGCATTAATTCGTCGGCAAGGACTCGACCTTCTGCAAGAAGTCGTGGTCCTCTGTGACCGTTTCGGACTCGATGTGGCTACGACGACACAGGCTGCCCGACTTGACTACCTTCGCAAATGGATCAAGTGCCCACAGATGGAGAGCATTCTGCATGCCCTCGAAGAACTGGGAACAATCGCTGATCGTTTCCACAGAACTGGCGGCATGACAATCACTCGACCCAAGTCTCACGTCAACGAGGATTACTTCAAGTTGTGGTTGGAGGAGAACAAAGTGCTCCAGATTGTGCTCACAGGAAACATGGATCATGTCGTTTACGTCGAACGCATTCAACCCATTCTGCAGTACATGACGCCGGAGCTCACCTTCGATGATCTGAGTAAGCGTTTAAAAGTATCAATTTAGCTTTACGATATTCTTTCAGAGTTCGTGTGGTCTCTCAGAAAAGGAAGAATGGGAGTCAGCGTTGACAACTTTAACAAAATCATGGAGTTCATCTCGAAGTCAGTTAACAACGAGCAGATTGAGTGGCTCATAGAGCTCTTCAAGAAGAGCTTCCGCAGTCGCGAAACCCGTCTCTACGAGTCAATTTTCAACTTTTGTTCCACAATTGCCGTCCAAAAAGATCGCGATGATGAGTGCAAACTCAAGATCACTAACATTATCTGGGAACTGATCTACATCGCTCGAGGGCCTCCGAGATGTGTTTCGTTCAAATCTCTCGAGTACGGAATGAAGAAGCATTGCGACTTGTTGAACATGATGTTCGACAAGACGGAAAGAGATGCGTTCCTTGAGAACAAGCTGGAAGCCTTGAACTCAGACGATGGTTTCAATGAGATCACCGTGGTCTACCTCTACATTATGCTCGAAAAACTGAAGAAAGCTCTGACCCCGAAGAGATCATTCAGCAATGGTGAGAGCAATATTTCAATTTGACCATTAATAAAATGTTCAGACGATTCAATGGCGAAAGTGAACGAACTGCGATCCAACCTGCGGGAGAAGCGTCTCGCTGAACCGATCCTGAACCGTCTTGAACGCGTTCGTCAGATGGCTCATGAGAGATACGAAGCGAACCAGCAGATGAACACAGATTCTCAATCGAATGCTGTGTTTGAGTGTAAGTTTCCCAAGGGAAGTAAAGTTGATTACACTTTTTGTAAGGTTTTTCAGCAACCAGCGATACGTTTGGAGGACACGCGATCGATAACATCCTCACCACCTCGATCTATGGATGCACTGACTACGCCTTTGTGCTGCAGAACACCCTCAAACTTCTCAAGTGGCTTCACGATATCGACGCGGCAATAGTCGATGTGGAGTATGTGCAGAGACTGTTCAGTATCTTCATCGAGCGTCCGGATGCAACTTCCCAAGAGAAAACTGAGATCTTCGGCTTCCTGTTCGAAATCAAAATGCAACTGATGCGGCCGGAAACATCCAGAGCTATCATAACTCATTTGTGCGGTATGGACATGTTCACTCTCCAGATAACTGGACTTCGTTGCTTCTGCAAGTACTGGGAGGAGTTGCCCATTTTGAGCAACGAGGAGTCTCGGCCAGTTGAATCATTCATTGTCAAGGTAAGTATCATCGACTTCAGTATTTCTACATCGCCGAAAGGATGAACATTCTCAGAAAGACAACGAATGTAAGCTGTTCATCTGGAAGCTCATCCTGTTCAACCAAAACGACGACGTCGTTGAGAAGTGCATGGAAACGTTCTGTGAGAGAGGTGGGTGTGCTGTTGTAACGTGTGGCAATTAATTTTGTACAGATTTAGTGTTGGTTGACTCTCCATTCTCGGTGCGCCACCACACACACAGTTTCCTGGCCGTATTCAGTTTCTACGTGGAAAAGCTGAAGAAGTAAGCAGATGGGATGCAAGAAATCACTAAAGTCTTCCTTTTCAGAGAGTACTGTAGTCGAACGAAGCAATCGTTTGGACCAATCACATATGACACCACAGAACTGAGTATGACTGACGAAGAAGTCGAACAACACGATGTTCCGCTCGAGGGCTTACTCACTGAAACAATTTCCCGTGCTCTGAACAGACTGATCCGGTTCATGACTCGCTTCGTCGAGCTAGGAAATGAGAAGAATCACGTAAGATATAGATCCAATACAGTAATCCAATTTCTCGTTTACAGATGATCCGTGAGAATCCCAGCCATGGATCGTCAGTGTCAGGACATTCTGTGACATTCTCGATTGAATTGAAGAACGACGATGATGATATGGATGTAAGACCACCTTATCTGATTCTGCGACGTCCTTAATTCCTTTTCAGGTTGGACTTAATTCGTGGAAAACGCTTGTCTGTGACTCGAGTACCACCATCGGAGAGTTCAAAGTGCGCCTCGCCAAACGACTGTTCTTCCATGAATCGATAATGGATTTTACTGTGCACAAGAGAGAAGACGAGATGACGATGGGCGAGGCAAATCTCAAATACGATTTCCAAACTCTGCAAAATGTCAAGCTTGCTTCTGAGACGGACTCGATATTCTTGTCGGAGAAGCCGAGAATTCTTGTCAAGCAGAAGTAAGATAACATGTTTTAATAAGGTACATGCTCCCCAATTACAGTTACTTCAGAAAGTCAGCTCGTCGCAACGAACTCCAGAATCAACAATTCCAACACAAAAAAGCGCTGAGGGAAGACTTTTTGCCGATGGCGATTATCTCGAAGTTCAACTTCTACGAGCTGATGCACGAACTCTCATCGATCGGAGACAAGCACATCCGTCTTTCAGTCCGCCGGCTTCTGCTCCTTCTTCCCACACAGCCATCTTTGCTGAAAAACCTAACTTTCGTAAGCATCTTCCCATTAATCATTCATATTTTCACCATAGCGCTTACAGCCAACAGAGGATGACGACGATGAAGCTTTACCAGAAAGAATCGCCAAGGTCTACAAAAACTTCATAATCCCGACGGAACCAGGAAGAATGCTCTACGCACTTGAGGCCATCAGCTCGGTTGTTGCTCCAACGAGACTTACCAATCAAGCCTGCGACGATGCTACTGACTTGGTGACTGCGCTCTTGGATACAGATTTGATAAAAAACCTCACAAACGAGATCTTGAACAAGCCACACATCGTTCCGCTGAACAAGTGTTCCTCCGGAGATCGTCATGCCATTTTCGAGCGAATCCTTCAAATCATCAGAAGCGTCTTCACTGGCCGGAACTCATTCCTGAAGATGCAGCGGAACGAGATCCGCGTTCGCGAAGAGATGAGAAAGACGTGCGAGCGGATGATCCAGAGTCGTCAGACGCCACGTCCCATGGATCCGAACATGGAGTACGCTCTGATCAAGCAGCAGATAATGCCGCCGCCGATTGGGGAAAACACAAACAATGCCACGGAATCTACCAAAAATTCGGTGTTCTTGTTCAAATCGTAAGTTTTTGTTAAATGTTATCTCTTGCTCGGAAAGAAATCGTTACAGTACCTTCATCAAGCTAATCTATGCTTCTTTGGAAAAGTGGAATATAGAGGATTTGGTCCATTTTCTTGAAAAACTCCGCGATTTCCAATGGATTCATGTTGCCACTGAGAGCCTCGTTTCAAAGCCAATCGTCGCTTTCTCGGAAGAGGGTTTGGAAACTGAGTCGAGCAACCCATCAGCCAGTGAAGTCATCCGATCGACTGCGAAAGGAGATCGATGTAAGTTCATAGTCTCCAGTCAAGACCTCAAAGTTTTTGTTCAGGGGGAGACGAATGTCGTTTGAACATCGTGAAGAAGGCATTTTCGCTCATCCGCCACGTGGTCCGACATTTGGTGAACACTCAGGGAACGATTGCACCTGCACTTCTCGACACTCTTTTCCTGAAGAACAGCTGGATTCAGTTCTATCAAGACGTGCTCGTCAACTCTCATCAGGAGGCATACCGCAAATACGTGCAAGAGCACATCGTTAAGATTGGCAAAGATAATATAGATATTACGCAAGCCTCCCTGAAAATGCTGCTCGAAATGTTCATGGCGCTGCCACTGCACGAAGGACACACATCGGATTTGAACGACCTGCAGAGACGACAGAGACATCATTGCGACGGAATAGTGCAGACTGTTTGTGAAATATTCTACTTTGAGAACCCCCGAAGAGGTCGCGATGAGCAGAGAGAAATTGAATGGGAGCAGATTGGACATGCACCGATCACTATCGTTCGCGATCAGATACGAAGCCTTCTCGAATTCAAACCGAGGTTCTGTTCCACGAACAGCGAACTCAGCAACACGGAAAACGTCTACGTGGCAGCTAAGATGCGCATGATCAACTGTCTCCTGGCTTACTGTTCGCAATCTGACATTGAAGACTGCTCGTCCGATTTTCTTGAAGCCATCGTCAACGATTTTCTGTTTCCCGAACTTCCGGATATCGAGGACAGCATGTTCGAGGAGGAGTCTATTCGGTGGGAGTTCCCTGCCAGAGAAGCAGCCATCCAGACAGTCAATACGTTCTGTGAGCGCAGTTACAAGAACACTTATCAACTGCTGCTGATGTGGAACAAGTTCCCGATTGCCCAGAGAGCGTATGATCCATCCTACCGTCCGATCATCCGTGGTCGACAGTGTGACAAAGTCGGACTGAAGAACGATGGAGGCACCTGCTACATGAATGCCACCATCCAGCAGTTGGTGCACGTCCCCGGACTCGCCAGGGAACTCATCGCCATCCAAAACATTGATCCGACACTCAGCTGGGGAGACAACAATGCGTAAGTATCAAATCGTTTCTTGAAATCACGATTACTTTTCAGAGCTCTTTTGTGCGAACTTCAACGTGTCTTCGCGCAGCTCAACTTCTCTCGCAGTCAGGCAACTGTTCCGATTGGTCTCTGGAGAGAATTCCGATTCGAGCCGGACATGCCGCTGAACACCAAACAACACCACGACGCCATCGATTTCTACAGCATTTTGCTGGACAAGTGTGACAACGTGCTCAAGAAGCTGAATCTGCCGCCGCTTTTCCAAAACCGTTTCTTCGGGAAGTACAGCTATGAAAAGATCTGCTACGGGTGTTGGCACCGCTACAAGAGTCCGGATGAGGAGTTCAACTGCGTCTCGCTGGCACTGAGCGGAGACAATCTGGAAGAGGCTCTGGAGAACTTTTTGGCAGCCCACGTTATGGAAGGAGAGAACGCTTACCACTGTGAAAAGTGCAACGAGAAGAAAACTACTCTGAACAGAAGCTCATTCTTGGAGTTGCCAAGCACAATGACGATCCAACTGAAGCGGTTCACTTACGATCTCGTAAACAACATGATCCGCAAGGACAACCAGTACTTCCGTTTCCCTTTCGAGATCGACATGACTCCTTACATGACCAGCTCGCGCCACGTTCCGGATGAGCAAGTTCAAGATCTGTTCGACGAAATGCTCTGGGGAAACTCTGGTAATGATGAGCCTCCTTCGCCACCACACAAAAATGGATCGGAAAAACCAACTCTTGCTTCCGGCTCCGCGAGCAATCCCTCAATCGAGTCTCCGCAGAAAAAGATGTTCCGTCGGCACCGCTCTTCGAACATGCGTCTGTCGCAGTCATTCGCGAACACTTCCGGATTGGACACTCCAACTCAGCAGCAGAAGCCGATAATCTACGAACTCGTCGGAGTGCTCGCTCATTCTGGAATTGCCACAGCCGGTCATTACTACTCTTTCATCAAAGAGCGTCGTGAGGAGTACAGAGACTCGTCGTCCTACGGAAAGTGGTTCCACATCAACGACATGAACATCAATCCGATGCCGCCGAACAATGTCGAAGATGTTTGGTACGGAGGAACGTTCACACAGGAAGGAGGTTTTAATTCCCTCTTTCTTCTTAAGTTGTATTGTTTTTTTCAGTGTTCATGGGTCTCGATGAGCGCATACGTCATTGGAACGCGTACGTGCTGTTCTACGAGAAAAAGCGCGAGCCGGACATACTCATTCCTCGCCACATCATCGACCGCTTACAAGATCCGAGGCCCAAAGTAACGTTCGATGTGTGAGTTTTGAATTTCGAAGAGTTGTGTGTGAATTAGTTGTTTTTAGAACTGACGAGCAGATGGATGACGGCGAAGACAAGTTAATGATTGCCCAGGAGGCTCTCAAGAAAGATTTCAGTGCGGCGAGACGTCTGCGCATTCAGATGTTCAGTTCGTTGGATAAAAACCTGAAGAAGTTTCTGAACGACGAGCACTGCAAGTTCCTTGAAGACCGTGACTTCTTCTCGTTCGACCTCTACATGATCTACATCAACTCTTTGCTGCCGCTAATGAGAAGAGAGGACAGTGTCGAGTACACCGTCACACAGCTCAGCAAGCCGGATTTCTTCAAACTGGCGTTCGAGTACATTGCTTCCTACATCATTCGCGTCGCTTGGGTCATGTTCGACGATCACCGTCCGAAAAACTTCCCGCGCGCGGCCACTGATCTCATTAAGATGCTCCTCTCAAGCCATCCAGACAACAAGTTGTTCTTCTTCAAAGCCCTAGAGGCTAACAATTCTGAGATGCTCACCAGAATGTTGGAGAGTGTTGAACACGACATGCGACACTCGTTCTGGATGTGCATGAAGACGGCGTTGCGTCAGTGGGTGATCGAAAATGGAAGAAAAGACGAGAACATGATGGATGCGAGTCCCGACTCAACGGACCTCGAAGATGATGATGACGACGACGATGAAGACGACGAGGACGACGACCTAGAAGACGAAGACTCTGAGGCAGAAGAAATGATGCGTCAGGATATGATTAGACCCTCGCCACTGTCACTCGTCTCACAACTTATGAACCAGGCCGCTCGTCCACCACAATTGAAGCCAATGTTGCCTGTGGATCTGTCCAAGACTCGATCTTCAAAAGTGAGTGGAGTTACAGAACAATTCATCGTTACACTATTGTTTTCAGCTCAACATCATTCGAAGAATCGTTCAAGTGCTACCGTACGCTTTCAAACGGCGCGAGACATTATATGAAAGTTTGTTTTTCAGATACCGAGTGCATCGAATGGACGGAAACGGACGGCACTTTTCGCGTTTGCCAATCGATATTCTGTACAACATTTCGAAGCTGAACGATTTCGGAAAGAACGTGCTTTATCTTTGCCAGGCATTGCCGATTGTTGGAGAGTTCTTGTTCGAAGACTATTCGACGGTAAGAGATCTGTTATTTTTATCTTACCACACGAAAATAATATACAGGTGTTCTGTCGTCTCCGCTTCACTGAAGATCGGCTGAAAGGACTCGGTCTCTGGCCTTCGCTTCCTGGTCTCTACTTCGAACTCCTTCTGGACACGCTGAATCGTAACCTGCAGAATTTCGTCGATCCTCACATGCACTTCCGTCACGCAGTGTTCGTTGGAACATAGCATGTTCATTCAAGATGATCTATTTTTCAGAATGACCCCCGTCGGAAAGTTCTGCAGCGAAGTGCTGATGATGTACTGTGTGTCTCGAGATGAGTACGAAGGGTCGGACAACAAGTCGATGCATGACGAGAAGGTCATGCACAACAGGATCATCATGTGTTTCGTTCGCCAAATTCAACTTCTCACCAGATCCGAGCTTCAAGAATCAGCACAGGAGTACATCTTTAACGTTTGTCAGGCTATACTGAAGGTAAGTGATAACTTTTTCAAGATAATAACAATTTCGTAGAGTTTGAAGGATTTCTCTTTCTGCACGCTCACACTTGATCAATGGAGTTCGGCAATGGAATTCTTCGCAGAGGTTCGTGCACAAATCTTCGAACACTCAAATAGCAACTATCAATTCAGCTCGCCACTCGTTTGTCGCGTCTCGAACTTCCTCAACTCGCGTTGGATGTTATCAGAAACCTGCTCTGGGTGGGAGTCGCTGAAGATGACGACGCTGTGCATAACGGTATTCTGCCCATGATGGCCAAGTGGAAGGATTGCGATTACCTCAAGTACCGCAAGATGAATGATGCGTTGTTCTCTATCAAACAGCTGAAGACTCCTGAGTGAGCTTGTTTTCTCGGGGCTAACTTTAAAATGTTTGATTTACAGGCTCCGTTCGTTCTTGGTAAGATGTCATCGGACGTTCTTCGGCGTTTTCGTGCTTACTAATTACCACGATGACGAAGAGGACGATGAAGAAGATATGGACAGTGATGATCCCATGGACGAGGATGAGCCGATGTTCATCGGACCACAGTTGCTCAGAAGAGCTCCGAACTCCATTGACTTGACAAAGTATGCACTTTAATCAATTTTCCGATAACCAATTCATAAATTTAGAACCACACTCGAAGGACTCTCCACAGCTACGGCAAGAGTTTCTGAGGGCAATGAAATCAGCATGGAGCAGAATCTAAAAGCAGTCCTCTCTGGAGTAATTATGGATATAGAGCAGCCATTGATTCTGAAGAAGAGACTCGATGATTTTCTAACCCTCCACGGTCTACAAGCACAGCAAGCTGCTCCGGAAGCCGAAGCAGAGGCGACGAATGTCGAGCCGATGCAAGTGGACGTTCCGAAAGATTCTCCAAAAGAGGATTCTGTCGCCGCCGAGCCATTGGAAGTCGACGTGTCACTGGCTTCGGGAGATCATGCGACCGAAAAGCAGCAGGAATAAAGCGATCTCCGAACCCTCCGTGTTTATCGCATTCCCTGTTTTCTTAGAATGCATTCCCATTTTTCACACATGTTTCCTTTCCGATCTCGTAGTTGCATTTCTCAGAATTACCACTGTTGTCCTCTACTATAACTGAATTTTTATCGTACTATCTCTGTTAGCGGATGAAATGACATATTGTAAATACCACATATCAGGACTTGTCCCCCTGTGCCCTTTCATTTCGTCCTATAAGTCTAATTTGCATATTTATATATCACTCTAGCTCATCTTGTTCCGATTCCCAACCGCCATCCGTCTCGCCGTTCTCAACCCGTCGTTTCGAGTTGTTGCCACGTCGTCAGAGTGTTTGCACAGTGCCTGTAAATGGTCGCTGCTCTCGTTCTCTCACCTCCCCCACTCCCTCTCCACCCAATCTCTCTCCCTCTTTCCCTACATTACCGGCGTGATTTGTTATAGCGTTTATGCAAAAGTTTTATGCCACGGTGGTCTGCCATCCTGGCCCTAGTGTCAAGATTAGTTCCCTTCCCGATAACCGTTTGCCATATATTCATTTCGGTCGGTTTTCTCCGGCCGTCTTATTCCATGTCTAAATTGTGTCTTCTGTATTTTAAGTTATTTATTTTCACTCTTAACCTTGATTCCTCGCCCGCACCCTTTTCCCCCACTTCCATGATTATTTCTTGCTCTAATTATTAATATCAAGGTATTTATACAGCTAAAACATCCCGTCCCAGTTTTTGCTTTATTTCAACCACTCTTTCCCTCTTTCGTACATCTCTCCCCCATTTCTCGCCCAGTTGTCACCCCTGCACCCACTGAAACCGTTTATTTTATCGGATTGACACCTCCATTCTAAACCAATCTCGCCTATTTTCTGTTCCAATGAACTACTGTATTCAACCAACAAATTGTTGAAATTGTTTTTTGGTGGAGGGCGAATTCCGGTTGGTACCGCGATTTACTTATCACAAACACTGCTGAAAACATCGAACTCATTATGGATTAGGTTTTCAGATGATAGATGTAGGGTGGATCTGCGTAGGCGCAGTCCGAGCAGTGTACTGGCTCGTCATGCTGGTCTGCAATTTCCTCGGCTACTCGCCGCTCTGGGCGCAGGTCGCCATGAAAAAGAGGAAAATGGACAATGTGCGGATCAGGATTCCAGCACATTTGGCAGTTTGCTTCACAGAAAAACAACTAATTGAGCTGGTACGCACTGCGAAACTCCCGAAGAGCTCAAAGTTTACTTATTCAGAGCGAAGTGGTTCAGCTGATGGACAGTTGCGTGTCTACGGGTATCAGACAGTTGTCCCTCTACGATCCGTTTGGCGAATTGGCCGGACACATCGGTCAAATCGAACAGGCCTGCAGGATCTTCACTGTACAGTTTATAATTGAAGAGGTCCGAAAGTTATCGTAATTTTCCAGCACGCCGACCTGTATTTCGATGGTCGACTGGTGCACGAAAGTGATCGTTCCAACATCCAAGTGCACGTGCTCTCCAGGAAAATGGGAAAAGTGGCTCTCGTGGAAGCGTGCAAGACTGTAAGCTTATTTTATGTCCATTAACGTTAACTTATTCGCTTATAGCTGTGTCGAGAAGACGAACCGATCACAGTGGAAAGAGTAACAAAGAAATTGGAAGAGAAGTTCAAGCTCACCGATCCCGACTTCCTTCTCCAAATCGGCAGCGTCCCAACTCTCTGCGGCTATCCTCCGTGGAACCTCCGGATCACAGAGTTCCTTCAGTCACCGCGTCTTCCGTGCTCCAGAAGAGCCCTCGACTACTGTGTCGAAGCGTTCAGCCAACGAGACATTCGCGTCGGCAAGTAACTCTTTCCACATTCCTCCGTCTCGCTTGCCTCCTCTGCCAAATCTGTTACATCTTCTACATCCTTCTCAGATACGATCGATTACTCCTCCCGATCTAGTTTTGTTTTTTTGTTTTGTTTCTTTCTCTTCGTTCTTCCGCTTTAATTCCACTCTCTCCCCCTGTTTAAACCTTAGTATTTTTTTCTGTGATATTCGATATTCGAATCGTTTTTGTGTGATTTGTAGTGAGTCTTCGGTTAATGAATCTAATTCTATGTTCGTGTAATAAATTGGTATTTTTTTCAAGACCTTCAGTTTGAGTTCGGAGAGTTGATCTTCTGGAATACTTAGCCCCTGAGTGCCTCTGATGTTCCAATGTTTGCCAGAGCTTTTTCCTTTCCGAGCAGTCTCGAATTTCCGTTTCCCGCGCACGGAATCCTCGAAAGGCTCGCAAAGTTTCTCTGATTCTGTACCCGTCTCCTGATCACGCACACTCCCTTATCAACTAATTTTCTTCTTCTCGACCAAATATTGATCCCGTCGCTCCTTTCTCTGTTTGCCCCACTGTTTTGTCCCTTCACTCGCTCCCAGTTCTCTCATCTTTTCGGTCCTTTGCACTATCACTGCCTTATTCGGTCTCAGATCATGATGACAATTTGAGAGGATTCGTCATAGCACTGGAGGAAGCAACGGGCAGCAGCCGAATGCTGACAAATATTGTGAGGCGTGGGAGCGAGACGCAGACACAAAATAGATTGGGGGAAGCTTGTGGCGCAGAAAAAAAAGAGAGTTACCATGGAAAGAAAATGAAGCTTTGTGGCGAAGAGCTCGATTTGTCAGCATATTTCGTAACCCTAGAGACTAGCTAGCTGCAGATACCACAACATTTTTCTCATTTTTGTTTATCTCCTGCATAGTGGTTCTTCTTTTCATAACACTTTCATATATTAAACAAGAAACAAAGTTCTTCCTAACCACCTTCAGCTTAGCTTGTTTCAAAATGAAGAATCAGTATTTCCCTCTTTCCGATGTTCCAAAATCTATTTGCTCAGGTTGTCTTCTCGTTTCGACTAACCCTTTCCATTAAAATCAGCAACACTTGCAATTTCCAATTAGGCTCCAGCAGCACTGAACATGCTTTTCATTCCATTTCCCAGTCTTTTTTTTTCTTTTTGAACCTTTGATTTATGATCACAAATAAGAGTTTTATCATCATCACCACTGTCCGCTTTTCATATATAAACCCTTGACAATCCGCCTCGAAACAATAAATCCTCTTTACTTCCGGTGCATTATTTCCGTTTCGAATATCAATTAATCAGTAAATTGAATGAATGAACTGACGCAATGTTCTTCTTTTGAAACGATTTCCGTCGTCATCTAATCTCATAAATATCTACTTTTTCTTTTTGCAGAATGGGTTTGCTGACGAAGGGAAGTCCGCTGACGTGGAAGGAGACCGTTCCGTACATTGACTACATCAAGGTGAGCATCGAATTGTTCCCGCTTCCAAAAACGACTTTCAGAAGCACGGAATCATCCAGTTTATCAACTTGTATCACCGTCTCAAAACTAGACACGGAGACCAGTTGAAATGGGGAGATGAGATCGAGTACACCATAGTCAAGTTCGACGACGAGAACAAGAAGGTGCGGGTTTCGTGCAGGGCCGAAGAGCTGTTGAACCGTCTTCAAGCCGAGGAGCAGGTCAATGCGATGCTCGGCACCGCGAACCGCTTCCTCTGGAGACCCGAGTTTGGGTCGTACATGATTGAGGGCACCCCTGGAATGCCGTACGGAGGTACGTGGCAGACGACAGAAAGCGTGTCGGTTTCGGTTCACTCCACTCTGTTTATCGACTCTTTATAGTGCCATAAAACGAATATAAAATCGGATTGTTTCAGGTCTGATCGCGTGCTTCAACATTGTCGAAGCGAACATGAAACTGCGCAGAGAGGTCGTCAAAAAACTGCTGAAGAAGGTGGGAATGGGATAAGGAAGTAAAAAGAAAGAACGATTCCAGGGTGAGACGTGTCTGTCGATTTCGTTCCCTTCGCTGGGAGTTCCTGGCTTCACGTTCCCTGAAGTGGCCGCGGATCGGACCAATGACGACGCTGCGAACAGCATCTTCTGGCCGGAACAAGCTGTGTTCCTGGGACATCCTAGATTCAAGAACTTGACGAAAAACATCAAGGGACGACGAGGAAGCAAGGTGGCGATCAATGTGCCCATTTTCAAGGACAAGAACACCCCCAGCCCGTACGTCGAAGATCTGTCGGCCTTCGGCGGTCCCGATGACACCCGGGATGCCAAACCCGATCACATCTACATGGATCACATGGGATTCGGAATGGGCTGTTGTTGTCTGCAAGTGACCTTCCAAGCTGTCAATGTGGATGAGGCTCGATGGCTCTACGACCAGTTGACTCCGATCACTCCGATCCTTCTGGCGCTGTCCGCGGCTACTCCAATCTTCCGTGGAAAGTTGTCCAACGTAGATTCTCGATGGGACATCATCAGTGCCAGTGTTGATGACAGAACTCCGGAGGAACGGGGCCTCGAGCCACTGAAAGATTCTAAATGGGTCATTGACAAAAGTGTAAGTTCCTGTTGACACATCATGATTTCGAATCGTTTCATTTCAGCGATACGACTCCACGGACTGCTACATCTATCCGTGCTCCGTTGGATACAACGACATTCCTCTTCAGTACGATGAAACCATTTACAAGCAACTCATCGACGGAAACATCGACGAACCGCTGGCCAAACACATTGCTCACATGTTTATCCGTGATCCTCACCAAGTTTTCCGTGAGAGAATCGAGCAGGACGACGAGAAGAGCAGTGAGCACTTCGAGACGATCCAGTCGTCCAACTGGATGAACATGCGCTTCAAGCCACCACCACCAGACGCCCCGGAAATCGGATGGAGAGTCGAGTTCCGACCGACCGAGGTCCAGCTGACCGACTTCGAGAACGCTGCGTATTGCTGCTTTGTGGTGCTGCTGACCAGAATGATCATATCTTTCCGACTGACCTACCTGATGCCCATTTCCATGGTTACCGAGAACATGAAGAGAGCCCAACAACGAGACGCCGTGCTCAATCAGAAGTTCCTGTTCAGAAAGGGACTCGCCGAGTGCAAATCTGCCCCGGAGAACTTGAAAGGATCGGAAAAGTGCGGCCCGCCAAGCCAGGATATTGAGGAGATGTCGATTGCTGAGATCATCAACGGAAAAGAGAATGGCTTCCCCGGGCTCATCTCACTCATCCGTCAGTTCCTCGACTCTGCTGATGTCGACGTGGACACGAGATGCACCATCTCGCAGTACCTCAACTTCATTTCGAAGAGAGCCACCGGAGAGATCAGCACATTGGCCCACTGGACTCGTGAGTTCGTTCAGAGCCACGAAGCATATAAACATGACAGCGATGTGAATGACACGATTATTTACGATTTATTGAAAAAGGTTAGCGTACAAGTTATTCTCAGCCACATTAATGCTCTTTCTTCAGATGGATGCTATTTCGAGCGGAGAGGATCACTGCGACAAGCTGCTCGGCTGTTACCGTTCCAAGACGGACCACGCGATCTCTGCGGCGGTGCGAAAGGCCGAGGAGCACATGATCGTGTCGAGTTCGAAGCGTGCCCACTAGGCGTTGATTTGAAATGAGCGACTCTGTGATTGATACTTAATTTATTCTACTTCCACTTTTTTGTTTGTGATTCTCTTCTCTTCCTATAGGCTCATGATACAAAACACTTATAGTGCCATCTACCAACCCATCCCATTCTACAATTCATTTCCGTATAAAGTGTTGTGAATATTCACAAGTTTCTATAGAAATTCTCAGAAAGACATCATTAGCAATGAATTGAACGAATGAGTTCTTCGTTCGGAATGTGTTCGCATCGGAAGCGGCTTTTTCTGTTTCATCACACGAGCGATTAGTAGCCATTAGCGGCCGTCTGGTAGAGATGACTTCATCTCGTGACTCACGGATTCCTGTCCCATATTTGCATTTTTGTAGTCAAGAATGGCAGAAGAAGTTCGCGACAAGCATTACGATCACTGACAACTAGAGACGGACGGCGCGAAGAACAAAAGAAATTAAAGCGGAGGTCACACTTATTGCGCGACAAGGCTTTTATTAGGGGCTGAGGCAGAAGCTTTCCCCGCCATTCGCCCACGGACGACACCACAAGTTCGAGGGTCTGTGTGTCTGTTTTTCTGATGCAATCCGATCCTTTTCTGCTTGAGTGACGCGCGTTTCTTCTAGAAAACCAAGTTGAAGATGTAGTTGTAGATGTTCGCTAATTCTTTGATTCCTATTCTTGTGTCAGCTAATTTTGAAATCGTCTAGTTTCTGTTTTTGACACCACCGTGGGTTTTTTTCAATTATTCATTCCAAGAAGACCTTTGCAAAGTTTTCTGAAAACCCTAAACGAAGCTAATTTTCTTGTTGACAATCCTCCCACACGATTCATCCAGATACTTCAGAATCTAATATCTTGAGCAAGAATCTGTTTGAATGATATCTTCAATTTCTTCTCAGAATCAGTAACTCCTTGTCTCGATCCTCTAAATCCCTGTCCTAGCCCCCTTTACTCTATCTCTACTAATGCACTTTCCAGTGCCTCATTTCTATTTCTGAACTAGATTCTGCAACTCAACTCCATTGTGACTCGTTCTTTGTTTCATTGCGTTTCTTTGTGTTTCCAGGAGATATTTAGGCGTAGAACATGACATTCAGAAGCTAATAGAGATTGATCGACTTGAGCTTTCTCACGCACAAGACGCTTATCAAAACGGCACTTGTGCCAGTTGCCAGATTCCCAGAAACACCTATTTTTAGAAGTTTCCGAATGGCTTCTGCGTGCTCAGCTCAACAAAGTCGGCCTTCTCCCAACCACTCCAGAAAGATACTTCCATCCGTTAGCCACCGACTCTCTGCCAGTCATTCATTATCCATTATCTCCCCTTCCTTCCGTCTATTCATCCGTCCATCCAACGACGTCGTCGCTCTTTTTTCGCACGTGATTTATCTGCGTCGTCGTCGCCGTCCTCTCCGTCGCCCGGCGCATCCTCATGCAAAAAGAGGCAGTATCAGCAGCAGCAGCAGGCCGTCCATTCAAACCGTGTCCACTCCTCCTGCTGCAACCGTTTGATTCGACTGACCATCAAAGGTTTGCGCGCGCGCGTGTCCGAACTTCCGAGACGGGGAACACCGGAAGTGATGGAGGGGAAGAGAGACAGCGCGGATGGCCGTGATGCGGGGAGACAAGATTGATAGGCCCATCTGCTTTGAGAAGGATATCCAATGAAGCGACGCGACGGTGGGATGAACTTTCGGGCGAAGGTTGAGCTGGTTTTGGGTGGAGGTTTCGGAGGGCGGGCAATATTCTGTTCTCTGGAAGTCCTGCAGCCATCCTTTCATTCGGATCTCTCTCCGGACACTTCTAAAGGTTCTTTGCCAGCACGGCGACCTTGATAAGCCTTCTCAGGGCGGGATCAAGTTGGAAGAAATGTCCTCGGACTGTGTCTTCTCGTAAAACTTGGCGCCAGTCGGACGGCCAGAGGACAAAGACTACCATCCGGGTGACGGATGGGATCGCAGCGGATATCAATATCAAACACAAACAAACGCTGAACCGTATCTCTGTTTCTGAATCTCCACATCTCTCGTTTACGGCTACTTCCCTTCCGCTCCGCCCCTTTCTTATCAACTCCTTCTGCGGATTTTCGAAAATTGCACGACACTCGACACACTCTCGAATCCTTTCTCTTCGCTTTACTTCGTGTACTTTAGTGTCGGTTTGGTCTGTTCTAGAATTGACAAGAGAGTACGAAACGAGGTTTGTTTCTTTCTACTTCTCAATGGCCTACTGAGGATTGTTTCATTGTTCGAACTGACAAGTGCATTACAAAAAATGGTCATTCAGTCCAAAAAAGTGTTCTGGGGTGGCTGATCCAATTATCTGCCCTTGTTGCAATCGTTTCCGAGTCGCCGCCCTCCGTGCACTTTCCTCACTTTCCTCGCACTTTCCTATTTCGGAATCATCAGATTCACTTTGAATTCCAGATTCTCATTTCTCTGAATGTTGTTCCTCATCAGAGCCCATCAACCAAGTCTGCCCATTCATCCGAACTTTGTATCCATGTGAACCCTTCCTCAGGTGCCTCAATGTCTTTTCAGTCGTTGCAATACTCCGATGCCAAGTGACTAATCGAATCAGTTTCGAAATGAATCCGTTCAAGACACCGTCGATTAGCAGTCCAACCCAACCCTTCCTCTGAATGTGTCCACTTCTCGATCGATTCTGTTCCCGTGTTCCTCAACAAGCCATCTCTCATTTCTTCTTCTTCTCACTGATATATCTAAGTCGAGAATCTTGAAACCTTCTCTTCGGTTTCGAATCTCTCTTCTTCTCTCCGCCTCTCCGTTTGAACCTGTAGCCGTCTTCCTTTTCATCCATTCATTTCTTTTCCGTTCTTTCTGCCAATCTGTCATCATCGCCCCACTGGCTGATTACGATCGAATTTCTTTCCGACGGATGGATGGACGACGTCTTCAGTTTGCGGTTTCCGTTTACAAACTCTTCGTCGTAACCTAAATTCAACCGACAGAATCTCACAATCGGCAGATTTACGAGGAACTGTCGGAACTGCTCTGGACCTAGTTTCCATTCCTTCAAACCGTGCTCTTATCAAGCTTCCGATCGTAGTTTTCCACTGATATCGCAGTCTAATCATCCTGTTTTGAAGCACTTTCTTGTGTGAGAACAAGCGAAAGTTCCGAACGGTACGTGCGAAAGTGTGAAAGTTGATGAAATCACTGTGAGACTGCGATCAGCTGTTTATAGCCCCACGCTGTAAGGCTCTAAGCCCATTAGACGCCAACTGGAACCTGAAGGTCTCATATCCTTTTTGTAAAAGCGTTCTCTTCCGCTTCAAGAGCGTGTCACTTACCTCATATCGCGCAAACTTGTCCCGTTTTATTTCTATCTCTCCCTCTCTGAAAGTCTCTCTTGAGTGATCTCTGTAGCCAAGAGTTTGACTTGTACCGGTTTGTTCCAAGGTTCGCCCGCCCCTCCGAAGGCTACCATAAGTCCCAGTCCCAGACCGCTCGGCCGCCACCGTCGCAGCCGATGTCCAGCTCCTCCCCCTTTCACCTTCTTATCATGTTGGTCATGACAAGTGGGAAATAGGGGAGAGCGGCGGACAAGACAAAAGACAATTGAACAATTACAATTACATGGTATGTACATCTACCCGTACATCTTCTGTCCCCGCTTCTTCTTCCCTCCGCCACTTCTTCTCGTCGTCATTACATCAGAAGCAGAAGCTGTCGCCGGCGACTTGTGTAAATCAATCAGCAGGCGAATCGTGTCTTTCTTGTACTATGTCGAACCGCCCCTCCTCTTCCCTCTCCGTTATCATCGTTATCTTCCTCTTTCTGCTTTTCATCGATCGATTATATCCCTAATCAGTCATTTTTTCAGAACATGCCTTCCGATCACACACGGCTCCTGCTCTCGATACTCGTTTTGTTGATATCCCTCCTGACGACAACTGAGACGGCGCCAGCATTCTGCCGAGCTTGCAACCGAAACTGCTTCATGCCTGTGAATGGAACAGAAGAAACTAACAGGTAAGACTTGACTTCAAAGTTATAAGGCCTCAAGACGAATGTACATCTGAAGATGCACTTGACTGTCCAATTCTTCGAGTAGCTTCTGTTCGGTCTCCCGATCTTTCCACCTTCACCCAGTTCGCGAACGTTCTCTGCCCTTGTCGTTTTTTGTCTCCGCGCAACCTCCTCCCCCCGTCTCCAAGTTTTGAACGATTCCGCCGGAAGCCAGCCCGGTCCCGCGCCGCGGCCCAGAAGACGTCCAATCCAAACTGTTTGATAAAGCGGTTTTGCAGAAAAGTGACCTTTGCCGATACAGGCTTCGCATCCGGTTTCTCGAGATTATACATGTAAACTGGAGAGTTCTGCGTATCCCCACTGATAATCACTTTTTTCGTTGGGATTATATTGCGCCGCGCCTGCGCGATCACAGGAAGTGATGCGGGCTGGAGGACGGTTCAAGGACTGGAAGTAGGTTGATGTGAAACGAAACTTAATGGGAGTCGAAAGACCCGAATAAAAAGGCTCTTGGCTGTAATAGTCTGGCACCAGAAATACTACTCGATCCGAAGTTCTCTGCTCGCAGCGTTCTTTCCTCTCTGTTTTTGGTTTCTCGTGACCTGTGTCCTCGAAGTGACACTCTGTACGCATCTCACCTTTCTTGACCGAGACGTGAAAAAAGAGATGAAACGTTGGTGTCGACGGGCCACTGATTTACGAGCGAAACCCGATGCACGGGCCAGAACGAAACACTGCGAGCGGTCGAGAGAGACGACGTTCCTGCGTTATCCTTATCAAAACTTTTGAAGAGAAGATGAAGGAAGCTGCCTTGGCTTTCGGCCGACATCTTTCCATTTTCCCATAAATTTGAGTGATTGAAGAGTTGATTTTAATGTGATGATAAACTGTTTCTCTTCTTCCAGCACGATAATCGAAGTGGATCTTCTTCGCGAACTGGAGACCAATGAACTGGATTCGTCAGAGACGGCGCCGAGGAGGACAAAGAGGGAAGTGGAGTTCCGCGCGTGCTCCCGCTTCCAGATCGAGATGCTCCTCATCCCTCTCGCCATCGCCATGATCCCCTTGGTGCTGTGTGCTCTGTTCCTGTGCACGTGCTGCTGCGGACCAAAGGAATCGAGAGGAAAGCTTCCTGCAGAGTTCCTGGCTGCGCTCCCCATGTCAAAGAAGAGAAACGACAAGCTGCCATCGGAAGAGTTTGAACTGGAGTGGGGAGATGGATACGTGGCACGCAAGGACTCCAGCAAGACCAAGTTCTCCACGACAGTGTCCTACATCGAAGCAAGAAGAGAGAGCATCTGGTCAGCAACCAGTGTGGCCAGTGACACAGTAAGTTCCTCTCGATGATGACTTCTGATAACTTATGTATCGTTTTGCAGGCAGCAGAAACAGTAAAACAAGAAGCAGCAAAATTTGAAGCGAAAGCAGCCATGTCTGCTCCAAAACTGACGAAAGCCAAGTCATGCGATTCGATAAAGAAGACGCGTTTCTCGGACACAGTCTCGGTCATTTCACTAGACTCGATCGGACGTCGATGATCTTCCAAAGTTCCCTTCTAGGTTAACTTAGACCGTTATTGTTATTTCCTGTCCCACTGCCGAATCTAGTCACGAGCTGCCATTCCCTGGGTACGTCGTCGTCGAATCAACCGTTGTCGGCTGCTGAGCTGTCAGAGACGACTGCCACTCCTTCCCTCCCTTTCTCAGTTACGATCTGAGTGCGGGTCACTGTGAATTCTAGGAAATCTTGGATAGTTCCTCACCTTCGGGGAACCAACAACACACCAAACTTCTCTCTGCTTTAACTTATCACCGATGCATTGTGCACGAGTCCAATCTCTGGGGTTCAAATCTTGTCCTTCGTTTCCCTTCTTCCCGAATCTGTAAATATTTGAATAAACTAATTTGCATTTGCATCTTATTTCTCGCATGTCAAAAGTGATATCTCGTCAGGCCGGGCTCCCGACCCGTGCTCCTTGTTAGGTTCCAAGAGAGTGCTGCCTGAATACTAGAAAATGAAGCTTTTCCTCTTGCAACATCCCAGCCGATTCAAAAACGTGAGACGAAACCTGCGGTTCTTCGGATGGACCAACCCCTAATTGACCTGGACCATGCGTCCTTGGTTCCACACCTCCGTGGAGCACCGTCGGCTCTCAATGCATACCGCCGCATTATAACAGTGTCTGTCAAGTGTGTACGTACCCGCACAATAATTTGGCGGTCACCACAGGTCAGGCCTCCTCTCATTAACGCCCAAAACCATCTCCCCGCCTTTCGCACCCAACATCCACCCAAACACTTTTTAGTTTATCTCTAGATCTTAGCCGGTATGGACATAATTAATAGTAATTGGCCTTCTTCTTCAAGTTAACCATCAGAAGGCACTCCTGACTAATTCAATGCAGATGTTATCAGAATCATCACGGGCGTGCATAAAACACACCCGAGACTATCACACCAGTAGATTTGATTTCTACGGCAAGCCGTTCGATGCGAAGTGATCCGAATCATGATTGGCTGTGTAGCAATTCGCCCCGTTTAGGTTGAATTCGGTTCCTCCGTTGACTCATCAAGTTTCTCCTCCTCGTACTGACTATTCAGTATCATCTTCTCACAATTGCGTGCTTTTTGTTTTCCGCAACTCGTGCGCGAAACCCGACACCTCGCTCGCTCAATCTTGGCCAATTAGCCGCGAATCGTCCGTCTCGCGATCACTTCGGATAGTGTTTTTTGTGGCGCCTTCGTCCCCCCGTCCCAGCCTGTTTGTCTTCTCCAACCTCACCCGAGAGCCGCCTTACAATGATGAATGGACTCCAAAAAAGGAGAGGAAAAGTCTCTCCGGAGGCTGTTGCTCTCCCGCGAGGAGCACTGCTTTACGGTGTGCAAAAGCCAAACATTGCGACGCGGACAATACCGCATCGTCGCGGGGCCGACCGGCCAGCAACTACCCGTCCATCCCCGTCCACTTTGGCTGTCTTATGTGTGTGATTGTGTCTCTAATCCCTCACCCCTTCCCGAGAATCTTCTTCTTTCCCTCGCCAACTTTATTCTCTTCCCACCAATTTAATAGTTTTTGATACAGTTTGATCCATCTCAAGAGCTCTCCGAAAAACGCGCGAGACTGCCACGTCAACACTGAAGTACCCGAGGCACTCGTGTGTCCTCCCCGTTCGAAATAGACAGTAATCTGATACTTTGTCCAACGGATTTCAACCAGAATCGCAGTTGCTTTTGACCTTTTTGAGTCAAACAGCAACCTACAAACTTCCTGGGAATAGTACAATTCGTATCGTTTCATTAGTCGTGTTCCTGATCGGCCACTTCTTGTTCAAGTGTCCGTCTTTCCGTCGCCTCCAGAATGTCGCTTCTTCTTGAATTGCCATCGTCTCCCACGTCTTCTTCCTCTGTATTCTGGCCGTGTCCGGTTCATTCGCACATCATCCGTCGCAAATCACGCGTGTCGTCGTTTCCACTTGATGTCCTCCCCCACTCACCCATCCCATCGAATCAGCACCTTCTTCTTCTTCATCCGGCATCTCGCTTCTGGAGAGGCTTCTGGAAGCGAAGTCCCCTTTCTCGTTTCGTCTATTGGCTCTTTCGGGCGCTGACCGGTGATGAGACGAGTGACATGACACACATGGGGCTCTCCGATCATGTCACTTCAAAGCAACCGGTTCCAGGCAGCCTGCCATTTCAAAATGTCCATACTATTCTTCCAAGTATGTGGCAATTGCAGTCAAGTGGTTTAGTTCTTCCTCCTATTTTGTCTTTTTGGTTTTATAATGTTTCAAGAATTACTTTCTCATTACAAACATCTAGGATCCAACCTCTCGAAAACCATTACTCTTCAACTTCCTCTTCTCCTTGATGTGTTAGGAAATGTGTTCTCCATTCCGAAATCCAGGAAGTGGCGCCATTGGCGGTGCGCCCATCTGGGCAATAAACCAGACACCTCACAAAGCCCCCCGACACTCTTCCTTCTCTTCATCATTTAATTCCTTCTTTTCGCTTTTCCTTTTCCCAAAGCGAACACCTGACAATTAGGTCATTTTGGAAACAATGCCTCCTGTTTCCGAATCCAGTCTCATTCTTTCCTGATTAGGTTCTGACCCGCTGCTGGATGCACGGGTAATCCCTTTTGTGTCCGCTGCGCCGCATGTTGCCCCTGTTTGAACTTCGTCTAATCATTCATTCCTCCAATCAAGTTGCTCTTTCCGTCTCCGTACCGTTTGTGTATGTTATGTCCCTTGTATAAATGAATGCGGGGGAAAAAGTGTGCAAGACGAAGAGACGCCGACTCAGACGAGCACTTCTCACAAACACTTTACGAGCGGGCCACCCACCCGAAGCCACACAAACGAACACAACCCGAACTTCTTTGTTTTTACATTACTCAACACTTTGTTCATGTTCTTGACCATCTCTGCGCATAGGTAGTAAACCCTCTGTTGTGCTCAGCCCGACAGTTTCGAACTTCCGTTTTCCCAAATCCCAAATCCCAAATTCAAAGTTCTCTTCCGAGTCAAAAGGCAATAATAAGACAGCTTGATCTCCGCTTGATCTCTCTGAAACTAGGCTCGAAAAACCCGGAACGGCTCCCGAACAGACCTCTCAAAAAGAGCATCTTTCCTCCGGTCAGTCTCTGTTTACCCACGCACTTTTTGCTCATCGTCCGCACTCTTTCTCCCTCTTTTCTTCTCTCCGTCTCATGTTTTGATACGTGCATGTCTCCAGTTGCTGCTTTTCGTACTGTTACAGACTCCCCCGTGTCTGTTTCAAATTACCTCTGCCTCGGTAGCCGTGCCTCTCTGACTAATCGCTCTTCCCACTCCTTATTCCTCCCGACCTCTCCTTTCCAGCCATCTCTCTCCACCTCCTACTCCAACCTGTTTCCTTTCCAATCTATACCATTCGGATGACAGCTTCCTCTCTCACACGCCAGTATCAATTACCGTACCTCCCCTTCCAACATAAACATTCGTTCCATCCTGATCTCAGTTTACTTCTGTTCCAATCGGTAATCCTTTCTAAAGGTCTCCTTGAGAAAGAAATATAAACTATGCATTCATTGTGTTTATGCGTTCGTTCCTTCCTCCTCCGGTCATCCCCATTATTATAAACAATCAGGGCGGCCCGCAAGATGCTCGTAAATCTTCTACCATTTTCTCGGGTCATTCCCCCACTTCTTCTCCAGTTTCATCGGTTCCCAAGTCCTCTCATCCGGCTAGTTTATCATTGTTGTAACACTCTCAAATTACTGTACAAAAAGCGGTTCTCAGGGGCGAGGCCTCTCTGGATCCTCCCTTTCGTCTCCTCCTCAACTTGTCAGTCATTCCTCCCCAAAAACCGCAACTTTGTCCTCCGACCTAATCGGTTTCACCTGACAGATCCACCGCAACTCAATCCACTTCTCCCTGTTCTTCCCACCAACCAGTTGCCTTGAGAAAATGTTAATTTGCGCTTCAGCGCATTTTCTCTTCCTCGTAACCTCGTTATAACTGCACTAGGTCAACGGTCACTCGTCGGATTCAGATGAACCTGAAGACGTCGCTTCTTCTCTCTCTCTCTCACGCACCATCTGTAGACAACTTCCTTCCCGTGTTATTGTCACCTTGAAGTGGATGAATGGCAGCCTCCCTGCCGCCGCCACCGTCTTTTCAAAGCAAAAAGCGATGGCGACAAGGAATACTTGACTATATGGCGAGGCGCATCGTTCTGCGTCTCTCCGACGGCCTTGACACTCGTCGCACCGTCTCCCTCCCGCCCGAACCAAGAAGACACCAATCCGTTTTTCCCTAAAAACCACAGTTTTGTGTGAACACGAGGCCTCTGTCAAAATACAAATTCCCTCGTCCTTCCTTCCGTTCAGGGCTTCGAAAGTTGTCTTCCTCCGGCCCCTGATCATCCCGAATCTCTTTCTCTAATTCTCCTCTTCTATTTTTTCTGACACATGACTCACACCTTCGTTTTGCACTTTTCTCCGTGTTTCTTTCCCCAATTCATTGCCAGTGATTCGTTACCGACGGTTCTTCCATCCATCATACTTCCAGTTCTCTCCAGCTAACCAACTGGAATCTAGGCTTTTCCATTGTTCTACTCTTCCCAATAACTGCCACTTGACATCTGTCAGTCGGTAACTCTCCTACCTGTCCCCCCATTCGTTTTCAAAACAAAAATCTCGAGAACGGTACATGATGACCCTGCTAATTGGAAAGTTCGCAAGCGGCCCTACAGTGATAAACCCGTCGTCTCCGTCGGTCAATCCGATCACTTTCGCTCTCTTTCGTTCACCTTTCTTGTCAAACTGACCTTCTTTCCGACCGCTTCTCCTTCCCGTTCCAACTTCTTCTTCTTCTTCTTTTCCTTCATCTCTTCTGTTTTTCGGATCATGAGATGATACGCTGGAAGCACGGACTACTCCCCCTACTGTGGCTCTTGCTCGTGCTGCACCCCTCGACGGCCCAGCTCGACCCGCTGACGACGTCGGCGGAGCAGCACGAGTTGTTTGCCATCAAGAAGGACTCACTCTCTCCCTGGTCGCAGATCCTCGTGTCTCTTCCTCGAAGACATCCGTTGTATCAAAGCTTCGCAGCAAAGGTTCAGGATGTCTCCGAGAACATGTGAGTCGTCAATTGAGAGAGATTAAACGGAAACATTTGAACTTCAGTGTCGATGAGATTCGTGACTCGAACAAGACGTTCGTTTCCTCCGATGATGCTCCCTACAGTATCCGAATACATGCACTGAAACCTGGACATCGCTACTCGTGAGTTTGAAAAACGAAACGTTTTTCTCTGTACATCTAGAAAATTATCCCGGTGGTGTTTCGTTTCAGGATAGCAATCCACGGTCAGAAAGACGGTTCAACTTCGTTGATAAAAGAGGAGTCTGTGGTCATGGATCCTCGTGCTCCCGACTTTCGATCGGCGTCTTCTGATATCCAAGTGGCTGAGCACAACATCACGATGAGAACAATCAAGAACGATTCTTACCTTCAAGTGAGTCATCCAAAGCAATAGGATCCAGACTTTTCGTGTTTCAGGATTCGTTTTCCATCGAGTACCGGCAAATAAATCCCGATAAAAAGTTCCCAGTTCTCCAGATTTTAGATATTCCTGAGCAGAAAAACCTTGAGTTTTATCTGGGAAATCTCAATTCCGGCTTTGATTATTCGGTTCGAGTGATAGCACATAAGGACGGAATGAGCAGTCGGCCGTGGATTTCCACCCTGACAACCAGTATGTGGACAAGAATGTTCCAGTCTACAGTTGTTACTTCCAGAACCTTCCACTCTGAAAAACATCAACATCAACCAGAACTCTGGCTCTTGCATCGAAGTGACGTGGCAATTCGACGAGTTCAGTGGCGCCGACTTCGTGGGAATACAGTACGCCTTGCAGTCAAACCCGTCAAATGCGACCAACGTGAGTTCTCTTCACACATTTACCCAGCCGTGGGCGGTGTTCTTTTCATGATACACCTCTTCATAATATTTGCACTCTTCCGTTTAAGATGACAGTCCCCTCTACCGAATCGTCCATTTCCATTTGCGACGCCATGCTCCAAGGAGAAGCGTATCAGATTGTTGCGACAGTTCAAAAAGGAGGACAAGTCTCCGAGCCATTCGTCAGCAAGTTCCAGCTTCGCCCGCTGCCTCCGATCGATTTTCGAGTGAGATTTACGAAACCGATTTCTGTTTAGAAACGGTTTTTTCAGGTGCGCGCTGATTTAAAAAGAGGAAAGTACAAGATGCTAGCCGAGTTACCGACGTCTTCTAAGATTGACAAATGCAGGATTACTGTAGCTGGAGATGAAGTAGAGAGGTCGATCAATGACGCGAGTGTCGAACAGACCAAGTCTGGACACAGGATGTGAGTTCAGATTTACTGACGGGGAACAGAAACAATGCAATGCTTCCAGATGCTGGTTCAACTTTGCCTTGTCTCCCGGAGAACGGTTCGACTTTTCGATTTCTTCGATGTCTAACGATTCAAGCAGCCAGAAGTTGCAGAAGAGCATCGTCCTCGCACCGGCATTCGACTTCAATGCCTTCGGACTAACTCTGCAGGTAAACAGTTCTGTGCTAAAAGTTCAGTAGGACACTTTCCATTTGAAGGAATCAAACGGCGGAATCGAGTTGATCTGGCCCAAAAGCGAGGTGTTCATGACACGTGTCAAAGACATTTGGAACAAAGTTGTCGGAGCTGATAGTCTTCTGAACATGAGGGTGACCCCGATTGGAACAAATGATGAGGCGACCGACAAGACGCAGAGGTTCGAGACGTCTCCGAAGAGCCTGGATCCAGTGTTCGTGAAGAATCTTGTGAAGGGAGCCTGCTATCGAGTCCAGCTTTTCACTGTCACCAAGACCGGAATCATTTCGGAGACGCGGCACAACGAGACGATCCGGATGTCGAGTCCGGCAGTAAACGTCTCGTTGGAAAGTGTCACTCGATCGTCAGCGACTCTCCGAATCGTCTTCGCCACCCACCACGACTCCACGTCCATCGCCAACTGCCAGATGCATGTCGTCGTCCGAGATATGAACGGAAAGAGTGTGTTCGACAAACGGATGCAGCTCACTTCCAGCTTCGCCCCGCTACTCAACCTGGACGGTCTGAGACCTTTCCACAAGTACACGGTGAACACTCAGATCATCTGTGGCGGCAGTGGCAGCGAGACTTCGATGTGTCCGGCTGCAACTCGCACAATGCGTCAGCTCTCTTTCTCGACTAGACAAGACAAACCAGCTGCTGTTCAAGCTTTGAAGGGTTAGTGCAGAAGTTTATAAATAGAAAATCTAATTTTAAATTGTTCAGTGGAACCTCTGAACTCGTATTCCGTAATGCTTACGTGGCTTCCGCCAGCTCTTCCAAACGGAATTCTGACCCACTATGTGGTCAATGTCACCAAGATGGGCTCGGACGAAACCAGGACCATTGATGTCAGCGTCACGTCGAACCGATCTGACCATACCATGCAAGTGATTGTGGACGAGCTGTTCGGAGGACACACCTACGACTTCAGTGTCCGTGCCGTTACTGAAGCTGGATTCGGAGAGACTTCCCAGGCGGTCCCGAGTGTTTCGATGCCTCTGATGGCTCCTCCGAAACCACCAATGGCACCGATTATTATGAAAGAGAGCGTGGGCAGTCATAATATGATTGTCCGGTTCCCGACGTCCATGTTCGATAACAAAAACGGGGAGATCAAACAGTGAGTGAATGTGTTCTCTGACTTCCTGACTGATATAATTCCAGATTTGCAATCATTGTCTCCGAGACCACCGCCGACGAGTCTATCAACAGATGGCTGGAAACTGATAACGGAACATATGTGAGTGATACCTTCAGATTCTCCGAAATAAACTCGATTTTTCAAGACGTGGATGCAAGTTCAACGATTCGACATCTGGCCTTCATACGTTGCGAAACTCCGAGATATTCAGAAAGTGAAACAGGACGATGACGTGTCAATATTCGAAGAGATCGGAGACGACGAGAGTTGTCGTGAAGTACGGGCGGACAAGGTCTGTAACGGACCGCTCCGTTCGGCTTCCAAGTACCGAGTCCGAATCCGGCTGTTCACATCGCCAACTCTGTTCACCGACTCGCCGCCCAGTCAAGTGATGACCACCGGTGAGTTGGTGTCTCTTGTCTTCCCGCTGCCCGCCATCTTTCATCTTTTATCAGTCGTCCCCTCCCCCGCCTCCTCCGGCCGTCTCCCCCAGTCAGTCCGCCCACTATTCCTGACTCCTGCTCTCGATAACCTGAAACCCGACCCCATTTCAGGGTCCTGGGTACACTGCTCCTCTTGTTTCCGCTCCCCCGCCTTCTTCTTGCTCCCATTCACCCGTTTGCAACAGACGAATTCTTTCTTCTTTCATCTTTCGAATATCTTTTGTTTTGCTTGCTGCTCCAAGCATTTCCGGTCCGTCAGCTGATGACATTGACTCTGATCACATTGATATTAAACTGAGCCCCGGATGAGCTGTTCATCCGATTCGCTAGAAGAAAAGCTGCTCAAAGTTATCAGCTTCAACGAGATCAAGCAATTAGAAAAGTTCAGAGAATTCCCAGGAGGATCTAGAGGAGCTTAATCAGTCGGAGTGAATCACTGATAAGAGTTCCTCGAGGGAATAGGTGGATTGTCGCTTTCATCCATTCTGCACGTTCTCTTGGATTATGACACATTCTGTTCCGAACGAAAACCGAATGAATCAGAGCTCCGTCCTGAACTGAAAGCCGAAGGAGAGTAGAAGACGACTGGAGAAGTGTGTCCGTTGACGCGTCGAATATCGAATAATCTTTGCTCAGTCGTCGACAACTCGACAGATACCGCGTTCCTCCCGTGATAGATTAACATTTCCGATATGTTTATAAAAAGCGAGAAGACGAAAGGAAGGGTGCGTGAGTCTGTCCGACCGACAAACACAGAGAGAGGTGGCTCTGCCAGCAGTCGAGCCGAACTTTGCTTTGCCCCCCGGGGCGCCGCCCACGTGAATATATGATATGTGCACACATAGCGACGTGAGCCCGTGCCCCGAAGAGACAGAGGCGAGCAGCAACCGAGCAGCCGTGAGCAGCAGCAGCAGCAGCTCTTTTTCGCGAACACCCCCTCCCCCAATCGTCGCCCGGCCGCCGCCACTCGTCGCGCCGTCTCCAACCCGTGTTCGTCGACGTCTTCGGGTGCAATTTGCTGCGTTGTTTATTGTGCCGCCGACCGACCGACGCCTTCTTCTTTCAGCCGTCTCTTTCTCTCCTTCATTGCCACATTTCATATTTCATTCGTTCGTCTACACACACCCCCTTTCTTTTTAACAGCGACACTCGTAAATCAGCAATAAGAACAAAGAACCCCTTGGAGGATGCGGCTCCCCTCTTCTGATTCCACTCACTTCTCGCCCCCTTTCCCATCCATCTCTGTCAGTATTCGACACAAAAGAGCAGAATCAGTCACGCCTACTCGTTTTTTCTCTTTTGAATACAGAGAACATCACTACAAAAAGTCGAATGATTTGATAAGTCACCCGCTCCCCGCCCTTTTGTTACTTCTGCCCGTGCTTTTCTTTTTTCTGTTTCCTATGTGAATATGTAAAATTTTTTGCTCTCACGACGTCGTCGTCGTCTTCAAAACGGGCGCACGGATAAACGACTAATCCGGACGGGCCCCGGAGTCGTCCGTGATGAGCACACAAACAGCCGGACCAAAGTTATGAATAAATATGAGCGAGAGAGAAAGGCTCCCGCTTCGGAAATGAGACACCATGCATTTTTTGGGGAGCATTTCTGTGGGTCGTCCGTCCCTCCATTCGTTTCTTACTTCTGATTGATCACCCCGTTATAGCACTACTCAGAAGCCCGCACGGCACTTCTCCGAACTCGCAAGTTCTTCTGAATTCGCGTTTCGTGTCCCTCGCTCCCTGTAGTCGTCATTCGTGCCCATTACTTTTCTCATAAACGCGTTGTTGTCGTCGTCCTCCCTTCTCCTTCAACAGCTCTTTGTTTTGTTTCCTTTTGGAAGAGCTACAGAAGAGAGGATAAAGTGGAGGAGGAAGAAGTTTCTAATTAAATCCGCGAGTTGGTCCCCCTCTATTCCACTCTAAACTCCACGTGCTCCACGTCCTTTAGCCTTCTTCTGATTCGGAGACCTCCTTTCTTCCGCGGATGATTACCCAGCTCACCGAATCTTCTTCTCCGTCGTCTTATTCATTCCTTTTCTTTCTCTCATCATCATCGTCGCCTTCTTCTTCGTCTCAATTATGAGAAGAGCACACGGGGGCGCGGCGGCTAGAGGGCGCATCGTCGTCCGGCTGTCTTCTTCTTCTACTGCTCCTGCTGCTTCTTCTTCATTCGCACCCACGCACACCTTGTGCTCGTCGTGCTCGATGAACAGCAGCCGCCAGTTTCTGGGTTGTCCTCTTCTTTTTCTTCTTCTGCTCTTCTTCTCACATATGCTGCCAATTCTTCTGTGGCTGCTTCTTCTTCTTTTCTCTTCTCCTTATTGTCAGTTATGCGCAAGTGCAAAGGTGACAAGCACAACGTCCAAAACACAGATTCGTCTTGTTTCCTCAATGCAAATTAGAGGTTTTTGTAGATGCCACGTCACTTGAAATTAGGTTTTCTCAAAATGACGGATTGGTTGTGGACCGGTGCCATACCAAGAAGACATCCTTCCGAAGCGTGCAATTATTCATCGTCCATTCGGCTGAGGTCATTGCTCCCTCCATTCGGAGCTCTCATTCTCTAGGTCTAGTCTCTTTCCTTCTGACGCATCCAGCCCGACGACGACCTGCTTGGTCGATCTCCGATCCGACCTGTCACTTCCATTTTCTCTCCCCGATGACGCCAATTAGAACCCCTTGATTTCCACTTCATCTATCCCCTATTCACTCCCCTTGACACAAATCATTTTCTTTTTTGCAGGCTCTGCATCCCCGGCGATCCCCCTGTTGACCATCGTCGCTGTCCTCATTGTCGTTGCGTTCGCTGGCATCGTCGGCACCATCTTCCTGTTCTTCTGGAACCGTACCAAGAAAGCCAGGTGAGTATTTTGAAACCATTCGAAACCAGTAGGGACAGTTTGTTTGCCCGCCAGCCTGTCCATAGGGGTTCTTCTTCCTTGCTTCTTCGACGATCCTTTTGTGTTCGAGTGTTCAGCTGTTTTGCAAATCAAACAAGCCTCTCTGTGTGCGTATTTCCGTGCCCTCCTCCTCTTCTGGTGGTTTTCCTATTTTGGGTGGCGCGGCCTGCCCGGGTGTGTACAATTTCCGTCGCACCGCCGCCACGGCACCACTTGTTTTTCCTGGTTCTTCGTTACAAATTACAAATCCGTGTCGATTCGGCCGTCGCACGTCTTCTGAGTCACCCGAGTCCCTGGCGCCGACTGTTCTCTCCCTTCTCGTTTCCACACGGCCCCGCACCTTCTTTCGCTGCCGCCCGGCAAGCAAGTCGACGATAATAATGTATTATCGATATGAAGTCGAGATGTTCTCGTTCTCCCCCGCCTCCCTCGCATCCGCCCCTTCATCTTCTTCATTCTTTCCCGGGACGCCATGTTCGCCGAAAATAAAAAGGGCACCCTCCCACACTCGTCGCACCACTCACGCTCTTCTCTGGTTGCAATTCCTACCCGACTCTGTTTTTGTTTGTCGTCCGGAAAAAACAAAACACGGAACTTATCATCCACTCCCACAACCAGTTCTCGCCGTGTTCCATCCCTCCGGCACGTCGTCGAGTGCGCTCATCAGAATTCATCAGAATATTACTTCTTCATCTTTTTCGAAGTCGTCGTCTTTGGCATGATACAAATTGACGTCATCATCACTCGCTCTCGTTTGCATATGTGCGCATAAATACACAGAGACACGAAGAGATAGACATCAAAATTCATGAAAGAAGGACAACTTTTTCCCGAGAGACATCGTCTTCTTCTTTCGTTTTTCCCTAGATTTCCCTTCTTCTGAAAACGAGTTATCCCCCAGACATTCTCCGGTTAGTAGGTCGAATTTCAGACTCGCAGCAGCAGCATTCAAGAACGGACCCTCGAAAGAGAAAGAGTCGCAGTGGGAGGCGCTCAAAATGATGATGGCCGAGAGAGCAGCTGACTGTCTTGCGAAGCTCGGCCTCGATGCGACGACTCCACCGCCGTCGTCCACGACGAGTTCCAACTCGCCAACGTCCACTTCGACGACCATGACTGACTGCAGCACTCCACATCTGGGAGCACCGAATGCCAACGCTGCTGGCGGACACCGACGGACGCGCAGTCTGCGAGAGCGGACCGGTGTCGAGCACCGACTCGAGCGGCTCTCGTCGGGACCCATCCACCGGACACCTCTCTACACCGTAATGAATGGAGCCAACACCAACAAATCGTAAGTTTTTCAAAATTGTCACCCATGCATATTTTGACTATTCAGAAGACCGGTTCGACTCGAAGACTTTGCTGAACATGTCAAATTGATGTCGGCAGATTCAGACTTCCGCTTTTCCGAAGAGTACGACATGATGCGCAACGTGGGAGTGGGTCAGTCGGTGGCCGCCTCGGAACTTCCCATCAACCGTCCGAAGAACCGCTTCACCAACATCCCATCTTACGATCATTCGCGCGTCCGACTCTGCAACCCGCACAACATCGAAGGCGGTGACTACATCAATGCGAACTACGTGCCCGGATTCTCATCTCGACGAGAGTTCATCGCAGCCCAAGGACCTCTTCCGACGACTCGTGACCACTTCTGGCAGATGACGTGGGAGCAGCAGTGTCCAGTGATCATAGCTCTGACGAAGTGCGTCGAGAAGGGACGGGACAAATGTCATCAGTACTGGCCAGATCAGCAGAGTATTCCTGTGTTGTACGGGGAAATTGAGGTGAGAAATAACTGCAGATGGTTGTAATATCAACTAAATGTTCCAGGTGACAATACGAAGCGAAACAGAATACGAAGAGTTTGTCGTGCGCGAGATCCGACTCTCAAAGACGACATCAGAAGGCAGAGTGACTCGTGACATCCATCACCTGCACTACATGGCCTGGCCCGACTTCGGAGCCCCGTCTAACCCCAACGGCATCATCCAGTTCTCCCGGATGTTCCGACATCTTCTGCCACATTCCACGCACAATGCTCCGACCATCGTACATTGCAGGTGAGATTGTTTCAAACACATTTCCAGTTTCAACACTTTATTTCTAGCGCTGGCGTTGGCCGATCGGGAACCTTCATCAGCATAGATCGACTTCTTCAGTCCAGTTCACTGGGAGAGCCGATCGATGTGTTTGGCACTGTGTGTGAGATGCGTTACGAACGATGCCAGATGGTTCAGAACGAGGTAGGATGCCTGCTGGAAGTCCTTCTAGTTAACTTTATCCGTTTTCAGCAGCAGTACATCTTCATCCACTACTGTCTGCTGCAAGTGCTGCAGGGCTCGTTACCACCTCCTCCGTCCTCCTCCTCGGGTGCTCATCTTAACGCCGGCTTCATCCAGGACGGTCAAATGATTGTCGAGTCTGGCTTCTGAATGCCCCACTTCGACACACCTACCTTCTTCTAGTCCCTTATTCGCCTCGAACTTCCCCTCCGATTAATGTTCTTCTTCTGTGGTTCCAACGGGTGTCTTCCTTTCCTCCTTCTCTTCCGTGACTCCGCCCTTTTCTTCCTAATCATCTGGAGATTATCCCCACTCTTTCAACGCGCTTCGATCTTTTGACGGGTAACAATCATGAGACAACACTATTTATTATGTGACTTTATGTACTTTTGAACGATAAAATAGCAACTTGTTGATCTGCTGATAATAATAAATGATTTCTTCACTGATTACTTGTACTTGATATGGTCTTTGAACTTTAAGCAAGTTGTACTCGTTTCCCCAAATGACTTTTTCGAATGCCAGACCCGCCCACCTTCCGCTGCGGAAGTCTCTAGTTTTTGTGAACTCGCACGAGCATAACCACGCGCCGAGTCGCCCCGGGCAACCGGATAAAGCCGCGCACGGAAACGACATCTAATCCCTTCCCGTCCCGTTATCAACGCTCTCGCTCCGTCTCGCAACGGACAATTATTCGGCAGTGTCGTGGCAAATGACCACTGCAGTGCCAGCCGTGCCAACCTGCGATGACGGATGAGCGAAGGAACTTCGGGAGCAGATCCTCTCGAAGAGATCCTGAAGGCCCAGAACGACGCGTGGTACAAACTTCCGAAGCTTGTCAATCGACCAGCTCTTCCTTCCATTGCTCCTCCGAAAACCACGCCAAGTTGGTTGGCAAGAACCGAATCAATAGGTATGTTCATTTGAGCACCGTACCACGGCCCCGATTCTCTAGACACCAGCCGTCCGGCTACTTCTGCAGACAGTCGTCCTCCCACAACAACCATTGGCTTTCCTCCGCTTCCTCCTCGATCATTCAACCTGAAACCGATGGAAGTGATTGCCGAGAAACCAAAAACTCCGTTGTATCCAATTCCACGAGCAAACATTTCTTACAGTTTTAATCTGAACGAAATCGACAACACGGAGGTATTGCCAAGTCGTAATACCGTTCTCATCAATCGTTATTTCCAGATCCTCCGTCCCGAATCTGTTGCATCAACAGTAGATAGTAGTCGAGAAGTGACGAAGAAAGTCATCAGAATTCCGGAGACTTTTGCTGATTTTCGAGAACTTGCAGTCGAATTAGACCAGATAACTTCAGAACAAATTGAGAAAATGAAGGAGACGAGTCAGCCACACGACCTATACAACAGTGGATACCTTTCTATTTCGACACTTCTCTTCTGCATTCAATCCATCATTCAAAGTCCGTCTGACACGTGGCAGAACCTTCTAGATTGGCTCATGGCTACTGATATGGAAGAAGAAAAACTGACCGAGTGTCCGATCGAAGTAGTTCATCTTCTCGATTATCAGCTGTTTTTCGAAGTCCTTCTTAACGATAAACAAGCCAGAGAAGTGTTGTGAGTTTCGTCCCGAACCTCCCATCTGAGCTGTCTTTTCAGAGTCAACATTCCCGAAGTTCTCGAATCCGACGACAACGGCAGTGTTTTCACTCAACTTCTGAGCCGTCCAACTTCGAGTCAGGCACAGCGCGAACGAGGCAGGGCCAGCGTAAATACTCTCTCGCCTCCGTCACCATGAATTAATTTCTCTTTCAGCTTCTTATTGACTTGGGAATTATTTTGGCAGGCAACCCGGATATCGACATCGAAAGGTTCAAACATGCTACTGATAAAAAGGTGAGCAGTCTGTGAAGACGGGGTCTTTTCTATGGTTAATGCTCAGATAATCTCGATAGAAGAGTTGAAAATGCTCCTTCAAATTTACGGGCTCGCCGAGCATGTCCAAGAACTTGAGCAACGAATTATCGACTGTTTCCTTACTCATGATCACTTGTTTTGGTGAGCATTTCAAAATTTAATCACATTCAAAACTGCTTCACCTGTTGCGACCGAAAGGTTCAACGACCGAGAGTAGTTCTGACCGATTCCAAAAACCGAGACTTTTCCAGCTTCTCCGCCTTCGTCGGATGCCTCAACCAAATCAATCCGGCTGTTCTCGGTGTCCAAGTCCTCTCCCCGACCCATCCCAAGACTCCTCCCTGGTGCAAAGCTCCACTTCGAAAACTCGACGACTCTGGAGTCATCCCAGATCTCGACAATAGCGGGTCCATTCCACATGCATCTTTCAAATAGGAAATGATTCTTTCACTTGTCTTTTCCAATAAACTTGTTTCGAGAGCCCTTTCCCACGACTCTTGCGTGCCATCAATCAGCTGCTCCGTTTTTACACTAGTTAAGCGTGTCGGACGAGTCTGCGTCTTCGTTTTCTCCTCTTTTTTCTTGTGTCAAACCTCGAATCCGCGTGTCAAATTTAGCACTTTGTCTTCCAAAGTTTTGAGCTACGCTGGTTTCTGCTTCTATAAAATGTCGTCATACCAGAAAACGAATAGTGGTGAGTTGAGAAAGTATGGTACTTGCTGATTCACAGTTGCAGGGGTACCTCACAATGTTCATTTCAACCTCGGGCGGTGCCTTGCGATCATCCATTTTCTTTGTGGATTCTTCATTTTGGTTTGTGTAGTTCCAAGGACTATATTTTTAATTCAATAGAGTACAAAGTAAAAAATGTCATGTTTCTTCAGATGACGGGAGTCGGATCCAACTACCTCTCGCACGAACCTCTATCGATGAGTTTCGCCTTTCTCTTCATTCTGATCTCTCTGATCTGCTGCATAACTACCCGAAATCACGACCCGATCTGCCTCAGAATGTGTGCCATTTTCTCGTTTCTGATGGCCATCGCGTCTGGTTATCTCGTCTATCAGCACGCCAGTAAGGTATCATTTACCACTCCCGATCCCACCAAACTTTTTCTGTTTCAGACTGAACAAGTTTGTCTTCGCAAATGTGTCCGGACTGAAGACTACTTCCACACACAACTGGCACTTGTCTGCGGACTGCAAGGTATCGGAATCAGACCATCAGCCAACTTCTTCTCTTTTTTCAGTTCTCAACTGTCTCATTTCGGTTGTCTACGCCCTTTTGTGCCTGAAAAAGTCGCCGAAGGCTGCGGCATACGATCGAGTCGAATCGGAACCGGAAGAACAACCAGTTACTATTTGAATCTGAAATTGAAATTGTATTCGATCTCAACTACATTTTCCTTTACAATTGAAATAAGACTTTTGACAAAAACAATTGCTTATCAAATATTATTGAACACACGATTTTGAATATAAAACGCATCGCTCGTTTTCTCTGGATATTTTGGGATTGACGGTCTCTCAGCAATGGTGGAATGGAAACCCACAATCTGGCCGGACGGGTAGAACTTGTTTTTCCTTCTCTTTATAGCGAGCCTTATAATTAGAAACACCGGATTTTTCTATGGTATCCATGGTAGCCAGGCTGACACTTTCGCTTCTGATTAAAATTTTGTTTCGAAATTTTCCATATATTTATTTCGCAAGAGAACTTCTCTTTCTAGTGTTTTCTGCGTGAGTCACCAAACGTAAAGTGCAGGACATTCAACGAACGAGCACGCTACACTGTAGCCTGTCTCCGGCCTTGTTTGCGAGGAAAACGAGTCAAATCGAGGCCGCCGTCCCTAGCAAAACCATTATTCCGCGTCCCTCCTCGCGTCGTCTGCGTCTCTTTCTCTCTCTTCTTCTCTCGGAGCTCGTCGCTTTCTCGACGCTCAATCCTTTTTCAGCGCCAAGTTCCGCGGCACTTTTCTTTTAAAGTTTTCATGTTTTCTTTTCTAGAATCGGTGTCGTGTCGTGCTCGTGAATTCATCGCTAAAATGTTCTTCGAAGCCGTCGCCGGCCTTTTTTCAGCACTTGTTCTGGGTTATATCGGGTAAGCTCTCTCATTTTCTCAAATTTCATCGATTTTTCCTGCTACGAATGTTTCAGCAAATCTGTGATTACTGCTGCTTGCAACTTACAAAAAAAATATTCCACAAATTTTTGCAAAAATTATATGTTTAATTCCAGCATGACGGTAGTGGCTCCAAAAGAAGTTACCGATAAGGAGGCCGAAGACATCACCACCGATACCGGTACGTTGTGTTAAACTAAAAAAAACAATGTTTTTTTCAATAAGAAATTCATTGCAGATGCTTCAAAGAAGACGGGTAACGAAGCGGCGATCAGAAATGTCGTGGCCGGATCGAAGACTCTGGTCGTTCTGTTTGGATGGGCTGGGTGCAGGGATCGATACCTGTCCAAGTACGCGCAGTACTATCAGGAGGCTGGGTACGTTTTTAGTAACACTGAAAACTGACAAAAAATCATCATTTGTAAAAAATTTCAGAATATCAACAGTCCGGTTCACAGCTCCAATCGCCCGCATCCGCGGTTTCTCGTCGTATCCTCCGTTCGCTCGATGCTTCCATAAAGTTCTGATTGAGATGTTGCGCGAGAACGAAATCTCCACAATCTATTTCCATGTCTTCTCGATGAATGGCTGTTCGTTGCTCGCTGCCTATTGGGACCAGTTGAAAGATCTCGAGAACGGAGATCACGTCGTAGCAAAAGCCAAGGGACTCATCTTCGACAGTTGCCCGGCGTTCACGAGTCCGTCGCAGAATGCGCAAGCCATTTCGTTTGCCACGCTGCCGCCGAGCCACTATCATGGAGCACTGCGAGGATCGTACCGCGCATTCCTCTACACGTTCTTTTCGCTTCACCGAGGAGTCCTTTGGCTGCGATCTTTCTTGGAAAAGGACATCTACGAGAAGCAGTTTGCGTATTTCAAAATGATCACGTTCGATAACTTACCAGCAAAACAACTTTATATTTATGGACCCGCTGATTTAGTGAGTCATATTCTCTAAATTCATAATTTTCTATTTCAACCCCGATTATAGGTCTGCTCGGAAGAGTCGATTGAAGAATATGCTCGTTTGATGGATCAACGGGGCATTTCTATTTCGAAGCTCCGTTTGCTGGACTCTCTCCACTGCCAACACCTCCGCTCCCACCCTGTCACCTACACTCAGGAATGCCTGGACTTTGTGAAATCCGGCCATTTGCCAGCCAACCGCAGTCGGGTCGCCCTCGAGAACACCGAACAACCAGAGCAGAACGACATCCCAGAAGAGCTTGCCTTCTGAATTCTCTAATGAACTCTAGATGGTTATACTGACTATAATAGAACGCATAATAACTTATACGGCCGACCGGTTCTTTCGCTCTCATTTCCCTGCTCCATCTCTCTTCCCAATGATCCCTGTACCCTATTCCTCTGTGAGCTTTAAAATTTTAGAAAAATAAATTTGAGTTTGAATAGCGAAAACGGAAACAGTACGTTTATTTCTGTACTTTGAGAAGATTTCGTTCCCACGAACAGCTGTCATAAAAGCTTTTTTCAACTACTGCGATGACAAATAGAGTTGCTTAGGTCGGCTGAAAGGAAAGATCCCTGTGAACTGGAATTTCAGGCTCTGCTTTGGATATCTTGATCCGAGACTCCTCGGTACAGCACATTCTCATCGCCAACTTCGTTCCCTCTCCCTTTTCTGAAATAAGCATGCAGCATGGCCCCGTGCCGCCGTAAATATTATCTCGCTGAGACTCTCATTACGTATCCAGGTGCACTTGATGTTTTTCTGTTTTCATTCGCAAAGAATTCGTTATTTTTGTCCCCCACGCTTCATAGTTGTTCTCGAAATCACCTGAAGTTTGCGGTTATCGGAACTGAACCGATGGGGGTATTCAAGTTGACGTCACCGAGGATTCCGAGTATTCATTCCGTGTTGGTTTCAATTTGGCCCTTCGGCAGAACAGATTCTTGTTCCGATGTGATTTCGATGGTTGACCGACGGGCCGAAGCGAGAGTGTGTGTAGGGCGGAGAGACGCAGAGAGCAAACACAATGAAGAAGAGTTATCAATGATGAGTGATACTACTGTAGTAAGGAGAGAAGAGGCATCAGAGACCGGACGGGGAGTAACTGGTGATAACACAAAACAAGCGAGGTTGGGCAATTGGACAATAAATCAGAAGACGTGGAATCACTAATGAATAATTGAACAAACAGAAGGAAATTAGGGTTCCTGTTACATTTTCTATCAGTCTTTGTGCTTCGGAACGTGCATCTCCAGACAATGTTAGGTTTCGGAAATTCAGAAGAAAATCTAAAAAAGGCGTCCAAATCTAAGTTTAAAGACAAAGTTGAAGCAAACCAAAACTAGAACAGGTCCCCAACAGAAGCAACAAGTTCAGGACTTGCAATTGAAAGAGTCCGTCTAGTTCCTGGTCACTTATGTATCGCATACAAACATGCGAAAGTAAGCATGAGAGAAGAGGAGGTCCGTGCTCTAATGAGGTCCTGACCACCCTGGAAAACAACCCGGGTAGCTGATTTCTCTGCGCTTCTCGTCATTTTTGCCTCTGGTTAAGTGGGTGGAAAGGAAAGGAAAAGGCAAATACAGAAGCCAAGGAGAGCGGAAAAAGAGAGAGAGAAAGAGAACGGGAGAGGACGAGGAAGCACACTTTATTTACGGTAACTTTTCTACGAACTTTATCCTTCTCTCTCCTCCTCTCCCGTTTCCCTTTCCTTTTCAAATGTCAACCGGGAAGAGAGAGAAAGAGGACGAGAGAAGGGAGAAGCAGACACAGAAAGTCTCTGGATCCTCTCCCGAATGGACACTTTCTCCTGTCGCGGCGACGTTCGTTTACACGTCTGCGCCTCCGGGGAATCGCATGGATCACTGAAAAAGAAGCGAAGAGAAGGACAACAGAGTTGGAGACCCAGACACGGGAGTGGGGGGAGTGAGTGTGCGTGTGACTCATTCTCGGCCCGCCGACTAACCCCCCATCGCCATCGTCGTCAACCGATTCGTCATCAACTTCTCCTTCTTCTCCGTCTTCTTCTCATTCTTCTTATTCTCAAATTCCGAATCGTCTCTCTCGGTTTCGGTACACTATGGATGACGATGAACCGCCATCAACGTCCACGTCTTCCGAATCGCCTCCAGAAGCCAAGCCGTCGTCGTCGAGGAAACGAAAATCATCCCGTCGCGGTAAGATCTTTGTTTTGATAGAAACGTGTTCTGCAAGTCGATCCTTGCAAAACCAGAAGCCCTACAGTGCGGCGTCTCGGGACATAAACTTCCGCATGTGCAACGTTGTCTCTCCGTTAAACGACCACCCTACAGTGTCTCGGAACAAGAGACGCAGGTGACTGGAAGCATAATCTGTACGCGGTGCCCGCCCTTCTTCCCTTATGAAAGTTCGATCTGTGTATGACACGACATTACAACACTCTCTGAACATGGAAACGCATCAAAACTACGGAACGAATCGGCGAGAGAGCGAGAGAGACAGACAGACACGTGATCTAATTTGATCTAGTACCGTTTCTCTCCTACTGTGGCTCCGTTCTGTTTGCTTCTGCGTCTCTTCGTCTCACACACTCTTTCCCTCCCAGGCGGCTCCACCGTTTTGTAGTTTGCCATGGCCGTCCATTCAATTCGAAACTTTTGTAATGTTTTCTTTTCCGTGATTCATGTAGTTTTGTTGTGACTCCAAACTCTGTGCGTCGACGTGTTCCTCCCGTCCATTGCCCCTCCTTCGCCTCTCCGTTCTCACAATTACCGTCATAAATCATGGCTCCTCTCGCGTCCAAGTTCCCGTTTCCCGCCGCCATCAGCTCTGAGACAGCCCCGATGATTGACACGACAAACAACTGTTCGTGGCGCGTTTTGATCTAGAAAAGAGGTCAAAATATCAGAAGTTTCTCAATTTCTGACCAGATGCTTCTCCGTGTTCTGTTCTGTCTGCATTTGACCACTTTTATATGAATTTGTGGTTCATCGCAACTGACCGTTGAAATTGTAGATTAAGATGAGATTAAAAAGTTATGGTTCCTGTGAAATCTGAAACTTTTGGTTGATATTTGGGCATTAGTTCACAAACTCCTCCTGAATTCTTTCCGGAATCCTTCTGAATCCCAACCGAAAGAATCATACTTTCCCTTTTCTTGTTTAGCTTCGTCATCTTGTGCTTGCTGACCATAAAGAAGGTATGTTTCAAGTTTCTCTCCGCTTCCTCCTGGGCTCCCCCCTTGCCGAAACTCTTCGTGTTCCCACCATCATTTCTCCCCGAATCTCGATGACTCACCGCGGGTTCGCAAGTGTTTTGACGCCCCGCTTCGTGCCCGTTTGTCTCTGATTTCTGTCAGAGAAGAGGGCCACGAGGATGACTACTCTTGCGAAACAGTCACATCTGTTTCCTCGTTTCCTCATCTCCTTCTTCTTCTTTTTCTTCTTCGGAATTAGACCGAAAACTCCTGAAAATCCGTTTGCTCTCTCTCTTCTTTGCTCCGTCCCTCTCCTTCGGATGTTCAAAGTGGCAAAGAGAAAAACAAGAATTAGGAACGGAGGATATGCGCTCCGAAGACGAAATCATTTTTCTTCGAGGCCTTCTGGAGCTCACGGCGCCGAATTTAGTTATGAACAAATCAGTTTGCGAAAGTGTGTGTTAGTCGGTCACCGACCCCGCGTGCGGGTTGGTGTTGGATCGACTTTCAATTCAAATCAACCACCAATTCATGATCTCAGAAAGTTTCATCTGCTCGTCTTTTCTCTTCTTCTTAGACATTTTTATATTGAATTCCGTTAGCAGAGATTGCCACGTCTTTGCTGGCCGAGTTGAAGCAACAAAACAGGGCTGCAACCAACCGGTGACTCACTTGTTTTTGAAAATCGGAAATTCAAACATTCTAGTCGGCTAGGTGAACGAACGGCGCTGCTATGATCCGTTTTAGTTTGACAGCGTTGGTCTCTTCCAGTTAGCTACAGGACCGTTGGTGCTCTTAACCCAGAAAATATATTAGGTATTCCTTATTTTTGGTGTTAGTTGCAAATTTCTGAAGCTCAGAGTCTGCCAACTAAATGACTAGCTTCCAAACCCAATCAGTTCGAACTTCCCTATCCTAGAATTCAGAATAGCTAAACAGCTCTCTGACCTGGAACATGTATCTTTCTAGGTCTTTCCAACCCACTCATAAGCATATATACTTTAGAAAGAACCCTTCCGTTCTGAAAAACACTTCTTCTCATTCCGTCTCGCCCCGTCTTCAGAATCAGAAGACAAGTTCCCCCGGTTCTTCCCATCATTTCGATCATTTCCAGTCGATCCGAGCATGAAAAAGAGGGAGGCCCGATGAGTCAGACTCGCTTATCACCCGCCAAAAACGGTTCTCGCCTCGCCTCCGTCCTGCCCGTTTCGATTCCTTTTCTCATCGTTTCTCTTCTCCTCGGTTCTGTTTATTTTGTGTGAATCGATGATGAATAATTCGTTTGATATGAATGTGACACACACCGAAATGCCATGTAAGAAGGGTTTCGAAGTTCGAGTTGAACCGCACAGAAACACACCAACCGAGATGTTTTCAGACCGAAAGATGGAGGTGGAGGAGAACGAGAAGGAGAGTCAGACACAGTACTGCAAGGGATTCTTCGGTGAGTATTTCCTTCTCACTAAAACTTGGAACAAAACCAAAAAAGAGCACAAAAAAGATTTCTGAAAAAACCGAGATCAATCTTGAGTAAACAGCCAAAAATAGAATACAAAAAGTCAACAATAGTAGTCTGTGAGTCAACTTATCAGTGCCATGTCACAACTGAATGTGCCACGTCACAGAGACATCAAAACAAAGAATATCAATGCGCACAACAGGATTCTAAACTTTTGAACAGAACGCTTCAAAGCGCCACCAAAACTTTCTGTTACGAAGTAGGAAGTCAAACTTTTGAGTTGCTCAATCGCACAATACAGTCCTCATTCCGTTCTGTGTTTCGATTCCAAGTTCCCACGTACCCGAGTTGTTTACGTCTTCCCATTCCCTAGTTGATTATTCGCTGAAAATAACCCCGGAAATCAGATCTCGTTCGAAATTCCATTACCATAATGCAATATCTACGTAGTCCTCAGCACACTTTCAGCGCATGACTTCCAGTCGCCATCCGACCATTTCGAGTTGTAATTATAGTGCTCTCCGACTGCTTCTCGTGACATAATTCCTCGGAGCCGTCAGCTGATCCCACGCATCATGAACTTTTTATACTCGGAAGAGTTTCGAAAAGTTGATGTGTTGATGCGGAAGTGACGTACTCCCACTAATTATTGCGAAATTGTGAAGGGAATTGGGAATCGCTTATCGAAAAGAGAGTGAGAGCAATCAGCAGTAATCTCCGCTGATAAAGATGTCATGTCGACCTTTCACTTTTAAGTTCTTCCACTGCCAAATTTTCAGTCAACTCAGCTGAAAACCCTCGACGACTGACAGTGTTGGGCGAAGAAATGGGGGGACAGAATCGGAAACGTGTTTGTTGGCGGGGCGACGTATATATCATAACAAAAGGACGTTCTAGTAATTAGGCAGCTGAAAGTGCACTGAGTGGGAGACAAGTGGGCGGGGCATCGGGGGGCACGAAAACAAGAAGACGCACGGACCGCCCATTCTGAGCAGTGAGCTGCTTCCTCCCGCGCTGAGCCGTCGCTGTCCACTTCTCCGTCGAACCGAGCACAGAACACAGAGAAAACAATCTGAACGCCGTCTTTGTTGTCGCCACTACGAATTGACCCTACTATTCAATTCATGATGCTGTTCCCGATGACCCAGACTCAAATCCTTTACGGTGAGACTTTCTGATCTTGTGATCTCTCGACTTGATCTGTTTAATTCCGATATCATCTTGTTATGAATTTTCCTTTTCTACTACGAGTCATGACGTTCCGTGTTGACTTCCTGGCCAAGTCAGAAAAAACTGATCTCCGGTAGCAGTTACTGTAGTCTCAGGACACATTCCTCTGGAGAGTTTCCGTGGCGAGACCCTCCTTTCTGAGCCTACGTGCTGTCAACATTCTTCTCCGAGAATCACACGGAAACAACCATGAGAACCCAAACCACATACGCCAATCACACCTATAATTTTGAATCAAAATCCGACTCCATCCGGTTCTTCTTGAGTCCAAACTCCCCCGCGACCTCTATTCTTCGAATGCTTCTGATTCTGATAATCACATTCGTGTCTTTTTCTCAGTATCCAATTTGACCTGATCTCCATCATTGTCGAACCGGAACAGGAAGAAACGACTCGAGACCACAAAGATCATCGCAAATCTGTGTTTGGTTCGGAAGAAATGATAACAAGATTGATGACAAAACACGATAACACGGAACAGGTCTTGTCTGGACGGCTCCGGAGCAGACACGACTTCACACGTACCTGTACACGCTAATTGGCGCCAGGGGGCTTGTTGTGCGGGGCGGCGGGTGGAACGGACACTATAGTGGGGGAGGGGATTCGGAGAACAACAAACAAATGATTACGGATATGAGAGCGGGCATGACGTGAGAGAGATGTCGGACCAAAACATGCATCTGGTCGCGGAGAATCTAATAGTAATGCCGGGTTCAAAACAGACACATCTGAAACAGTGGCGTGATCTCTGATACGCCTGGAAACAGGCTTCTCTTGCGGAAGTGCACGTAGCCTGGATTCCGAGTCAAAACAAAGATCCGCGGATGCGCTTGAACAGTTTTTGTGACGTGGCATTCTGAGATTTGAAACGAACCAGATCTGTTTCCAGTTGATAAGATATTTTTCTGATGTAACCCAGAGATCAAGCTTTGTGACCTGGAAAACAGAGATTATGACCGAAATATGACACTAGAGCTATAAGCGGAATGTGATCCGTGTCGTGGCACCAACTGATCAGCTTGCGAGCATTCCAGGAACATCACCCATCGGGGGAATTCCGTATCTTTTCACAAAAGTTCCTGTTTTTTGACGTAGTCTGTTTTGGCGAATTCTTCACACACGAACGAACAAAATCAGTTTTCTTTTGTCCTCTGAGCCAAAAAGAAATGCACTTTTGTCCCCCGAGGAACACCAAAAAACGAATGTATTCTTTGTTTTTTCAGATGCTCTCCGAGTGGTCCAATCGTCGAACCAGTTCAAATTCGAGGGAGGTGCCGTGTCTCCGGTACTGCCGGCACTCACGCCTTCCTTCAACGCCATCACCCCTGCCAGTGCCAGGTAACGATCATCGAAACTTAAAAGGACACGTGCACTCGACAACTCGATTCTAGTCGTTCGTCGGCTCGTTTCGGCTGAAAGTCATCCTTCATCCGAAGAGATTAACCAATCCGCTCTTCCTAATTTAGTTCCACTTTGCTTTCCCTTTCTCTCCTGTAGTTTTGTGCATTAATATTTGCGAATAATCCGGGATGCCCAAAAAGGCTAATCCTTGTCATACGCTTCGGATACACCCTCATCGTCACTGCCAGATTTCAGATGGAGAAGGCGATTTTCAGATTTGAGAAGCCGCGGGGAGTCGGTTTAGGAACAGAAAAAGCGCGTGAATGTTAGAAAGGAGAGGTGCAATGTAGCAGTTAGTGATCAACTTGTTCGCGTTTCCGGAATGCAAATCCTCATTGGAAAAAGCTACAGTAACCCATTTTCTGTTTTCAGCGACATGCACACCATCGTGATGTCCATCCTCGGCAACACTCCGATCGGCACCGCCAGTTCGATTCCTCCGCTCTCCTCGCCGACGAATCTGCTTCCATTGGTGGCCGGCGATATTCAGATGGAGTAAGTGGAATGGGATAAACACGTGAATCATGAGTAGAGCTAATGAGGAAGTTGAGAGCAGGAATAAATAGGAAGAGAGGGAGGGAGCGGATCACTGAGCAGCACTGCCCAAATGTTTTGACATGCTTTCCGGGAAACGGGTGCATAATGCAAGCGGAATGACGCACGTTTCTGAAGAGAAAATGGAAAATAGGACGGAATAGGTCACGGTGGGAGCCTCTGTGAACCGTCAGAATAGCATACGAAGGGGTTACTGATCTTCTCTGCTTCTCTGCGTCTCTCCTGCTCCCCTCTCTCTCACATGACCTCAAAAAAGTTCTCACACCTCGAAAAAAGGCAGTGGGCACATGGAAAACAGGAAATACGCACTCTCACGTGCATGCTCATGGACGTCATTTTCGGGAAAACGTGAGAAGAGAAATAAATATGGACTGATTCGAAAAAGACTCAATGATCAGGAGCATGAAAGGGATGATAAGTTCAGAATATGAAAAGATTGGGAAATTGGGGGATTCGGGGAAATTGGAATTGGCAAGGTATGCTGAGGGACCGGCTTTTTTTCTTTTTCTAAAAATTCAGTATCAGAACCCTGTCAGCAACGAATTCGATACTTCTGGAGAGATAGGTTTTCCCAAAGTCACCTCAAACATCGATAAACAAAAAGTCAACCATCATCAATATATTTTCCCAAGTGAAACCGAGAGTTTTGCCAGTGTTTATAATCGTCAAACCATTCAACAAAAGAAGTGGGTAAATATTTTGGAAAGTGTATATGTATTCAAAATTGTTTCCCTTCTGCAAACGATTCTCTCGCAGACTAGTCTCTGTTCCTCGTCAAAAAAAGGAAATCGGCCGGCCCGATCGACTTCCCCAAAACTAAATACCCGTGAATGTTTTCACAACAAACCGTCTCTTCCCTCCGAAATCCTCTTCGTTTTGCAGTGATCTGTCGATGCAACTGTTGGCCTCCTCGGCTCTGCCCGGCCCACCGATCATCTCTTCTTCCAACTCTCCGGACTCTTCTTCGGCAATCAACCAGACACAGGCTCCACTGCCCCAGATCACTTCGATTCCGTTGCTCAACAATCTGGTTTCGTCGACGACTGCTTCCACTTCTCGTCCCGACAAGCTCAATTTGACTGTGAGTCGTTTGAATTTCTAGAAATTTTTAAAAAAAAGTCTCGCAACGAAACACCATGTTTTCTTCTCGCCTCTAGGATCTTGTCCCAAGAACTCCAAAGTCTAAACAGATCCCAGTTTAAAACCAACTTCTCTGCTTTTTTTTTCAGCCCTTGGTTAGAGTTTTGAAACGAGAATTATATACTAACTCCTTCCAAACTCCATTTCGTCCTCATCTTCCTGAACCCCTGGACCTAGAACAGATACACTTTCCGAGCCCTTGCCCGACAAGGATTCAAGAGAAAAAAGAAAAAGTTCTTTGAATGAGAAGTTTCTTCAGAGAAAACACAAATTTGGCCACTTACCTTCTCTAATGACCATGTCTAATCCCCCTAGATTGTTCTAATTTTCTGGAATCCGCGACTTTTTCAAAGTTAATCAAAGATTGAGAATGACGTGAAGTGTCTTCTGACTCTTTCCTTTTCGCCAAACCCAATTGTATTTTCAGCCTCCTCGCCAGACGACGTTCGACCATTTCGCGGCCAACATCAACAGTGACGATTCGGACGGTGGCTTCGACTCGCGCAGTGCTTCGCGTGCCGGTGGCTCCAAAGCGGACGAGTGAGTGCACGTTCCCTTCGCTCCCTTCTTCTTCTTCTTCCTCTTCTTCTTCGTTTTCTTCGGCCCCTTCTCGAGCCTGCTCACACAATTAGGCACGGCGACGGGGCCGTTTGCAGCAGAAACCAGTCGATCTCGTTCCGACGCGAAGAGACTTCTCCGCCTCTCGCTCACTCTTCTCATTTTTTTGCTTCAATTTGATATTTTATGACGGCTCGATGGAGAAAGGAATGTCTGAGGACTACGGGACAGCCTCATTCATTATTCATATTCTCCTGCTCCTTTTCAGCCGAGAACCCCCCGAGATCTCTCCGAGTATTCTCCGATCGACTCGTACGGAAACGCGTTCGTTCCCGTTCATTGACACACTAGATCAGCACCAGCCGATATTCTTTGTTCCCGATCGTAGCGCTTCATTTTCAAAAACCATATTTCATGTTTTGTACATACCTCATTTATGCAACAATCTCCAAAAACAGTTAGCTGACCACGTTCACTTTGTTCACTCGCTTTCTATGAAAAGCCTACAGTAGTCTGCTGCTTCAATTCTCACATTCCCATATTCCTTTTCCACCCAAGTTGAGTGTTAATTATAGTACAAAGCTCTGGCCCATTGCACACTCTGCCGAACCAATCTTTTCTTCCCTCTCTCATTTTCCATTCACTTTGACGCCGTGGCATTAAAAGAGTCCCTTTTGCACAAAGCTTCTCTTCTGTACTCTTCGTATTTGCTGATATGATTCATCTGATTGCGTCCGTCCCTCGGGACCATCCAATCATAGGCCACCGCTCAACCCTTCCATCGTGTCCTTTATCATTGCTCTTTCCTCCTCAAAATTCAACAAAAACTTGGCCTTTCCGCCAGAATTAATCCTCTTTGTGGTCACTTTCAAAAAAATCTGCATAATCGGCTGACATTGCAACATCTCCCCCACCTACAGTAATCCCCCCTGACGTAATCTGCCCTTGTTATCACCTGCCCCTTCACCGAATTCATTCAGTCCCTCTTCAAATTTAGGTGAATCTTAAGATGACTAATCATGAAGAACTAGACTTTTGCATGGAAACTGGAATCGAGATAAGAGAGGCAAATGAGTCACGATTCGGACAGTCCGAACGACAAATAGTATAGATAGATGACCCTGAATTCGAGGAATGCAGTGATGAGTCAGAAGCGGGCCAAGTACCACGTTGTGGCCACATGTTCTAGAGATTAATGACACTGTCCGGGAGGTACGAATGATGATACCGTTTCTGTGAAGAGTTCATTTACTCGAAAAACTCTAAATGAATCCTGATGGGTCCCGTCACGAAGATAGAAAGTTCATGAAAAGGACCGCTTTCCAACTTTCCCATAGTACAGTACCACATGCAAATTCCGAATCTTTACAAGTTTTCCCTCGCCTTTTCTGGCGCATTTTCTACTATACAAGGCCGGGAAAGTGTGCCCTCTTCTCTCGTTTTCTCCTTTTTCATATCGATAACTGCTCTTCGGCTTGTTGTTCAAACAGGGTGTGTCCCCATGTTTGAAGTCTTTGCTCACTGCGAAAAAATCCAGAGGGAATGTCTTTTCGTATTTTGTACTTTTGTCAATTTCCCATTCCATGAGCACCCGAGGCTTTCGACGAGAGAGTGTGAGGAAACGAGAGACGCAGAGCGGGAGAAATACAAAAGACAGCCCCCGCGGAAGGGCTTTCTGTTTCAAAATCACACAACAAATCACAGTTTTCGTACCAGACACAGCTCGAGACGTCCTTCCGGTCTGTATTTTTATTTTCACCCTTCCCATTCTCAGAACACACTTCCTCGTGTTTCCTTATCAATTCTGAACCCTTCTTATCAGAAAAATGACGAATTCTCGGAAGAGAAAGTGGCGATCGGCAAAATTGTTAATGATTTGAAATCATGATTCACTTCGGAACAAACAATTGTTGAGATCGAAAATGAATAGCCGAGAAAGTTTTTTTCTGTGGAAGAAAAAGGAAGGGAAATAAGAAAACAGATGAGAGAAGCACGACTGGAATTTCAATTTCTCGCTTCGTTTAGTGGCAGAAGAAAAGACACAAATCATTCGGATGGGGCCACGAAAGAGAGCCCGAGCAGAGTGCTTGACCTCGACCAGGTGTCCCGCACATGTTTCGCAATTCTAACCGTTTTTTTCATTTGGAAAGAGTCCGATTTCACGGTTTCACAAAACGTTTCTCCATGACTGTTTGAAAGAAGAGCTGGAACTCTATTCGATTGATTGTGAAATTTCGCGACATTTCTGATCCGTGTTGAAGTTCCGAGAGTGCAAGTAAACCCAGTTAGTACGATAGTGATTCCCTTCGGTATTCTCAAACTTTTTGATCGACACAATTCTTTCTGATAGACCTTGCTGTAAAGTACAGAACTTTTGTTCACAAAATCAAACACGAAGTGACCTCAAGCTGTGATCAACTTGGAATCTTTCGTGACCTTCGACCAGCCGATCATCCAGCTTTCCACAGTTTTTCTTTGTTCCTTGCGTGTTATCCCTTCCGTGTCTGGCCACTTCTGGACACGGAAACACGGCATTCCTCAGCCGAAACTTCCTTGAACTTGGCGCCTGTTAACTCAATTTTCGCGCACTCTGCGTCTCCACTCTCTTTCGTTTTCTCACATCTTATTGTGTCTGTGATCTCGCGCTGATCTTTCCATGTTTCCCGATCACATCACCTACCCAAATCATAAAAAGTGAGAGGTTGTTCCCCGTCTCACACACACACAAATGAGTCAGCGGCAAGTGCGAACGTACAAACAGTCGGACCGTACGGCCAGACACAAACAGACCAAAACCAGCAGAGGGAGAGATGCAGGTGACTCATTTACAGCTTCTTCTCGTCTCTCTCGCGCCTCTCCTCTCCCACCGCCACCCCTGAGACCCCGCCCCAGACCGCCCTTTTCCTTCGCCTCTCCCCCTTATTCGTTTCCTTTCCTGACGGTACTTTTCCACAACGTCAATCTGAAGGCATACTGTAGACATGCTCAACTGGGCTCACCACAACGGATACGATGAGTCGACGCCTTCTTCCTCGTCGTCCGGCTCCTCTTCCTCGTCGATCGCCGCCAATCTGAGTGCCAGTTACAATTCTGATTCTAGGAATCAGAACTGTATGGGTGGACAGTATGGCGGAGGTCTTGGTGGAGGTGGATACGGCGATTATTCGCCGCACATGGATCCGATCAACATGTAAGTTTAACTGATTTCTGTTATAACTAGAAACACAAATGATCACTAGTGAAGGGTCACTTTCTAGAACCTTCCGATCATCTTCTCTTCATCTAATTCATCAATGCCATCTGAAAACGTTTATCATCATGTTAATAGGTTCCCCCATTTGTTCTAGAAACCCCAGCAATAACTTTCGAAATAGTTGGACTGATATCTGATCATGTAGTCCTGTTACCATATAAGTGCTTCATTGCCAACTCTACCGTACTTTTTCTTCCATCTTGTTCGGGGTTTCCATTCCTCTTCCTACTCTTTTCTGTACAGGTTTCTGTTGGAAAAAACCAAGAGTTGACTTGAAAACCACGTCATTTCATCACTTTCGCTCTTCCTATCACTCGATTTCCTCCAGAAAACAATCCATCCCTCACCATCTGCGTCTCTATCTCTTCCACACTCTCTCGTTCTTTTCCTCCCTTATCAGTGCCGCTATCAGAGACCCATCTACATATACATACCCTCTCCACACCCTTTTCTTTCTCGAGACGAACGACGAATTTCCGTGTAGGGAAAGGCTATACTCGTCTCTCCGAACCTGTTCGTTTCGCAATCATTTCGAAAGAAATCGAAACATTCGAATGAGGAAAATCGGCCGGAGAGACGCAGAGATGAACTTCTTCTCGGGATTCGGATTTAGAATTGCGACGACGGGGCGGAATTCATTAGAAATGGGGCGAATGATGAAGAGAACGACGAGGTTGCAGCCGCCAAACAACGAGGAAATTGAGTTTCCGGCCGAGCGTGAATCGGATATTGCACATTGGCTGAACACTCCGACCTTCGCCAGCTCTTCTGACCCTCTTGGACTTTATACTTATTCACATCAGAGCGTAGACATCCATAATCCGTCCTAATCTCGTCGGGAATTTTTGGCTTGCGCGACGAGAAAACTAATACATGTTTCCGGCACGTCCGCCCGCTTCTTTTTGGTCTTTGCAACTGGACAAATTCGTCTTTTGCACTTCTGACCAGCAGAAAAAGGGGAAAATATGACTGAGAGATTGTGCTGGAGATTGTGGTGAACCTGGATACAAAACAGAACGCCCCAAAGTTCACCAGGGATCACGTGATCCATCTCAGCGTACAGACAAGACATGGAAACATCTAGAAACGAGGACTGGTACCGCGAGAAATGATAGACTTCTTAGGAAATTTGGATATTTGCAAAGCGACTAATTCCTGATAAAGAATGCAATTTGTACTTCGAAAGTCTATGAATTTGTATTCATATCCAATCATCTCTGTCTGGGGATGATATAACTTGTATCAAGAATTCTGATTAGATTTCCGACTACAATCTGTGATTTGGAGCCTCGTTTCCCGGTCTTTCCGTTCAAATCCACCCAATCCAAATAGTGACATCACTCGGGAAATTCAAACGTTCGTACAGGGCGGGCACCCGTACCCGTCCACCTTCTCTGAATCACCATTTCGCCAACAACGAGACAGTGCAGTGATGGCGGAGGGCGCAGACACTGTCGCCCCTCCCTGCACTTTGGCTCCTTCTCTTCCCTCCATTCGTTACATTTGCAACCGTATTCGATCATGTCGTTCCAACCGTCCTGGATGTCTCTCATGACTTCTCCGACTCCCTACTACCCGTTATCGGACATGTACCGTAATCAGCTGCAGTCCATGATGATGTTCTCTCCGCCAACCGACTCCGTCCTCGCCAGTTCCATTTCTTCCTCGTCTTCCGGCCCTGTTTCCGTTGATTCCACTCCGATCTCGTCTCCGACTGGAACTGCCAACACACCAAACATGTTCTCCCGCTTCGACCTCGAGCTGAAGGACTATCTCACGTAAGTTTCTTTTCTAGCCCACCCGGTCGTCGCCTATAAATCTAATTTAACGATGGGTGCATGCGATTCAAAAACGAAAAACCGGCGAGAGAGTGATCTGGCAGCGGGAAATCAGGGTCAGATGTACTTTTGCCCAGTGTCTTTTGTTTCGTTGAAAACGAGAATCAAGGCGAGAAAAGTGGCAGTTTGTCCGTTTTCCCATCTTCAAAACAACCCAGGTAATGCTTCTAGAAGCTTCTTTTCGTTCTGATTCGTCTCCCAGATCTCTGTCCTTCCATTTCTAGCAGACTGTGACGTGGCGGAAAGAGTGACTAGATGTTCTGACGTTCAATGCACCTTATGATCTCAGAGGACTTAGATGACGTGGCAGTGTCCCAGGGATCTCTGTTCTAAACTTTCATTACGATTCCTCTATCAAACCCGCACAGTTTGCTCCCATTCATATCCCAGCTTAGCCTCTCAAAATCAAACACAATCCACGGAAATCGGTTAATCCGTCGGCGTCTCTCATCTCTTTCCGACATTGTTGTGACTCAGAAAACACACACACCGACAAATGTGTACTTCTCGGAAGAAATCCCCCTTCGCCGTCCGGATTAGTACTTATTTTCTCTATGATTCACCGGGGCTCCCATGGCAACTGAAAGGGAGACGGGGCGGGGACGGGCTCAGGCCACGCCCCCCGTTTGGTGGGTCTTGTTTTCGAGAAAGAAGCCGTCGGCCGAGAAGAGCACTAGACTCTTTATTCTGCTTCTCGAAATGGTGTGGTCGCCGGAAAGCCTCGGACTGACTCCGGAAGAGCAAATTGAATGGTAAATTAGGAAAAAAGAAGAAGAAGAAGTAGAAGAGTAGCAATTAGAGTTTGTGCCCTTTCGAATGTTATTTTTCCAGGATGTCCATGGATGATCAGGAGAAGAAGAAGCTCGAGAGAAAGAGAGCCCGCAACAGGCAAGCGGCCAGCAAGTGCCGTCAGAAGAAGATGGATCGAATCAAGGAATTGGAAGATCAGGTGAGTGTGCAGGGGAGTGGGCTCGCAAAGCAATATCATTTCCACCTGGATCCAGGTGTCTTGGCAGCCGAAATATTTGGTTGTCTGGGCTATTTATAACTGGATTATATAGCTGTGGATTAGAGAAAGAGTTCAAAAAGTACGTTTGCAGGTGAGCCACGAGAAGCACCGCGGACAGCGTCTGGATGCGGAGCTCGTCGAGCTCAACAGAGCCCTCGACAACTTCCGCAGAATGGTCGAGCGTCACTCGGTGAACGGATGTCCCCCAAGCACCATGCGTGCCTAAATCATTGTCTCTAGTGCAATTAGAACTCCCTACCGTAACTCTCTCTCTTTTTTCCGAACATTCCCTGCTCAGGGTAGATCGAACTGTCCCATATTTCCATGTTCAGTGAACATCTACAAAACCCCCAATTTCAATGTATCCCCTCCTTCAAAAAACGTCAAAACTTCCAACAAAAAAAAGAAGCCCCCTTGATTGTGATCATCAACCCCGTTTCCAATTTCCCCGTCATTTCTCGTATTTCTGCAATAAACCCGTACGATGCAATACTTTCACAAGTTCTTCCAGACGTCTCAAACGAAACTCTCAGCTGTAAGTAGGATGTGTGTTGTGTTCTCCTCGGAGACTCTCGAAAAAACATCTGATTCATCTGAAAATCACAATAACCGAAAACAGAGAAAGACGAAGAAGAACGGAACGGCGCGACGCGTGTGTTTTGCTCGCCGATCGCTTTCGGCTGTTTTCGTCCCGGGCCCCCGCCTCGTCGCCAGATTTAATTTGCCTGCCGAATTTCAGGAGGTCGGCGACGTGGCGACTGCCTCGCTTCCGAGTCCCTTCGACGCTACGACGACTGCAGTCTGTGCGACTCCGAATCAGTCGAGAAGAGTCATCAAGACTATCGATGGGTAAGGCGGCGCAGATGAAAATGTGTACTTTCTGCAAAATTCTCGAGTAAACTTCCGGGTTCAAAAACCAAGAACACCAAGATCCAACCGATATCTCTTTCCAATTGTTTGTACTTTTCCTGCTGTGAAAAGTTGTTTCTTCTGAGTTTTATTGAAAATCCTGTCAAAAAATGACGGTCTTCTCAAATCTTCTCAAAAATATCATCATAATTCCAGCCAGCAACTGGTGCTCTGTGCCGATGACGTCAAGTATCTTTCGGTGATCGAGAACATGTTTTCCAATCTGAAAGCACTGAACAACACCGTCGCCGAGGAAGTATTGTTCCGAATCCTCGTTGTGATGGCTCCTTCTCTCTTTTCAGCCTTTTGTCATCATTCCCATTTCGATTGAATCGACGACAATGCTGAAGATCATCGATTGGAGTCGTGCCGCGAAGAAAACCGACGAGAAGTCGCTGAACTTCTGCCAGTTCTTCCCGAATATCACCGTCAAAGAGTGCATTCAGATCCTAGAGGTTCGAGTGGGAAAGGCTGAAAGCGAATGAGAAAATGATTCAGGCGAGTCTATTTCTGGAGACGACTCGTCTGGGGGAAAGCGCCGGAAAGTGGTTGGCTGCTCAGTTGGAGGGGAAGAACACGAAGGAAATGGCTCAGATTCTGGCAGTTCCGCTTGTCGGATTGGACCCGAAGAGCACCGAGAAAGTGAGCGAGAACTGGAAGTTCTCTGTCATTGAACTTTGTTTCAGCTCTACAAATACCACCACGTCACTTCCGGAGATCTGCCAGCATACATGGACTGAAGAACTTTGAACATAATGTTTATTCTGATCGATCAATAAATAAAACCTTCAATGCGTTACTTCTGTGTTTCCTCGAAAAACCCGTATGGACTAGACCATTCGAACAAGCGCAAAACGTTTGGCAAAAAAGAGAAAAAGTGAAAAAGACGGAATATTTTTGGCGAAATTGAGTAATTGAATTGGCACCGGATACAATGGATCATAGGAAAAACGGAGAAAAACAAATCAATTCGAAGAGATTTTGTGCCACATGCAGACAGGGAGACCGTGCTGACGGACCATCTGGATCCAGTGGGCATTGCCCGATCCGTCGACCAGTCGGCCGATGACACAGTGACCGATCTTCTGGAGACCGCCGGCATCGTCGTGGTCGTACATCTGAATAGGATTGGATGATAGAGAAGACGATGACAGCGGACTAACCTCGATAACGATGTGGGACTTGTCGAGTTTCGTAGGTGGAACGTGGAATAGGAATGATTCGGAAAAGGAAGCGTCGGATGGATTGTCGTTGGAAGAGGTAGAAGCTGATGATGAAGAAGGCTTCGAGCCACTGAAATGGATGAATAGAAAAGATCTGGGAAACGTTGACTTACTCCAGAGAGGACTTGTGAACTAGGGAAGGATTGACAGTTGTCTGCTTCTGCTCGACCAGTCTCCTCCCCTCAAACAACATGATCCGGGCAAATGGGGCATTGTTGTAAGGCAGAGCCTTTGCTTTCTTGACTGTCGCAGTGACGAATTGGACGGTCGGAGCATAGGTGAGGATGGTGAGCAGTTCGCAGACTTCTCCGGTACAGCTAACTGCTTTGTTGGCCGCCGCGTACAGAGCATTCAAGTTCATTGACTCCGGGGATGCTCGACATAGTTTCTCTTGAAGTGTTTCCTCCTCGGTCTGAAAGTTGTAATGTTCTGTTGATCTTTTGATGAGAAGTTGTTGATGTTAGAGGAAGACAGACATTTGACCTAATGACAAATAACAGACGCGTAAACGAAGTCAATTAGACTATTCCCGTTAACTTGTGAGGAGGCGGACAGCATCAAACACCGTCACTCACCGCCAGAACTCGATCCTCGAAGTCGCATTCAAAGGCCGTCCTGGCTCCCTGATCGTCGTTCGCCAGGAACTTTGTCCACGCGTCCTTGTGAACCGCGACCTTCTCGTCCCGGAGCTCTCCGTGTCTGTCACCCCATTCCCGATGTTCATGTCTTCCAGCTCTTCCGTATTTCGTTCCGTTCGGACGAGGATCTCTGTGTATTCTGTTGGCTCTGGCGGCCGGAGCCGGCTGGTGTTTGCCCGCTTTCAGCATATTCTTCGGAGCCCATCCCATTGATGGATCAGTCCCTGCTTGCGAAGCCGGCTGCAAAATTGATGATGGAAGAAAAGAGATGGGGAAAGGAAGGGGAATATGAATGACATACCACTTTGTGAAGATGAACTGCCTTGTGAGGAATGTTCATGAAAGACTGGTACTCGAAGAAGTGCTTCGCGATGAAGTTCATGCCCTGGAACAAAGAGATATGTATACAAATAGACAAGTCGCATTTGGACAAATGGAATGTTTTCGAGGGACCGAAACGCCCATCTCATTTCGCAATTCATTGTGTTTCCTGCTCGAGAAGACCGAGAACTAAGCGATTCCGAGTTCTCAGCCCTTCCGATGACCCACTTAATTCAGTTTTCCATTAAAGAGTGCCAAGAAGTTAATGGTTTTAGTGAGAAGTCATTAGAAGGTCACGAGATCTTTTCAATTTCCTTTGCACCCCTCAAACTGTTCCTTGCCTCGTTTCCCTGTCGACAGTCTGCATCTGAACTTCTGCTTCTCGGATACGCGCTCCTCGGGTACTGTACCTTCGGGGATCGCTTCTCCCGCCACCAGAACGCTCCTGGCGGACCCGGAGATGATACGGTAGTGGCACCCTCGTCCGGCATTCTAGAACTGAGTAGGAGAAGGTAAAAGAACGGGAACAAGAGGGAAAACAGAAATCTTGGAGTAATTGAATTCGAAATCGAGAAATAAAAGGGGAGAGAGCACGGAGTGGTCGCTACGATACTTTGATGGATTTATTGCTCTCTTCCATGCTTTTAATAATAGAGTGTCCGGGCGGAGAGACCTCTGCAGAAGTGTGAGAAGTTGAATGGAAGATCCGAAGAGTTCAAGATAATCAACAGAAAAGTGCTTCTGGAAATGTTGTCTGATTCACAGATTCAGGAGGAGCTGAGCGGAATTGAAAGGTCCGAGTGAGGGAGGTTGCGGACGAGTGCACAACGGAAGTATTCCTCTCGCCGCGCCTTTCAGTGAGGTGTCAGAAAACGGGTTTCAATTAGAATAGAAGACGTTTGAGAGGCGAGCAGCACGGAGCAAGGGAAGTTTCGGTGGGTGCGCTCAACCGACGGTTAACACGAAAATATGACACTTTCGGAGCGAGAAACTGCTGCTCCGGGCATCCTAATTGGTTTCAAAATTCTCGACGACGGGTTGGGTTTCGTTTCGTTTTCGTCTTTTCGGGATGTGTGAGCTGCGAAAAACTCGGGACTGACAATGGTCCACTGATTGAATAGGTCGGAGCATCGGGGCGGGGCGAGAGCCGACGAAGGAATCGGGAAACGAGGAAAGAAAAAGAGAAGAGCCTTCTGCACAAAGTGTCACACAATTGGCTCAATAATTTGGTTAATTTGGGTCGGTTTCGGTCATTTGTGTACGAGAAAAGAGGCGAAAGATTAGTTTGGCAGCAGAGAGAAACCGGCGGTTGCAGTGGAAAGTTGCCAAAAAACGCGGCGGGTGAAGTTCTAATCTCCGTACGTCTCGGACCAAAATTGATGAGTTTCGAGTTTTACGAAGTGCATTGTCTCAGACGACTAGAGAACAAGGTGATTGGAAAACTGACGTCGTAGGAGACTAATTGGGTTTGTAGTTGTGCTGAGGAAGTATTACGTAGGTCACGCTAAAGCTTTGATCTGTTAGGTGACCTGATAGAACAAAGAGCACGGATTACTGTGGTCCGAACTACTACTATGGGTCTTATTCAGCTTGCTTTCTAGCATAGTTCTAAACAAAAAATGGCAGAAATGGTGTCGGAATCCGGAAGAATTCAACACATAAATCTACGGACCAAAAGAAAGGAGAGCGGGGCGTGTGAGGAACAATAATCTCAGGGGAGATTTCTTCATGATGAGCAGATCATTCGGGGCGTATCGGAAAGAATGGGAGTGCGTCGAAAACGAGGCACAGGACCCTCGAAAAGAAACGAAAATAGGGGCAGGAGACACGGGGGTCAAATCCAATTTGCATCCTTCTCCCCGCTCTCATCTCCCCTTTTTTCCCTTCATTTCGACACCTTTGTTTGTTTTTCGAATGGCACACTGCACGGCGAAAAGAGAAGCGAATCATAAGCTTTCTCGTCGTTTTCTCGGATATAGAAGGAGCGAACGGAACCCTTTCCTCTTCCTTTCGCTCGAAAACATGGACCATGGGCCAATCAAAACAGGGGAAAAGAGAAGGTATTATGGATGGATTTCCTCATTGCCCCAGAAGCCGTTGGTTGCTGAAGACAAAACGGAGACAATCAGAAAAGGCGCTGGGAGTGAAGGTTCAGCTGTGTCCACGCATTATACTTCCTTTCTGATTCTGATAAGACTCAGAATACTATCTGATCTTCTTGATTAACCCGTTTTGTAGTTTTGCTACCGCCCTCGAAAACATTCCCTACAACAGAACTCACTTCTTCGGTAATGTTCACGCTGGCGTCTCTGCAGTGCTCCAAGTAGTCCGATATCTCCTGTTCCACGTTCAGAAGAGTCAGATCCGTCTGGACAGACGTGGCAGTGTTCGATGAACTGAAGAAGAGTGTACTTTACTTTGTTAATTTAAAATAATTGCTTTTTTCTGCAAGAATGAGGAAAAGGACGAGTTGCAGTGGGGAGAGGAAACACACAACAATGGCTTTGTAGTTTCGCGAGAAGGGAAAGGTTCTTCGGGATTATACTCGAACTGCTGTTTTTCCGAAATCAACTGGGTTCTCGTTTAAATCGTTTCCGGACGTTTTTTGGGAAGAAAATGGGAGTGGTTCTCAACGAGGATTTGAAACAGGAACTGATCGAAATATGGTTTTTGGAATATCTATTTTCAGTGTTTCATGATTCAAAAAATGAAAGAATACAGCATCTCCGATGGATTGACTCATTTTTGAACTCGGAAAACAAATTCCTTCTTGTCTTTGCTAATTTGAAATAACGACTCCTTGATTCTCTAATTGAATTGGTCTCTTTCTGATTTGAACAAACCTCGGACACGGCTCCTCCTGAAACTCGTCGTCAATCGTGCCGCTCAACGAGAAATCCGCCGAATCCGAGTCGTCGAAGTTGAGCTCTGGAAGCCGAAATTTGGTTGAACACAGACGGGAAACTCTCAAAAATGGATGTCATAAAGACAGCATTTTCGAGTGAAATTCGATACAAAAGCAGCAATTTCTAGGTTTCGAGAGCTCCGCAAAAGCCATCATCGATATGTTTGCTCGGCGCGAAAAACCGAAATGTTCGAAGAGCAAACCGACCGAAATTTGGGATAAATTCGAGTGAAATTCGAAAATTCAAGGGAAAAGTTTGGGTGAATCGGAAAAAGTAAAGGTCTGTTTATGAGTCCCTGGGGAGGAATTCCAGAGTGAACGATAAAAAGGACATTAGGAATCTCTCTGGTTTTATGGTACAAGGGAGCAGACACGTACACTTTTACGAGAAGTTTCGGGAAGAAAAGAGCGAGTGTTTTCTGTCACCAGGGGAGACGCAAATTCATAATTTTCGACTCTCGTTTATGGTTTTTATGGTTTGTTTCTAAAGGGCGGATGCGGATCTCTGCTTGAAACATCTAGGACAAAAAAGAGAGACTTGGAAGAGTTATTTATTATGTTTTCATACCAAATCGAGTTATGTTTCAAATTAGATATTCCTGTTCAATGATGCGATTATAAATAAAGTTTGACCTAGTGTCTACGATTTTGCGAACTGAATACGTAATGAGTTCAAGAAGATATGAGTATTAGTTGGAAGTGTTCATACTCTTTTTGAAACACTCGGAAATCAGACAACCAGGAGTCATTCGACTTACGTGTTGTTGAGAGGAAATGATCGAGAACAATCGAGGAGATGTTGTCATCAAAGTCGGCCAAATCTTCGGTTTGTGCAGTCCTGAAACCCAATTTCACAGTCATTCGTTCTCTTTTTCAAAACCTTCTTGACAACGTGGAAATCCTGCTGACGTCATCACTGACTTCGTCGATATGACTCCTGAAAACAGAAATTCATTGTGTATCGGACTTGCATGTTCATTTCGGAGCACACGGCTCCAGCATTTACCAGAGAAAGAGAGATTGGGGGAAAGTGAGAGAGTGACAGAGAAACAGAGAGACAGTTGGAAACTAGGGCAACACCGGGCAACATTCCAGTTCATGTACAGAAATTATACACCAAATGATACTCGAGTTTATCAGGGACGAAACACTCGAAGGTACATGCACGTATTCGCGTCCCGACCCATTTCACTTCGTTTTCAGACTCGTTTCGGTCCCATTTTGGAACAATTCCGACTGAAAGAAGTTCGAGAATCTGAAACTTATTCGCTGACAAAACGTATTTACACTTTATTAATCAGCAATTAAAGCGAGGGTAATGGTTGGCGGAAAAGCAAGAGTTTTTTCTTCTTTTATTTCGATGGCACCAGTATACGGTTTCTTTTTCTGCAAATCGGGGCTCGAAGATTCAGCGGGATCGGAGGGATACTGTGGGAGAATAATTGCATATGGACAAATACTGTGATGACAATGAATGGATGTTGCCCGGTGGAGCGAGTACATGAGAGAGAAGGAGATCGGGAAGAGACGACACTGCCTTACATGGCGACTTGCTGACGGCGCTGTTCGACGAACTTGCGGTTGAGACGACGTTCGACGAGACAGTCGGCGGCTGAAAACGGACACCGTTACGGATTGTTCCGAGAACCACTGCCTACCTGAAATGGGAGAACACGTTCGCTTGACTCTCTCGAACTGCTCTTCCTCGGTGTCAGTGTCCACTGCAATAGGACACTTCTTCGCAGAAGCAGAAGTCGTCGGTTGGTTGAAGGCCAATGCGGAGATGTCGGGGCAGGAGCTGGTTCGGTGTCTGCGGACATCGGTTCTCTTGTTGCTCAGGATCGGAGCATCCATCTCCTCTTCCTCTTCCTCCTCGCACTCGCAGTTCTCAATGTGTTCCTCAATCACCATTGCTTCCATCTTCTCTTCGAGATGTCCCTGGCTTCCCCGACCACTGTCATTTGTAGTCGAAGGAGATTTACGGGATCGGCCTGAAAGGATAAGTTGACCTTCTGCCCGTATCACCGTGTCCCACCATTGATAAGATCACAGCTCTGCGAGTACTCTCCGTTGTTGTACACTTTGGCCGTCGAGTCCTTCTTCTTCCCGAAGATCCTGCAAATTCCACAATCCATCTCCATCCCATTTCATTTCCTTCTTTTGTTTCTTCGATTTCTCCATCTGGGACTTGGACCTACGTCTGTGTGCCGCTCAGGCTCAACACCAAAAATCGCGCGTGCTGCTCTTAAAACATTTATTTTTTGAGGCCCCTTCTCTCCAGAGCTCCTTTTCCGTTTTCAATTTATTCGCATTTCGCGGCTCCCCGGGGACCTCTTCGTCATAGTTCTTCGGCTCGGCGTACGTGAGCCACCGAGCCGGAGCCCAAGGACACATTGGTGTCTTGGGATGAGGAGATGAGAGCTACCGTACCTCTCGTGCCCTTCCGCGTCTTTCAAAAAAACATCAACATGGCTAAATCTATAATGATTCAGCGCGGGCTTCACGAAAACAAGGATATTCGGTTTCAGATAATGAGTTACTGGGTGGGGGAGGCGCCCGGATCGAGTTTCCCTCTGCTTACTTATTCTTGATTTGTGATGCCATTGTCGCCTTTTTCGTCGGAGTTACTGGCGGCGAGGCCTTCTGAGTCGGCGAGCAAGTATCTGAAATGAATTCCCATCGAATTGTTTTCGGCGCCGTTTCGTTTCGGTGAGAATGGGAAACCGGCCTAAACCGAAACGAACAGAACGGCGGCATGAATAATTGAGTTCAGTCCTCCGGTGGGAAAACACGAAATGAAAATGAGAACGAGGTTACTGTGGCTATGACTAATTGGACGGGTCTGAACTAGAAACACGAAACTTTGGTCCCGGTTGTTGCCAGATCAAAGGTGCAGTTGGGAACGGAAGGAAGTGTACGTACACTTCCCGATTCGGTACCCTCTCCTCACCTCTGTTGGTACTTTCACTGTCGGTTCTCTGACGGTGCATGTCGAATCCGCTGTCAGCCAGGGCTCTGTTCTGCTGGCGCAGCGACTGCAGAAGACTCATCCGTCGACGTCTCGGAGCGTAGCACGTGTACGCACTCGCATCGTCACTCATGTCCGCTGAAACTCGTGTGTTTGCCTTTCAGTTCCTTGTTGTTTTATTCTGTCCTTTTCGTGTCAAACCGCCGCAATTACTTCTTCCTTGCCCCACTCCCCCACAACTTCCTTCTCGAGGTCCTCTTTTTTCGGACGGAAGGACGCTGCGACTCAGAACAAAAAGAGCGGCGCGGGCGAAGCGCGGGAGCAGAAAAAGAGCAATTATTGCTCTTTCTCTGTCTTTTTCTGAACACTGCAGCCAGGAAACGCAAATCTCTACAATAGCTCGAAGCTTGTCATTCTTCATTTTCTCGGAGCGTTTTTGTTGTGTCCGACCACTGGATATGGCCGTGTTTGTGTCAACATGATGTCACGGCAAGTTGCCACGTCATACCACTTACCACTGGTTCCGCGGCGAGCAAGACGTTCACGGATCGGCACGTGCGGGACCATCGGGGAGCAGAATGGCTCTGAAAGCAATAATATTTAGGGGTGGATAGGACAAATGGCTCTTTGTTCTCTTTTCCCACATTTTGCGAATGAACTTTGCGCGCAAATAATCAAGGCGTCACTGCGCCGTCCCAAATAGTCCAAGTACCGTTTTCAGCAGTGATCGACTTCCGCGGGATCATGAAGCTGCCCCTGGGTCCACCGGCTCCCTGTCCGACGCCCGGGGCTCCTGGAGCTCCAGTCGCACCGACTGGAGGCTGCAACGAGTTCCTCTTCTGCTTGTGCCTGCCCGAATCGTCGACCAGCAGTCGGAACATGATGTAGTCGTTCATCATGGTCGTGTTGCCCGACAGCATTCTCGTGTTCACGATGTGTTCGTTTTGAGAGCAAGAGAGAGAGAGAGCACTAGAAAGAGAAGATGAGCTTGAGTGTGTAGTACTGCAATATTGGCAACAAATACTGACGGGGGGCTTCTATCGAATGTTGACAGAGATTTTTGCGAAAAAAGAAAGAGTACGACAAGAGGAAAACGAAAGATAAGAGACAGAGGATGGAGGGACTTTGGAAGGTGCCAACCGCTTCGACGAAAAGGGGCGGGGCCTCGGGAGGGAGGGGCGGGCAGTGCTCCTTTTGAGGGGAGATAGTCTAGACCAGAATTCGGGAAATTTCGAAATTTGCATCCATACGTTCACATGCCATATTTCATTTCCTGTTCGAGAAAACGAACGTGATGACGAATTTGCTGACTTTGAGCTAAATGTGACCCGGAAGAATTGGTTGGCGGCTCAAAGACTCAAAAGGCAGCTGCTGAAAGGCCGAGGGGAAATTGAGTTTTCAAGTTCAGGTTTTGAATGGACTGAAAAGGGAAGTGCTGAGAGTGGGTGTGGTAAAGTGGGCCCATTTCGGGAAAGTACTCGAACTTGGACTCTTGAACTGACGGGATTCGATTTGTTATGCTTTGACAAACTTTGTACTTCTGACGTATGGAATGGGACGGCATGTGACAACTTGGCACAGATTACAGTGCAGAATGGGCCAATTCCAGTGTCTGGGATCGTGGATACCCGGAAGAAAAAGGGGCCATTCAAGGCGAAATTCGGTCCGTGGCCATCCGTCTGATTGGTGTTTTCGTCTGGTCATCACCCGCATCTCGTCGTCCGGAACGTTTTCTCCGCCGATGATGAGGATGATAAACACAAACAAAGTTAGGTTCGGTCTTCGGCCGGTTCTGTATAGTCTGGCCCTTTTCTACCAAACATTCTTTGAACTTGAAGCAAAGAAAAACTTGGGGGGAAGAAGCGCGTGCCGCCTTCTAAGCTTCGGCTCTTCTGAATTTCTAACGAGAGATTCTCGCCTAAAGAGAAGAAGTGGCTCCTTTGTTCGAAGCCTTCTCGGGAAACAAGAAGAGGCCGAGGGGAGTTTCAGAAGAATGGAGAAAGACGTGCAAAACGCGAGAGATGATGGAAGCAATGAATATGAGGAGCAATTAGAGGCACGGCTCTTGCAGCCACCACAATTCCCCTTTCATCGAGAACTTTGCTTTTCTCCTATTTATAGATTCGCTCTAATAAGCACTTCTCTCCGGGGACCCTGAATGCTTGGACCATGATAAATCTGTTGTCGAATCGGAACGATTTGTGGTCGCGACGAGGCAAAGCAAGGGCGACGGCGACAACTTGTAACAACCGAAACTTGATGCTTTTGAGGCAGTTATTGTGGCAAGACAAGGTCATTGGATATGGGGAGATGATGGGCAGAGACGGAAGATCACTGATCGGCCGATGACGAATAGGTCACGGAAATGGGTCACGGAATGTTATATTCCCAAGGGTGCTCTCTACAGAGAATCAGTGAGATCTTGAAGACGTCATGCCTCCAGAATACTTCTAATCAAGAAGCTTTGTGAATTTGACCTCTAAACTTCGAAAGTGCATCTGATCCGAGAAACTTGACACTTGAACTTCTGTGACACCGAGTCGCCAGATGTATCTTTAGACCCGATCACATCAAAACTCAAAGTCTCCATTTCAAAAGAGATCGGAAGCCCAGACACTCAGTTCTGTTCCTAAAGAATGAGTAGGAGGTATCGCGGAGAAGCTGAGCTCTGGTCGTCCACCTATGCTCATTCACTGCTCCACAACTCAATTCAGTTTTGTATGGAAGAAATAATGATGTCGTGTCCGGTGTGGTCGAAGGAAAAGAACACTTGAAAAATAATTAGAGACCCCGCATCTTTCGAGATTTCTGGTGCCGACGTATTCTATTGAATTTGGGGACCGAAGCGATCACGAAGAAGAATGGAAATTGGTCAGTCCGGGGTGACATGCACACAAAAGTTGCAATGTTTCCAATTCGATTGAATGCAATAATGGGCGGAATTGGTCAAAGGAAAGAGCAGCGGCTGGCCAGCTCCGGGGGCCCGCAAACCACGAAAACATTCGAGAGAGAAGCCGAAATGGGGGCGGGACTATATTGCTAGAAAGGGGCGGAGCCAGGCGAAAGGGAACTGGCGGTCGAGAGACGCAGGCACAAAGTGCAGATGATGAAAAATAATATTTGTTTTTTCTTTGCTTCCTTTTCGTTGCCGAAATGACAAATTGCCGTTTTCGAAAATGCATGTGCCGAGAAACGGGTCCGTGTTCGAATTCGACACACACAGAACAGAAATCCATTGTTTTGTCTCATTCGGTTGTTCTTTCCTTATGTCTGTGTTTTCAGGAATGAAAAACGGAAAGAAAACATTCAGAAACTGAGTTCAAGACACGGGGGAAACTGGGACGGAAAAGGTGGAACGAGTAGGTAGAGGATGCACTTGGTGTTGATTGTTATCACTGGGAAAACCACCTGGGAGCGGATCGGGTTTCCGTGGGAAGGCAACTTGTAAACAGGAATAGCGACAAGCAGCTGGAATCGTAACAGGAGGAACTTCCAGGCTTCCACCTGGAGCTGACTCATTCCGAAGAGGAACTGCTAGAAGAAGTCGAAGAACTTTCGTGTCGAGACCCACAGGAAGTTTTGAAGGAGCTGAACTGTAGTGGGTGAGCAAGAGCTTCTACAAGTGTGTTCTGCTCACGTGCCGATCATCGAAAGTTTCCGTCTGATGAGTCTCCTCCGCGTCTTTTCATCTAATCTCTTGAGAAGCTCTTGTTCTTCATCCTTCACACCGACCACAGACCTTCTACGTGAGAGAACTTTCAGCAGCAGAAGAAATGAAAAATGGGTGCTGAGTCGAGGGGCCAATCCAATCGAAAAACCAATCAAAACGCGCGTCCAACCTACTTTCCGCCCCTCTTCTGCTCCTCTTCTTCAATATGATGATTCAGAAGACGGGGGCAAAAAACGGATAGAGAGGGCTCTAGAGGAAAGAAGTTTCTTGGCGAATCTTCGAGAAGAACGAAATTGGGCCAACTAGCTGGAGCCAACTTGTTTCTGCTTCTGAGACGGACCTTCGCCATTCATTTGCATTCAATATCTTCTATTTACTTCGAGAGAAGCCCTCCTATCCTTTACAAAAACCGGCCACTTTTCCTTTGCATAATGAAACGGACGGGACTGGCGGGGGCAAGAAGTTCGAAGAATTTATGGTCCTTTTGAGAATGATCCTCTTCGGGTTTTATGGGAACGCGCTGGGGATTTGGAGCGAAGAAAGAGGAAACAAATTGGTTTCTTTGGGGAAAGAAGTTGCACGTGATGGATGCCTTATGGGGTCAACGGTTGGGGAATTTGGGTCTGCAGACCAGGGAGGTCACGGATTACGGTAGTGACGTCACGGAGGGATGTGCTGAATCGTATAGACTCGGTCTCTGACATTCGACAACTTATTATCGTTGCGGTTGAATGCAAATGTGCGGCTCCCAGAGAGTTTAATCGTTGAGCTGCTCAACGAACGCTTGGAACCAGGAACTCGAGAATCGGGAACTTGCGACAGACCAGGAAGAAAAGGCGGGGTGAAATCAAAGTTTGCCTGCGAGAACCCATTGTCTCCGCGGCTTCTCCCGAAATTGCCTCCGTTTATATCTTCACGTCTTCTGAATCGGTTCTGACGTCGGTGACGAGTCCTTCATCTTGATTGACGTCGCCAACAAAAGAGGTTTTGAGCAAAGGAAAGAACGGGAACTGATATAGTTAGGTTTCCAGGAAACTCTTGACAAAAACACCAAAAACCATCAGCAGTCAGACCATATCGTTTCCCACGAACAAGTGCTCGCGGGCGAGCTGACAACTTGAGCAAGATCAACACGATCATGAGCACGATATGGTGGGAAGAGTGGGAACGGAGCAAATATTTGAGGGGGTGATGTGATATGGTATGCCATGTACAGTTATTTCGGGGGCTGACAGGTCCAAAGTATTAATGACTTTTTGATCTCTCGGGCTCGTGAAACTGATCTGTGGTGTCGGTTTGACGACCTTATCAGATCAGCAGAAGTCCGGAAGATTCTGGAAGCTTTCGGCTGGTTCCCGAAGTCATTTTGATTTGCAAAGGCTGCAAAGAACCGACAAAGAGTTGTTAGACAAGAGCAAGCTAGAGATGCAAACACGACTGTCTCTGAGTGATTTCCCGAGCAAAAAGAGCCAAAATGACATCAAGAAATGCGTCAATGACATGGGTGAACTGTCGTTTCTGACCCGTCTGATCAGCTGATCTCGGCGAGTGCTCAGGTACCGTTTTCAAGTGTCTTTCTGCGTCTTTTCCCAAAACTAGCGTCTTCTTTTTCTTTTCGAAAAGCGAACGAAAACAGAAAAATAAAGAGGACATTCATCCGAAATCAATCCTTTTGCCCCTCTAATTAAACTCGCTTCCTCTCTTCGTTTTCTTCAATTTCTCATTGTTATTTGTGGATGAAAAAGGGAGAAAGTGAGAATATGACAGACATCTCTATTCACAAAAAACGAACTGAAGGGAGCATTCAGAAGAAGAAGAGAAATGGGGAAAACGATAAGAGGATTGATTGGGAGAGGGTTGGATTTCATCTGATGACGACTGAAACTTTCTATTTTCGAACTGACCCAGATGATTCTCTACGGTACAGTGCAGTAGAGCGCAGATGCATCATGACAATTTTGTTTACCTCTCACTTCCCGTCAAACTACATTTCTCTGTAGCAGGAAGCTCAACCAGTGGGCTTATAATGAGGGGAAAGAGCAAAACAGAAGGAGCAATGTTGCAGCAGGGCGTTTGCATAATTGTTGTGCTCCTCCAACTCTCGGAGCACTGAAAGGTCAGAGCTCTTCTCTGCTCCGGGACGGCGGAAATTCGAGATGCGTCGCTCATCGGATTACCCTTCTCAAGACGGCCAAAACGAGCTTCGAATCAAAATCAAATTTCCGATTTCTCGACCACCCGAGATGACATGGATTCCTGGTTTTCCGGCTCCGAGAGCAACTTTGGCTCTTCGAAAAACTTTGCTCCCTGACCCGTCAACTACAGTAATCCGTCGAAGACTAATCATTGACTCTAATGTCAGAATCGAAGAGGGACTCGTGAAGTGGCTCAATTTGTCATCATCTAATGAGCGTCAACATGTAAATTGTTATGATGGGAAGGGAAAGATGCTCCGTGCGGGAAAGACGGAAAAACTCTGAAAGGGGTGACTCAACCGAGAGGGGGCTGAGTACGATGTATTCTGGTGTTCGTACTTTTCTTGGCGTCGTTCGGTTGTGATTTGCATAAAATATGGATAACATATGACAAAGCCGACGGGGATTTGTAGATGATTGAGTCAGCAGGGGAAATGAAATGTTCGGGAAGGCAAGGACTCGAAGAATGTTCGGAAGGGACCAGGTCAGAGATAGGTTGGAAGGAATGTATACGGACGGTGGATCTATCTAAAAGATCTGAAGTTTTCGGATGATAAAAATGTATCCGAGTGTTATAGCACGCCTACAAAAACAGCTTTTGGGTCTGATCATTTGATTTTCAGAAATCCTCCAGAAAATATGAATATTGGCCGCCTACGTGCCTGCGGACCTGTTATTTCCCTCTTCATCTACATTATTCTGTCAACATTTCTCTCGAAAACTTTACAATCAAGTCGCCGCTTCATATATATATTCTCATATCTCGCCCACTTGTATTTTATTATTACTTTCTCGAAAAAATGTTTTGCAATGCTCTGCGGACTGGTCAGAAACTATAAAAAATGGGGAAAAAGAGAGGGAAATGATGGAATGGAGTCATCGGGTTTATGTCAAATTAGAAGATATTTAGGGAAAGGAATATATTTATATAACGACTAAACGACTGAATTTCCGACTAGAGAAGACCAAAAAATTAGACTGGGAAGGGAAAATAAATGAGTCTCGGGGCGGATATCAACACCTGTCCGACACTTTGTTTGCTCGATTTTCGGTAGAAAAAACAGTGAAAACTCGAAGGAAAAGACCGAGTTGATGGCAACTGAAACGCTTGTTTTGCCCTGGAACGGACACCTATTCCTGGACATCATCTGAATAATTCACGTCTTCTCCTCGACACAACTCCCAAAAGTTCACAAAGTGACGAAAGAGGAGATGATCCGAAAACACCGTTGAGCACTTGGAAAGACGTGGAATTCGGATAATCATGATTATAATTCGTGCAGATCGGAGGAGAGAGTTCGAAGAATGTTCTGCAGAAAAGTAATCACGGATTGGAAGGAAATGTCCGTTTGCACGTTTTGGAGGAATTGGAGCAGACTTATTCGGATTGCGATTCTAGGGAGATATGAGTTTGCTCAACATTTCAGTCTTTGATTATCGCAACTTCTTTTTATCAACCTGATAACGCATCATGAGAAGTACACTGTCGCGAAGACCATCCTAAGAATAGTTCAAGCGGATTTATCTGCTTAGCTGTGAAGAGAAGCAGTGTGATGCGGTCTCAAGAAGATCACGAGGCGGTGACAAACACGCACTGATATCTACTGAACCGTTATCAAATTTGGCTGTGATTCAGTTGTTACGCGCTGATTTCTTTTCATTTGGCTGATTTTCAGAGTCTGTGCTCTACAAAAAAGAGTGTGATACCAAGAGATTGCACTGCGGCTGACTGGCCAAGTAACGTACACAATCTATTATTCAGGTCATTCTGGGAATGGAAGGACAACACGCACGATAATTAGATTAGCTTGTAGTTTCGGTTTGTTGTCTCTGAAAAGTTTCTGGAAAGTTTCTCATTTGTTCCGGGATTCGACTCTTTCAATTTTTACAACTTCCCACCTATTCCGACAGCACTCAGAAGCGCGGTGCTCTGCGGAACCTCTTGTACATATTGAAAACGGTAAACAAATGAATCGTGGAACTAACCGAATCTCTTCTTCCTGCTCGTCTCGCCCTTCCACATCACAATCGGCTGCGGAGTCCTTGTCCTGCTCGATCCACTGCCCGCCGTTCCGTTGATCTGACCCATTGAAGACGTGCCCGCAGTCATTCCGTTATGATGATGATGTGTGAGGTGCTGATGAGAAGACGTCGAGTTCGTCGTAGTCGTGGTTGTACTTGAAGAAGTGGCCGTCACCGCGAACCGATCCATGTGGTAGAATGGTTTTCCGGCAAGTCCGAAGTGCGCGTGGTGCGCATGATGGTGTGGATGGTGCGGATGGTGACGGCCGTCGCCGATGTGGGTGCCCAGAAGCAGCGGGTCCGGTTTCTCTGTGTCGCCCCACATTCTCAGCCGCGGAGCATTGTGTCGAGCACCACGGGACTGCTGGAGGTGTTGCTAGAAGGATTACGGTAGGTTGAGGAAGAAGAGGAAAAGAAACGGAGACGGAGCGAGAATAGGAGACAAGAAGTGAAAATGATAGAGAAGGTTCAATGGAATGCGTACCGAAACAGTTCAGAGATACGAATGGTCGACTTTCAGAGAACTCACATCATCCGGATTATGACTTTTTGTGAATGCTCGAGGAGCACTTCCCATGGGATGTCTAGGGGCACGAACCCACATATCGGAGAGGGGCAAATAAAATAAAAAGTGCACCATAGCGGGGAGGATATGTCTTGTGACCCTTTCGCCGAGTGTACAAGTAGATTATGGACGGGCTGACTGACAAAACATGTCACAAAGAGTTACGGAGAGAAGCAGGAATTGGGAGAGGACATTGCCCCCGGAGGAAGAATTAATTGGAATTCTGATGATCACAATGAAAAATTGGAGAAGGCAAGATGATGATGAGTTTTTTGATGAGCCCCCCTTTCGGATCTTTTTGGGACCACAAGGGGAACCGAGTGTTTTTTCTTCTTTTCGGCTGAATTATTGGGTCAATCAGTGGGATGGTCATGTGAATACGAGAGCAGCAATTACTCACGGAGATCTTCGTCAACGAAGCTATTTGGGGAAGAAGGAATGGGAATAAGAATGAGGTTGGAAGTGGGAAGGAGAAGGAGTTGTTCCAGGTGAGTTGGAATTCAAACGGAAATAGGGATTATTTTGGGAGAAGTTGAAGGGTTTTAACCGGATATGAGAGGGGTACGGTAGAGAGAATTTCGGATTTTGAGAAGAAGTCAACTGGAAAAACGGAAGATCATGAGGTGCCAAGGGGAAATAGGAATTGAGGAAGAGTAAGGGAGAGGTAAACATGGGCAACAAGGAGAATAGAAGGATCAGAACTGTTTGGATGACCAGAAGAGTGCAGATGAGAATATCAAGATTGGAACGGTACATCAGAAGCAGATCAAGTCGTTTCGATGATGGTGTCTGATCAAGGATTGGAATAAGAAGAAAGTAGAAAACGATATGTGTTGTCCGAAGCTGCTCGACCGCCGACACGATAATTTCCTTCCCGACGGAAGCGATCCGAAAATATCCTTGTGGTCGTGAATATTCCCGAAAAAGGGAGAAAAGGAGTTTGTCGGGCCGGACCGAAAACCGCAGAATGTTTCAAAATCAGCGGAAGAGAAAAGAGAAAAGAGATACCCGAGAGAAGAAACAACTTCCGGATGGCAGTGCACCTGTGCGAGAAATAATTGGCGTCCTGAGACACGGCGCCTCAAATTTCTGCGCTTTCTTCTTCGGACCCTTCTGCTGTGACGTCTTCCCCTGCGCATTTTTCATTTCTTCGTGTCCTCTCTGTTATTCGCATACTTTTGGAGAATGAAACACAAAAAAGGAAGGGGCGAGACAAAAGAACGACGACCAATCAACAAGTTCTTCGAGTCTCTCTCGAGATCTCGGAGGTATGGAAAGTGGGCGGGATCCTCCAACTTCTTTTTGCGAATCTCAGTTGCGTGTCGATGAAAGATTCATTGAATGCGATGCCAACACAAACATATTCACACCTGGAGAAGTTTTCGGAGAAGAAGATTTTATAGGAAACGGATGGAAACAGCTGGACGCAAGGGAACGGCTGGCGAAATAAAACGATTGGGAAAAAGTGATGACGAGGTATGGTTATGACGTCTGACGGTGAGATCTGATCACTGATCGGATCGATGAGGAACTGAGAAAACGGACCGGAAAGATCAGGAGTCAGAAGAATGAAATCGAAACACACAGAACTTTCTGGAGGATGAAGTATGATGTTGTGTTCCTGATTTAGAGTCTAGTGGATCAGAACGTGTGGTGACAATCGGAGAAATCAACGAAACCAAAAAACAGATCAAACTGGATGTTTGGCATTTAATGGAGCAGGAGCTGAAGCTGTCTTTCCGCTATAAATCGACGCCATCTGTCTATGTCACACTGCGTCTCTTAGTTTCGAGTGATCTCTCACCAGGCACCGGTCGATTACCTTGTCTTTCACTCTGACTAATGACCACCGGAAAAGCTGGGAAAAGGACAAGAAGCGGGTCAATTAGAGGAGGAATGGCTCAGGGAGAGAGAGAAACTAGGTCAGGAGGAAAGTGTTCGGATGAACAGGAGCTGTGACTCGGAAGGGAAAAAGGTTGGTGACGTCGATGTCTTCTGGAAAATTAGTGGAGAAAAACGAAGTAAGAGAACGAAGAAGAAGACGAAGAAAACAAGGGAAGGGGGCTCTCTTGATTGGAAATTAACTGCGAATACTACTAGAAAATGGAGAAGCAAGGGCTACAATTCAGCAGAGAAAGTCAGAATAGCCGAGTGGAGAGGATCAGAACACCGTACGATTCGGCAGAGATTCGGAAGGATTCAGATGAGGAGCTGGTCAGAGAAGTACTCTGGAGAAGATGAAAAATGATCGAAGGAGCTTGGAGAAAGAAGAAGAAGGCGACGAAGAAGAAGACGGAGAAGTCAGATTCTTTATGCATAATTCGATGTGTTGTTTTGGGAAAAGAGACGACGTGGATAGTAGGCGACGGAGGAGAATGGGGAGAACACGGATTCTGATGATGATAGACATTCATGGAGAGCACTTGGCAAGACGGAAGAGACTCAGAGAGACACAGTAACCTTTCAGGACAAGCTGGAACTTGTTCCGTGTTCCCCGAGAAGTCGTTTCTTGTTCTTCGGTTCGCTGCGAATTGTTCTACTACAAGATTACTGTAGTCCGTCCGATGGAGCGTACTTGTCCTTTCAACCAAAATTTAGGCAACGACAAGAAAATAAAAAGAAGAACGAGAGAGAAAGAACAAAAAGTAGAGTGCTGGAAGGATGGCCATAAACAAAACAAGTTGGCGGGTGGTAGAAGGAAGCAGAAAGTGGAAACAAGCGGCGGCAAGACGGATGGGTCCGAACGCTAATCCTCGCGACCAAAGATTCGTTCGGCACTCATCTATTGCCCGTATCAGAAACGTTTACATTCGATTCGGTGTCTACATCTCCGCCGTTTTTTCCGACCCTCCAGACGACACATTGTGACGTAGAAAGGATTGACGATAAATTACGGAACGCATGGAAAGGGCCGTGTTTTGCGGCTTTTGGCGGTGAGATCCTCGAGTTCCGGTGGGAATTCCGACGGATTCGGTAACCAGATGGCACAAAAAAGCATGAGGATTCGGAGGAAAGAGAGGGTGGAGACACTGTATTAGAGACTCGGAATATCAGTGGAAAGTTTCAGAGAAAAGTACACGAAGGTCATCCTAGAGCCTGTGCTTAGACTTCAACTCAACTAGAACTGATTAAATCACTACAGTACTCTGTTATCAGTTTGACAGTATCCCACAAATCCTCTCTAAAATCCGAAACATCAAAGCAAAACACAAACTTTTTCGAAAACTCAGCGGGACTCCGGGACCAAAAGCTCATTTTCAACGCGAAATCTCGAGTTTGAAACATTTTTCGGGGCGGAGAGGGTAAACGAGAGAGCAAGTGAATATGGGGGTCGGCGAGTGGTGAGTAAGTAAAAATAAATGAGATGCGATGCTTCCGATCCTCCGGGGAATCAGAGCAGAGGAGGATCGGAGGAGTGGTCAGTCGGGGCGGTACTGTAAGGAGGAATGACGGGCGGGAACAAGTCATAAGAACATCGGAAATGCATGGAAGTTCGGGAGGAGATGATGATGATGATAAAGTGTGAATTGTGGAATGAATAGTGGATTCATTGAACTCTCAGAACGAAGAAAAAAAACGGGAAAATGGACGGAAGGCTGAGAGGAAGACGGCCATTTCGAGGACGGAGATTGTCTCCAGAAGCACGGAGAAGCTGGAGACGATGGGTAATTACAGGGTACGGAGGAACGAGTCACGTGACATAGACTGAGAGGAATCGAGAGACGCAGACGGAACTGTCACGAGAACCTGAACTAGCAGGGAACTCGAAATCTTCAAAAACTTGGCTAAGAGGATCATGGAATGGGTTGAAATTATCAATTGCGAACAGAACAGGTGACCCTTGTTTTCCAGTTATCCAAAAAAGAGAACTCCATTCGTGGTGTGGGATTCCGATTGGATTTCCTTCCGGTCGGCTTTGAGTCAAAACAAGAGAACTGAACTTTCGAAGGGGTCACTGACTTTTGACAAGAAGCAAACAAGAAGATTCTTGAGATTTTAGATAAACGATCTAGGATAAGGAAGAAAGAAACTAATAATGTTTGGGTCAAAATGGGAAAGAAAGAGTTTGGCTGAAAAAACGAGCGAAACGAGAGAGAGAAAGATGCACATACACTCACCGATGGGCCGGAAAAAGAAGGAGAAAGTGGTCGAAATGGGTCCCCCGGGACGGTAGGACGAGGCAGTGTACCGATTGGAGAGACGCAGAGAAATCGGGAAGAGGAATGGGAACGAGACCGGCGGAGATGATGGATTAGGTGGGGAGATGGGAGCCGAGAAAGGTACGGTCTCGAGCAGCAGGATACGGTAGGTGGCTGAGAAGCTGTCGGTCAAATAAGACACAGATCATCAGTCATATTTTGGAAAAAAGTTAGGTGAAGACAACAAAATATAACTGACAAGATTTTCGAAATAATGGTAACAGCAAAATGCATGATTTGTGCAAATTCTAAAAGTCCCAGAAGCTCAATCGGATTGTAGGACTAGTAGACAGAGGAGATGAAGGACGGAATGTTCAAATCAGACAACATCGGCTGCAAATGACAAGAACGGACATTTAGAGAGCCTGGAGGCTTTACAGTATAAACGGAGGTCACTGGGACTTCTCGTCACATTTGAAAGTGGAAAAACAAGAGAAGTGGATGAACAATGACGTGCCGAATCGTGCAGTTTCGTAACAGAAAAAAGAGCATGTGTCCAGAGGATTTTTGATGAATGACCGTAGGTGGAGTTGTTCGGAAATCGGTCCCTGAGGGGCTGAAGGAGGGACAATCGAATGAGAAGAAGAAGAAGAATAAAGTACACATCGGGGGAGTATCAGCTGATCGAATGAATATCAAATGAGTGAGTCAGGAAACAGCCGAAAGGGACCCCCGAAAAGAGAGAGTGCGTGCGGAAAATCTCAATTTATCTCGAATATTTTCTCGCGCACTGAAGGTTCCGCAAACTCAAACTTTTCGGGGGGACCCGGGCATTGAATAGAAACCTTTCGGATGATGCAGAAGCGGGAAGAGAGCAACACTTATGAGAGGAGAGCACAAAGAACATCTGAGTGGCCCGCGGCGGATTTTAAGAGGATGGAGAATACGGACCATTAGGTTAGAACAATGGAGAGTGATGGCATCGGAAAGGAATGATTCGGAGAGTCAGAGGCACAAGTGGAATAGTAGTAGTAGCTGGGGAATACTGTGTGCTCTGAACGTGGATCTGAAAAAATGAAGAATGGATTGACAAGAAGAAGCGAGGATAAAAACGAAGAAAAACGAGTTGAATACAGTTCTCTTGGAGAATGATGAGGTCGGATGAAGCTTATCATAACAATTCGAATAGAGAATAACCAAGAAGAAAAATATGGTGTACGAGGAAACATCATTGAAGAAAGAGAATCCAGAGGATATAAAGTCTTGAGAAAACACTGATTGGATCTAAAAAAAGTCTAGATATTGGTCTCCTGCCACTTTTGATCGAGCTGAAAGAGCAAACGCCTCTCTACTTTCTTAACCTGATTTGCGGCACCTGACACTTCTAGCCCAGGTGGCTGTAATTCAATCGGCATTTGATGTTTCTACCGTTTGGCCCTTTTCCAAGTACGTGCTCAATTGAATTCAGGACTTCATTAGCTCGCATGATCCCATTATCTTTTGCACCGCCTGCTCAATTATGACCGAAGAAAGGAACGAAATTAAGTGAATACCGAAGCGTGAAGGAGCGGACGAAAAACGGAATGGAAGGGGGAAAGATTGAGGCGCGACGGGGCACACGGGAAATTATTGGTCCGGCGACGGATAAGAAGATGTCGGGGGGCAAGTAGGCACAAAACGACGACGACATTTAACTAAACAACACGTGTTTGTCATCAGATGAAGTAGGTGCGAGAGAGTGTGAAGAAAGTGGAGGGAGCAGAGAAAAAGAGCAAGAGACAAGGCGAAGACGATGAATTGGCGAATGAATGGCGACGAGCCTGCCTGATTTTTTGGGCAGAATGAGGGTCCCTTGGCTGCGGAAACACTGACTCATTTCTGTCCTTTCTCCGTCTTTTTTGCTCTTTTAAGGCTCTTTGGCATAATTGGGATTGCCGGAAGGAAGACGAAACTTTCAGTTTTCAGGACAAACCATAACTGACAGTGAGATCCTTTCGAAAAGGGCTTGGGAATCGGAAAACATATCCGAATCTCTAGTTTTGGCTCGACGGAAAGCCGAGTGAGTGTCGTTATTATTCGGCGTTATTTGTCAATGAATTTTGATTGGATTGCGGCAAAAACGACTGCATAAACGGAGAGAAAGTGTGGTGACACGAAGGAAAAAGTTGGAGAACGGAAGTGAAGAAGCAACATTTTTGGAGGAAAAGGAAGACGTTGGAAGGATTGGTTCCGAGAAATGGGACAAGTTGGGCGGGGAATGAGCCAATTTGGGGAGGAGCAGGCAAGATCATGAAGTGGTCAGACAACGGGTCCGACGGAGAATTGGATTCTGGGAGAGAGTGTGGAAGGGGCGGAGACGCAGAACGAGAAATATAAAGTGAACTTTTGTCAATGGAAGGGACTTGTTTCCGTTGGGAAAGAGCAAAGTTTGGGCATCTGTTTTGTTAGCAGAGGGGGTTTCATTTCATGTTGCAGACTAGACTGGAGAGAAGCTGACCCAGACATTCTGCACGGTCAATCGGATCAGCTACAGTACTCAAGGAACTTGAAAGTCGAAGCGCCTGGACCAAACTCCAACTCATCGCCTATTCGTTCTCTTCTTCTTCTTATCACCGTGTCATGCGCTTGGGACCCTTTTGCAAAATGCTCAATGACCCTTGAGAATCTGCAATTCGCCTTCTCGAGTCTCGGAGTTTGGTGGTTTTTTCCGTGTTTTCTCATTGTATTCACTACGCGAATCGAAGTGGGAGGGGGGATGCAAATCAGTGGAGTTTGAAGGAAAAAGAGAAGAAAAGCAAAACGAAATGAATGAAGCGCCGATAAATTGGGAAGGAAGAGGCAGAAGAGCAGCTGGTTGCGCCATAAAACACACCTTATTGCTTGGGGAGAGATCAGAAAGAACAAGAAGATGGTGATAAACATGATTGTAATGGAGACACACGGAACCCCGGTGATAAGGAGACGATTGGTGTCAAGTGGTTTTTCGATTGGGTGTGAAGCAGGTTGAGGATCACACGAAGCATCGGGATATTTCAGGATTCGAAGGTCTTGGGATAAAGATCAGTTGAATAGAGCCAAAAGGTCGTATTAGGATTTGTAGGTCATTCCCGAACTAGCTGGAATCGGAACGAAGTACTTGTTCCTGGTTCTTTGGTGCTTAGGTCGGCTTCAAAACACAGATGTTCCCGAACTACCTCTGGTTCCTTTCTTGACTCCTACAGTACCAGAACTCTGTTCGATCCTCTCCAAACTCTTCCCGTTCTCTCCTCTCTCCGCCTATCTCTCCACCTAAAAATGCACTGAAATGTGACACAGATACCGATAGGAGGGGATGCGTCGTCTCACGTAGCAAAGGGGTAAAAGTCGTGTCGGTCTTGCTTCCACTGTCATGTCGTCATGAATAATTCAGTATCGGCAACGAGACTCTCTCTTTTCTTCTTCTTCTACTCTGGTCTACCCGAGTTCTTCGAGTGGGAGGAAGAAGAAGAAAGGTCCCGATGATGATGATGACGGAGAAGAAGCAAACACACAGATGAACAACAATCTCGATCCGATGAACAGGAAGAGGAACTGTAGACTGGGTCGCAAACCAACAAGAAGATGTTTCGAAGAGCAAAACTGCATTGAACATGAGCCACTCGAGACAAGAAACTTGACAGGCACGTGTTACAGAAGGGACCCGCAGAGTTCAAGCATAAGATGCCAGAAGGACTAGTATCAAATGCTCAAGGAGCACATAATATGCGGGGGGGGAGGGGTATCGGATACCTTTCTGGCTCGAACCTTGCTGAGTTGGGTAAACAATGCGCCGAATTGCCCCCGACTGCCTTCTCTTGTTTTGGAGAACACGCGGAATGTTGCGGAAATCCTTGACTCTCCTCACCGATTTCGTTTTTCCTTTTCTTTTTTTTCTCATTTCGAACGAACACGACACTATTTTAAGAGCCAAGTTTTTGTGAATGGACCCGGTGGCTATTTCTGGTTGGTTTGACCCGGATATCCGTGTCTCTCACTATGACGTCAATTTTGAGAAGCAAGACAGATTCTGGAGTGTGAAATGAGCAGACGGACTGAAAAGAAGAGAAAAAGGGTTTGGGGCCAGGAGGAAAGGTTCAGAAGGGAAAAAGTGCACAATGTGTTTGCTCAGATAGACCAAAAAAGAATATGAGGATGATTAGAAAAAGAGAAGAGGAAGAAGCTGGAAGGTTCTTCGGAATCAGGAAGGTTGGACTCTCTCTGGTCACAATCCATGAGTAAATCGGGAAACTGTGAACGGCAGAGAGCAGGAGAAGCAGAGAATCGGGAGAAGCAATCAAAAAAACAAAGAACACAGTGTCTCTCGCCTCTTTATTGTCTACAGTTTACGTGAGAGTTGCTCTTACGTGCGTGCTGCTCCGAGAGCTCGCGAAGAGCACAAAAGAGCAAGAAAAGCGCGGGGGTGGGTGGGGGATGAGTCAAGAGGATACAGGTTGTCCCGGGCTCTCGTGTCGAAAGTTTCGGAGCAGGAGCACGGCTCGACTCGTTCAAAAAAGGATATGATGAGGATGATGGAAGGAGGAGAAAGGGGGGCTCTTGAAGGGAGAAGCGGGGGCATTTAGATAGAAAACACTTGAAATTCAATTGGATCGGAGGGGCAGTCGGCTGAGTCTTCAGGCCGGCTGAAGGGTGCTCGAACACCTACGGACTCTTTTGTTCCGGACCACTGGGGAGCGAGAGTGGGACCAAAGTTTGGGTGATTTGGAGACAATAACATGGGAAAAGGAAGCGGATGAAAGTGGAGAAATGGAAGAAGGAAAAGCAGAAAAGTGTCGGAGCGGAAGGGAACCGGTCGCACGGGTTGATGGGGCAAGTTCAAAAAGGTTTGGGATGCCACCGCAACTTTGGGTGATTGTCAGATGAAGGTAAGATGTTGATCATCACTTGATTAACAGCGTTTAATAAGAGATGATGTCGATTCTCATCAAATGTTTTATCCGTTCCAGAAGCTTGTCAGTTTCTAAAACAACTGCCATTTGTCCACCAAAAACTTTGAGAAAAGTGATGAATCTGGGAGTCGTACAACTTATTTTGTTCGAATGTCGTACCCTTTCTCGGCCCAAAAACTCGATTGGGTTCCCATGACATTTCACAACTCAATTACCCCCGCTCTCCGCCTCCGAAACATTTCTTCTGGCGTTGAATCACGCCCAAACGAATCGTTTCTTCCTCTTCCAAAACTGCTGTGCTTCAAAAAAGAAACGGAAGTTTATTCCCAAAACTTCCGGTTCCATTTTGAAGAGAAAAAGAGCAGAAAGTGGGGACTCGTGGAGCCGGAGCACTTCTGGAAGTTTCAGAGAGAGAGAGTAATTTATGAGGTCATTCGATGGAGAAGATAGAGAAAATAAAGGGAAAAGTTCAGGAGCTCCGATAGAAAATGTGAGTAATTGGAAGGGAGAAGAACGCAAAAACAGAGGAATTAGCGGAGGAAAAAACGGAAAAAAACGAGGAAGTTTTCGGGTCAAAAAAGAACGAGAAAAAGATAATTGAGGAGGCAACCGTCTGCTTCCTTTTATGCAAATTTCAAAAAACCGCCTTTCCGGTGGCCTAACTTTGTCAAGGTGCATTCCCAGGCCACGTGCGACGTGTCAAAGTGTAAGAAACAAAAGAAAATAGTGAAAACAAGACGTTTTCAGACGGGAAAGCAAGAGTACTCGGTCATTTATCACTGAACCAGCCAATGAATATTCAAAGCGAACCACACAGAGTACAACTGTTTTTTCTCTCTTGTTCTCTTTTTTTGTATTTTCGGGTCTTTTTCTTTGAAAGTCAAATTTTACTTGAAACTGACAATTTTAGCTGAAAACTCGGACTAATGTTATGTTCGAGTAGGCGAGAGTTCAAAAGTTCGAGAATGCGGTCTTGGAACGAAAAAATAGAAAGACAGGTACAGTACCTTCAAGTCATGAAGCTGAGCTTCTTGGAACGATTGTCGAAAAGTATAATACTCGAGAGAAATTACTGAAACGGCCGGGGACAGGAGACGAAGTGGTGTTCTTTGGGTGGGTTTAGCGAGGGATTCCCTCGCTGAAATGGTCATTCCCCCTTTCAGAATTGGTTCTTTTTCTGAGCTGAAGAGTGAAAAAAGAGAGCAAAAAGCGAGGAAAGTGGAGAGAGTTGCTTGGAAACGGTGGCCTTTTTTTGATTTATTAGATGGAAAAGTGTCAGGTCCTTCTGATTTTTCGAGATTCTTTCCGATTTTGTTTGGGAGTTTTTCGAGTTTTCGTCATTGAAATCAGCTGAAAAAAGACAAAAAAACAGAGCAATGAATTCGAAAAAGAACAAAAAAGAGGAGAAAATACAAGGCAAAGAGCAAGTTTCGAGCAATTATTTGGTGTGGATGGGGAGAAACAGATAATTAGGTCGAGGAGAAACCGAGAAGAAGCGGACGTGCAATACGGACCGTATCAGAAGTGATACCAGTGTTATAAGAGATATCAGTATGTAATCAGTGATCAGTAGGAAGTCGTTCTCGGTTGACTGAACTCGAAATTCAGCCGAAAGATCAACGTGTCCCACGGAGTTTCCCACAGATTTCCCTCTTTTCGTCACAATTATTGCCGGAAATGTGAGAATTTGCGAATGAACACCGGAATGCTTAGACGAGAGAGTGAGAGATTCAGAGAAGTCAGAGATATCAGAAATGTTCAGTGAAACAAAGTAATAGGAACATGAATTCTGACTTCTGTTTCAATTCCAAAGTACACGAAACTAGAGTAAGTGAAGAAAGGAGCAAGACGGAGGAGGTGTGGAGTGAAATAAACACGGCGCTGATTTATGGCTCGGCGAGCAGCGCGCGCGACATCAACACAGGTCAACAGGGCGAACAGCTGACTCGGAGTGGACACGCCGTCTGCAGACAAGCCCGAGGGCAGCCCGGATAATTACGAGTACGGCCTATGATATCATTGTTTTCCGACGGGGCCACCGATACTTTTGCAAGGTCCGACGGGGCGGAGTTCATTAGGAAATGGGCGGAATTGAGGAGGGGGAATGGATTTATTTATTAGGAACATGGCAAAAACATGGAAAGGTGCAAGCTCGCATAGCCCATAGAAGGAGCCGTGACCGTAAGAAGAGTTCCAATTGAAGGAAGGGACACGGGACACGAGGTTTTCTGCAGGGCTGCAGCCCGTTTCCTCTCTACGTGTTTTGATCTTCTATCTGTTTCAGTTGCTCTCAATTTGTGAAACAGCGCCACAAATCATTCGGAATGTGGCAAATTTCACGGGTTTCTCGGTTCGAGAACGGGCGGTTCATGCAGTTTATGAGGTGATCGATGTGTAAAGAATGGATTGTTCGGAACGATGAAGAGACGCAATCAAGGAGCAAAAGTCGAGATGTTGACGCAAGTGGACAGAACAACAACGAGTTGTATAGAAGACGTTTTATGCGAAATCATAAAAGACATTCGGGAGTCTCAGGAATGAAGTCGACAAGGAATCCGGAACGATTCTGCAGATGACGTGGGTGTGATTCAGAAGTCAGTCAGACATTCGTTCCGGTTTCTCTTGCTCAAGAATTGTCAAAAGAAAACAACGAGAGAATGAGAATACTGGAATATTCACAGCGAAGAACCTAGACCGAGATCAGTTTGTGAACAAAACAGACACAACAATTGTTGGCAAGAATACGAAATAGTTTTTGTTGTCGGGTTGGCACCCAGCTTTACAGTATTCCAGTCATAGAAGTCGTTTTGAAAAAGCTTTTACTAGTCTACCGGAACCAGCAGATTCACAAAGTTGCTAGTTTAGGAAACGCGAGAAGTGGCAGTTCAAGGTGGCGCCCGGATAACTGTTGCTCAGAAAGAAACTGCGTGAGAAAACGTGAAAGGAACGTGAGATTGTGACGCAGAAGAGTTGAAAAATCAGAAGACAAGTGGACAGAAAACAAGGAAAACGGTGGGTTGGCAAGGATCGGAAAGACAGGGAGAACTGACTGGAGCAACTCGCTGAGGGAATGGGAAAAGTGTGAAATGGACGGTCGGAAGCGTTTTTCGTCAGTCGCTAATACACATTAATCTCCCGATTCGTCGTTCTTTCTCGTTTCTTTTTGCTTCTTAACTTCAAAATTCCAAATTCTAAACAAACATTTGGAGGCGCTTCCTTGGCGGGAAAAAAGTCGAGAGAGGACCAGAAAAAGGCGCGAATCGTTCTCTTTTTCGGCTGTGCCGGGGTCGTTGTCGAGAGGAAAAAACGAGAAGAGCCATATCAAATTGCTCTCTCTCGTTTCAGAATCTCTCTTTCTTTTCCATGTTTGATGATGAAAATGATGCGATTCCGAAATGGAAAAGTTGAAAATAGAGGAATAGAGAAGAAAGGGGAATTTAGACGGTTACAGAAGAATCAAGAAATATCAGCAGAGGAATGACAGTTTGACATGGATTAGAAAATTCAACGAAAAACATTATAATAATAAAATATGGAAACGCGCAAACCCCAAAACTTGAGTGGTAGAGTGTAAATAAACTAACGAGCAACGGATCCGTGCCACGAGTACTTCGGATAGATGTCGACCGAGACGGACGAGATGGTCGACATCTTGTGGTTCACCATCGACATGCTGCTCGTTTTCCGACCGTTGGACAACACTTCTCGATTCTGGTACTGGAAATTTGAAAGATTAGAACATGAGGGGAGCAATTGGGTTTAGATTTGGAACTTGGAGATTGATTTTACGTTCAGAAGTTCTCAAGTTTGTTTTTTGACAACTAGCCCTGTTACCTTTGAACAGCTACGCTCACAATCGCGAATTGAATTCGGAATTCAGTTTTTGGATGAATTTGGAAGGCAGATCCACTGCGAATGTGACTCTGGGCTCCCAGTTTTCTTCGACCGCAACACAAATTCAGAACTCATCAGACATCTATTCAGAAAGAAGAAAAACTTTTTTGCGGAGTCTTCCGGTCACGAGATTCGGGTCAAAGTTGCGATGTGGCAAGGAAAAGTTATTGAAATCGAGGTCATGAGTGTTACAGATTACAGATGTAGCGGTCAAGAATAAAAAGTTAGAGTGATTTCACAAGTAGGCTGGGAGATTACTGTAGTTGCCAAGGAAGAATTCATTGGTCTATTTTGTATTTTATTCAGTGAAAGTGAATTTCGATCGAGTTGGACTTCAACAAGTAACCTCAACTTCCCCTGAATACTCAGGAACCGAAAGACTGTTCCGTTGAGGTCCGCAAATGGGCTAAAAATAGAAGTTCTGTTCCAATAACACGACAACTCGGAACAGCCGAAAAAACGCATTACCATAGAGAAAGTGTCCTTTCTGACGGGCGGCTGACTGAAAGCGGACGTCTTCCGACCGCCTCCTCCGGCCACGTGTGCATGCGACTTCTCCTGGAGGAAGCCGTCTAAAAGACCGCCGAACGCCATTTTGGTCTGGAATAAATGCAAACTGAATAAATGATGTGCTGGTATTCTGAAAGAGCGAAAAGAAGCAAGATGGACACTTGGATTCAGATTCTCATTTGGAAACGGACGGAACCAAAATATCAATGAAAAAGTGGAGGAAAACAAAAGAAAAATGGGGAACGGGAAGAGGAAGAAGGCGGGGAAGAAGGACGGAACAAGTCTGGAGATGACTATGGAATTGGTTGGGAAATTAGGCGAAAACATATTTTATGAGCGAAGAGCAGCGACTACTGCTGGCTCCGCAGAGTCGCCCTTAAATCACCGAGCTATGGTTACACGTCATCGGGCCGTTCGGCTCGGTTGACGACCACCACAGACGGCAGGACGACGAAAGAAAAGATGGCGATTTGATTTATTTTTTCTCGCTCGTTTGTTTAGTATTTGGAGTGGTGAGACACAATGAACGAAGATAGAAGCAGGCAGAAGGGGAAGAACACTTGGTTTCGAAACACAACGGCTTCAGAGATCGAAAAGTTCGGAGTTCGGGACAGGTGGTTTTGGGAAAACAAGAGAGTGAACAATGTCAGCTGAAAGCTTTTTGGAATTGTTGTTATGTCACAGGATGAGTTGGAAAGGTTGTGACAAGAATCGTCCATTGGAGAAAGATCTCAATGGAAAGATCTTAAGATCGAATCGAAAAGACAGCTGACTGCTGACTCTAATTGGTCAAAGAATAAAAGAGTTTATTAGGTTTCAGTACAGCCTTTCTGGAAATGCGATTCTGGAAGATATGAAAAAAGGAGGGATGAGAACAACGGACTAGATCAAAAACTGCTGAATTTCGAAATATGAGTGACTGTTTCGTCGAGTTTCGAGTGCATTTTCACCTGTTCTCAGTGATATTTTGTTCTGACACTAATAGACTGATATCTGATCAACTACAAGTCCCTGAGGATCTGGAAACCGCTGCCCAGGTGGGCTGAGGACAGTTTCCTCGAATGAGAAAGTTCAGGAGACGAGTTGATTTCACGGGGAATCCAGAGGGAAAAGTGAGCAGTCAGAAGAGACGGGAAAAGTGAAAACGATGCTTCTCGTCGACTGAAATGCCCCGTCGATCTACCAGACAAGCGAACAAAACAAGCCGAAATTCGATCACGGTGTCATTGAGAATACAGGAGACACGGCAGGTGTTTTGAGGCGAAGGGGCTCATTTGCACGGAGCACTCACTCGTCCCAATGACATGTTTTTGTTGCTCTCTGTGAGCCGAGATGCCCGGGAGCCGAGCCAAGGGGCATTTGAGAACAGCTGATGGCAGGAAGTAGTAGTAGTGGTCAGGGAACACACCGAGTACAACTGGAGGCGGCGGCGGAGAATGGCGAGACCATGTTTTGGAATTGTTGAGCAGTTTCATTTGGGAAATGAGAGAACTTCGATCATCTGGAGACGTCGAATATTCAGAGGAAATCTTGTTAAAAGTAGTTCCAGATACATGAACACCTTGGCTGAATCACTGATCTTCGAAGGTTGCTTCTCCGACGATCCCTTCCCACTTTTTCTTCGAGATTTCAGCCAAAAATGTCTTCTCGAACTCAATTTGCAAGACCGGACCGAGCTCGTTAGCGACACTTTTCTTTGTCAAAATACGCTTTCAGAGCATCGAAAATATGATATCTCTGGGTTAGTCTGGGTCGTTTCGTCACGTGACAAACAACGAGGAAGTTTAGAGATCGGATCATGAGTCATGGAGAGAGAGGTTGCACTGATCTTATCATTATCAGAAGATTCTGGATTTGAAAAAACCGGAAGCCTAGGCGGAAGAAAACCATTGTTTTGTTACCAGGGCCATCTTTTTATTTTTAATTTCAATTCCGGGTTATTCTTTGGAACAGAAGATGTACTTTGAAGAGAGCAAATGGAAAATGTTGGAATCAAAAACAACAGCTCTCTATTTTTAGTTTTGATGTCATTCGTTGTTTAGATGAAGAGAAAAATGGAGGGGAATGGTATGAACAGTTAGGATTGAGCAGACGTACTGAACACGATTCAGGTAGTCTTGGGACTGGTCTAGCTCCAAGAATAGAGAGAGTCGGAACACGTCCTCTAGTCACTTCCAGCTCCATTTCTCTATTTTTAGAACGTGTAACCATCTTCAAAGATTCGAAAATAATCGGCTTCCCTGTCCAATTAATTCAATTAATTAGCAGAGCAGTGACGACGGAAAAGCGAAAAAGCACGACGTGCCGTGAGCTCATCAGCGCAAAAAACCCGAAAAGGTACTTCATTCGAAATTTAGAATTCCCATCACGAAATCACCGGAACTAGAATCTTGCGCGTCGAAAATAGTACGAATCAGTGTGGACGCGGGACCAGAAATCAAAAGTCGATTGTTTATTTTATTATTTTACTGTGAAAAGGGCGAGGAAACGGGACGAAATGTCGAATTAATCCCGCCCTCTCAGTGTGTTTTTTTCCCGTTTTCGATGGGATGTGCGACGGATTTCTCATTTCGAAGACGGGTTTTTCTGACATCATTTTGGAGCGAAATTGGAAAAGAACGATGCTGAGAATGGGCCGGAACTGGACAATACGTGGCAGTTGATGCGATCAGGAGAACACGAGATTCTGAGAGATCAGGACTCTTCTGGAAGCTTCGGAAGTTTTCGAAATTGCTCAATCGGATCGTTTCGAAATCTCGAGAGACAAAGACAAACAGGGACTTCCCTAGTGAGTAATCGAGTGAGACAGAAGACGACAAAGTCTGAAATAGGAGAAATGACGGGGACTAGAGCCCCCAATTAGACACGAGTATTAGTCGATGAACTCTCGAAACGAAAATGAAGAATAGCCCGGAGACAATGAAATGAGACACGAAGGGGCAGAACGAAATGAGATGAGGAACCCGGGATTAATATCGGTGGGATAGCCGAAAAGGTCAAGTGACTTTGCAGAGAGGGTCATTCGGCAGCAGCCGGAGAGGAAACCGACTGCTTAAATTCCATAAATTTTAAATTCGATCGAACACGTCTCATCACTGAAGACGAGCCAGATGAGCAGAGAGGGAAGAGGGACAGTGGCGACTGGTGGTTCCTTGTTGACACGGGGGATACCACCCAGATGGGATACGGTAGGGAGATCAGAAGGAGCAGGGTTCAGAAGTACGGGGGATCCGAAGGGGAGCTTGTTTTCTGGGAATGAGTCATGGGCTCAATGAGCTCAATTAGTGACTCTGCTAGTAATCAAATGCTCCGTGGATGACAAAGATTGTGATGATAATTTGGATGGAAACTGATCATACAACTCATACTAGACACAGATAAAACTATGAAATCGAGAAATCAAAAGATCAGATACTTGTAGATGGGATGGACCTTATAAGAAATGGATAACGAGAAGTTGTGTGTCAACAGCCGAGATACGGAGCCAGAGAGGTATTCTTCGAGATCAGGTGACGTCTCGGATATTTCAACCTTTCAAGGAGCCAAATGTCATTTAAAAATAGCTGAGCAGTGGAAATCGGATGGGTTGTTCCGGGAGTGGGGGACATGGAATTCGACAGGGATCTAATCTGGAGAGGTGTTGGTTTCTTTCCGGTCATGCGGAAAAGGAAGTTTCAGAAAAGATGGTAAGGACTGCGGGAAATAAAAATAGAAGATACCGAAAGTTCAGTGAGAAGAAGAAAAAGAAAATGCAAATGCGCGGCACCGCCCCTTCGTCTCCCACGCGTTCTCTCCACCTGGAAAAGGAGAGGGAAGGCGAACGTTTCGGATGAATTCCAGCAGCGAACCGAGAGTCCCATGAGGGAACAGGGTCAAAATAAATAAAAATATGAAAGGGAAAGCGAGAAGAAGAGGGGCGGTACACCGAATTACACACGACAACACTGCCGCATCCCGCAGATACCATTCTGGAGGAAAAGCTCAGAGAACGACTATCGGAGAGCTTCCAGACTCTATTATTCACGAGTCGGGGCGGGTAAGTTGTGCACTGGCAGTACAGATTGTTCGGGGAGGAAGAGGCGAATGTTTATGTTGGAGGGCCTTCTGAAACAACCACCCCAAGGGTCCATAGTTCATCCGAAAAAAGAAACAAAAAATAGAAAGTGTGAAGTGATGAGGAGTTCATCATTGCTTGTCGACACGTTGCCCAACCCATTCCTTGCCGTTTTCTCTGGAGATTTCGTGTCGATTATCTCGACTTCAAGTCCTCTTTTCGTCCCGACAATTCCTCATTTCTGTCTGCTTCTCCGGGCTTCTCTATCCCTCGTTCTCACTTGTTTCATCACGGTTTACGAGCCATCAGTCAGTCCCATTAAAGGAATTGCGGAGCAGATTGCGAAAAGGCCGCATTTTGATGGTTTTCCGAGGCCAAGGAAATGGGTTCGGATACTCGGAGTGACATGGGATGATGGGCGGACGATTCGGGAAAAGGGCAGGAAGGAAGCCGACTGAGGGGGTGGGCGCACGTTGCATTCTGTGGTCTCGGCAGAAGAAAAGTGATCAGAACACGGAATGTGGAAACTTGGAAATGGAGATCAGGGAAGATGAAAAGTTAGAAGATGGCCGGGCAGAATAGTCATCTCCTAACTTCTAAAAGTTGTTCCCAGCAAATCTCAGGAAAATCGTTGAGGGACTGGTAACCTCCTGCAAGGTTTGCTTCCTTCTCTGAGCTTTGTTGATGGGTTCTCCATTGCGAAACCATGCTCATTGGCTCAATTGTTCGGAAACAAACAGGCTTTTGCTTCTTCTGCTGCTTTGAAGACACTCTCGGATTCAGTGACACCTCGAAAACACACGGAGCACAGGAAAACCAACAACTCATACAGATGACGCCAATTTGACGAATGAAAACAAGAGGCGGGAAACATCACGAAACGTGCCCCCGGAATATCACATGAATCTGTGGAATGAGCGGGTACGCAGAGGCTCCGGCCAGCTATGAATATTCAAATGGAGCAACGTGTGATTCAGAAGAGCAGGTACCCGGCAGGAAAAGATGCTCTTTGAGGTCCGTATGGAAGCAAGTTTTGCCGAGTTGAACACGTTGCAGACCAGTTTGGAAGTACTTTGTGGCGGAGTTGGAAAACGGAAAAATGAGTGTTTTTCTTGATTCACATCTCAATATAGGTGTTCTGAAAAGGAATAAGAAGTCTTCAAATGTCAGAATTAGAATTCTAGTATTCGGATCTATACGACTAGTTCAAGCGAGAACCAAAACGTCTAGACGCAGGTGCAGGTGCTCAAAATACAAGTTCAGAGGGATTGCGAAACGCTGGAATCGGTGGAGCAAAGTCAAAGTTCTGGGGAAGGAAAGGCAAAATAAGTGAAGAGTTGCACGGAGAAACCCAGACGGAAGTGTTCAATGGGAACTTCCTGCTCGGCCGTCAAAACTTCAAAACGGGCGGTCCCAAAACGAAAATACACTCGTTTTGTTCACTCGGGAGCCAAACGTGAGCCTTGGAACACACAGGAATTCGGCGAATCTCGGGAGCAGTTACAAAACAAAAGTTGGATTGGAACGGTGGGGAAAATGACGGAAACACGGGCGGTTTTCTAATTTTCCAATTTGAAACGAGATGGAAAGAAAAGCAAAAACAAAGCGGAACGATAGGAAGAAGTCAGGGCGAGACGGTGAGTCTCGAGTTGGATTAACTGGAATTGGAATGATTGCATTTTCGATATTGTGGTGTTCGGGGAAGGGAAACGAACAAGGATCGAGAGAAAAATATCAGGGTTCGGTGCACTTTGGAAAACAGAAGGAATGGAAGGAGGGGAGGTTGGTCGGACATGTTGGCTGGGTTCGGGATAGTGATTCTGTTTTTCAGGTTTCTTCCCGAATTCCAATTTCATTTCACAGTGATATCCGTGAAGTATGTAGACGTTGTTTCCAGCAGTCTGCCCGAGGTGAAACTTGGTTTGCATGGTGTGGAGAGACGGTTCTCCCGAAGTTCGGAGACAGTGTTCGAGGGCGTCACAAGTCTGAAAGTGAACATGGTGGGCCAGAGGAACTTACCAGAAGGACTGCACTTTTGAGAACTACCCAGCTTCTCAACTTGTCTATGATACTATCGTCGTTTCCTTGTTCCAAGGTTTTCCTATGACAACATCCTTCGATTTTTGTAGCTTACAGAACACCATCCGTGGCCAATCAGTTTGAACCTTTTCCAACGGAATGACAAAAGTCATGGTTTGAAACGACTCTATGATCACAGAACTCCTGTTCGGAAACCATCGGATTATGCAAATCACTCGCTGATTCCCACCTTCGCATTGGGGCGGGCAATCGGCTCATCGGCTCTTTCCCGATCCTTTAGCATCATCTTCTCGTGCAGTCCTACCAGGAACTTGTCTGCCATTCGACCAATCTCTTCAAAACACTCGCCAATTGTTGCCATTATATTCCATTATGTCTGCGTCTCGTGCGCATCCCGTGCTCTCTCGCGTTTCAGACAGGTTTCCATGCGATCCTCCCTTTTTTGATGATGTAATCATATACCTCCCCAGATTGACGTGATAATTAGCTAAACAGCCAGCAAGGGTTCTTTTGAACTTTCGACTCGTTCCCCGAATTCTCGCCACGTTCCCGCATTCCCCTCACCACGTGTCATCAAAGTAACCGAGAGATCCAGTTCAAGAGTAGATCAAATTGTCAGTTCACCTAATTCATCTGATGTCTTGTCAGTCAGAAATCAAATCAATCAGTGTCCTTCCACATACTTCATACTTTACTGTCCAGAGACGATGCCTCTCACCAAGTTGTCAGCAGTGCGGACTTCCACTTTCTAGGGTTGAGAACTGAAAATACAGTCTCGAATTCCCCGACATGTCATTCTCCTGACCGATTGAACTTCCATTTCGGGTAATCACCTGTTCGGTCTTGAAACAATTCTCTGACCTTTCCTCCCTCAATCCGACCCGGAAACTGGTTTTATCCTCCATGTGCCACACGATTTATAACGCATTTTCTGTCATTTGAACGAACAATTTCCGGCGAAAGATTGAACAAAAGGTCAGTATTTTTTCGTTTCAATTTCAACGAGAATCGTATTCTGAATCAGTTTCCCCAGTCTGTTCCATTCCGCTCCAGAGCTGTCCACTTCCGATTCCCGACCAGACAGGATCCTCGTTTCCCATCAGTTCATCCTTCCGTTTCGTCCAGTCCCTCCCATTGTTTATTCTTCCCGTTCCACCTCTTTTTTGCGGGTACAAAATAATAATCCACTGCGACCGGAACGAGTGCGTGTTTTCCTGCCCATTATTCCCGTCTATCACTCTTTTCCGCTTCTCCAATAATCCTCCGCGGCGCCCGAATCCGTTCAAAATAATCAGCAAGTTCGGTTTTTAAAAAAGGCTTTTCTGGCTCTTAATTCTTCTAAAATCTTCAAAAATCAGCAAAACAGCTGTCTCGGGAAATATTCCAAGTGTATCCCAAGTTTGTTTATCACGAGAAAAGTATTACGTCCTCGATCTTGAAACCTATAATTATCAGTCAACCCACGTCATTCAGTCGCAGAACCTACATACTTTTCATTTCATTCTAGACTTTCTGGTGTCGGAAGTCAGGAAAACGTTCAGGTTTTTCCTGAAAACACCTGCTCTCACAAGTCGACCCACACTCTATTTTTGAGAATCTTTGAAATGTCAAATGACCGATCGTTGCTTCCTTACCTATATCTTTTTCGAAATATATTCCCAATTCATCTCGAGTCTGTCCTCTGCATTCGAATTGTCCGTGCCTTCTGATCTTTCTGAATGTATCCGTTTCCTCGTGATCTTCATCTACTTTCTGACTATTCAATCTTCACACAACCAAGAGTACAAATACATTTAATCAGTCAGAAAGACTCCAATTTAGCTCCAGAGAAGTATCGTCTAGCCACCCCCACCCGTTATCAGCCTATCAGTTCTTCTCTTTTTCCATTTCTCCGTTGCCGTAATCCACTCTAATCTGTATTCTCTTCGCCTGGATTACCACCCGATTCGCCCCGTGTTTTCTCATTTCTCCTCCCCGACCAATTAATGTCCTATTCAACTCATGCTTTGTTCGATTTCCATCGATTCCTCCATCCACCTTCCTGCTTCTTCTCCTTCTATTTTCTTCTTTTTCACTCCTTTTGTCTGAATTTCTTCCATCTGCGAATACAATCGTTTTGTGGTTAGCAGGGAATATGCTTCTTCCCGAAACCACAATAAAATGTAGGTGAAAAGACAAAATGCGAGAGAGAACGAGACGCAGAAACAGCTCAGAGTTCAGTTCCGGTGTCGCGTTTTTTGTGACGGCCCTTCTATTTCCAGGGAACCGGATGTAAGGTGGGCGCAGTTTCCCTTCGCCTTCTTCTTTCCTTTTCTTGCTCTCGCTTCACTGCGTCGTTTCGTGTCGGGACCCTTCGAAACTTCCTGGAACCCAAGACAGCTCCGGAACAGAGAACCGGTTTCCGAAGACGTCAGCTTCACTTCCACCTGCTCTGCACTCGGTTCAGCTATACATGTCTGTTGCGGTGTAAACTGTAACATGTCGACTACTGTTGGAATGGGCGGAGTCAGAAGACGTCCCCGCGTGACAGAAGAGAACCGCTTCTGGCCCTTCTAGTTCATTGGCCTCTCGTGGTCTTTCTTTTGATTTCTGGAATACATTTCTGTTCGGAAACTTCTGTCTTGGTGTCAAATTAGTCATTCGAGGAACAATTTACCACAAACTTCCTTGTCGCAACTGATCGAATTTGCAAGAATTGGATGATCAGATGTCTCGAATTCTGAAGTTCCGAAAGAATGCTCACCCAGTCCTCCCCAACCACCTCTTCCACCTCATAAACTTTCGGAAATCCGAACCGCTCCCTCCGTTTTTCCTTGCAGTTTGACCTCGCCACCCTCTCCCACAGTCGCCTTCTTCTTCTTCTTCTATATCTATATATCCTTTCTTTTCACTGTCATTCATATCCAAAACGGTGGAATGAAAGCAAGAATCTTCTGCGGTCTCTTCTCCGTCTCCTTCTTCTTCTTTTCCCACTTCTCTTCCCTATTTCTCCTTTTCAATTCTGAAACTTCAAACTAAAAACAAAACAATCTGGTCACTTGAAATTTGACAAATTCACTCATTGACTTACTCACTTGTCCACAACAATAACACTTCTTCTTCTGATTTTCGAAAATCAACCGGGACAAATCGAGGGATCGCGGTGTAGAGAATAGGGAGAAGAGACACATTGCGGTGTGACGTAGTCATCAGCAGCATTTCAAATCGCTTTGTTCCATTCATCACTTGTTTTCAGTGACTGATTACAACTGATATCGGTTCAAAAACTGAGACCAGGTTCACATGGAGAGGTGACCTCGAAACGGCTATCGGTCACTTGTCTCTTTCTCTTTTTGTTGCAGTCGCATAGCTAGGAGAGTGTACTCAGGAAGTGCCGCGCATTACACATTTCCCCTTCCCTCTTCTTAGAGTATCCCCTACAAGCAGCACTTCCGATGGAAATCCGCTCGGCTCCTCTTCCGATTCCTTCCGATTTCATTTGCCATTTTTGCGATAAATGATGGCGTTTTGCAGAGGAATGGCTCCCGATCCGACTACTTTCGATCGAGTCTTCAAGTTTGTCATCTGCGGGGGAAAAGCCGTGAGTTACTTTGTTCCGAATGCATTTTTGTGAAAGCTCAATTGTTGAATTATTTTGGTTTAAAAAGATAGTATTCTCCAGAAGAGTCGATCAGAAGGACAAAGTTCTCAACCAATTGTTTTGGATATTCTCGAAAACATGTTTTGTTCAATTCCATTTTTGAGACAAAGCACAACAAGTCATGACTATCTTCTGACCGGAATGTTTCGAATTGTTCTGGTTCATTGACCGGTCTCTCTGGCCTTTTTACTGACTTTGAGTGTTCTTATGACGTCGGAGTTCACAGCGGTTGAAAGCTGACGGACCGGATATGAGCTGATAGCGGACTTATCAATTCGGATGTAATTTGCAGGTCGGCAAGAAGACGTTGCTCCGCTCGTTCTGCACGGAGGGTGACGATGAGAGCATCTGGACGTCGCTGACAGTCGACGAAGAGAAGATTCTGGTGGAGGGAACGGTGTCGCAGGGGTGGAAGGAGGGCATGGAGAAGGAGTACGATGCGGTCGCCTTCGTCTTCTCGACCACTGATCTTTATGTGGGTTTCGTTGATGCATTCCATTCTGAATCGATTACTTTTTCAGAGCTTTGAGTACACTTTGGAAATGCAAAACGAGATTCAACGAGTAGCTGAAAGAATGCCAATTGTGTTCATTGAGAACAAAGTGGATGTGATTGAAGAGAGTCAACTGGAGACGTCGACAGTGGAGGGAGAGATGAAGAAGAGGCACAAGAGACTGTACAGGTACGGAAATAAGCAGAGGAGATGGATCCGGAGACACGAATGTTCAGGGTTTCGGCGATGAAGGAGTTCAATGTGATGCATCCATTCGCCTACTTGATCGAGAAACTGACCCGTCATAAGAAGGATGTGAACGCAAATGAAAGGTAATCAGTGGTTATCAGTGGAGTAAAAGCTAACTGTGTGTTCATACTAACACTCGAATCGAGTGAACAGTCAATAAATTCGGTGAAATTTCAGCGTTTCAGAAAACAGTCTGCCTCTGTGAACAGTCCGTCGCCTCCGAAGCCGTCCGTCGAAGCATGGGTTGAGCCCGTCGCGCCTGTCCCCACAGCTCATAAAAAAGACAAATGCTCTCTGATGTAGAAATATTCCGTTTCCCGCCTATCTATCCTTTCCTTTCGACATTTTCTTTCGTTTTCTTCACGCTTCTCACACGAATCGATGAGTAACTCGTCTAAGCGTTACGGTTTGATCTCCCTTTGTTGGCAAATCAATAAAGTTGACAAAGTTTATGAATCGGCGCAATTCTCTGATAGCTAAACTCCTGGAAAGCATGACATAGATATACAGTTACTGAATTGGCCACGCCATAATTGCAAATCGACGTTTGCGTGAACATTCCCTCCAGATTCGTTATTTTCATTTCACAAGAATCTGACTGAATTGGTATCGAAATGGGAGACGGAAAAACAGTGGATTCGGAGACGTTCATGTCCTCATCGATGGAGGATTTGCAGAGAAGAATGGTGACGGACTCCTCTCGAATCGACTCACTTCTCCGGTTCTGCAGGTTCTGCTGGGAATCGAAAAGAACGAAAAGTCGAGTTTCGATGACGTCATCACGGGAGCCGAGTCGGAGAACGGATGGGAAGACTGCTGGAAAGAGACCGAGGACAGTGTTCGCAGTGCTCCGTCCGAGTGGCTCTGTGAGCAGGAAGAGCAGCAGTCGGCGCCCGAGAGTCACTACCAGCTGATGGACCTGAATCGGGAGCCCATCGGCAACTTGCGAACGACTCGAGTGCCTTCTCAGTATCAGCTGGATGCACTCTCCGAGATGTTCATATTCGACGTTCCGCAGCAATACACTCTGTAACGTTCTGTTTCGGAGTCATCTCGCATTTTTTGTTTCAGAGTGAATCCGTCCAACTGCCAGCCAATCATTCCGATGGATGAAGCCGTCGACTACGGTACCACTCCGTTCTTTGTCAATTCGGAATACGTCTCCGAACTTCTTATGTGAACACTTTGACAATAAACTTTCCACTGAACTTTTCTTTTAATCAAATTATTAAACGTTTATGATATTCAATTTTAAATTCATAATTGATTATTCGAAGAGCAGTTCGATGAACGACTCAGTTACAGACACACTTTCACGCAAAATTATACAAAACTGCTTCTCGGCGCAGCGTTTGAAGCTTCGAAGTGAGCTATTGAAGTGGTTTGGAGAGGAGTTATCACCATCGTCCGGTGTCTCCAGAAGGCCAGTATCCTCGTCGATCGAGGGGTGCTGTGGGAGGTTGTTGTCGGTATCCGTAGTCGGGTTGACGAACGAATGGCATCGCGAGTGGCTCGTTTTGATAGTTCTGTAATTACAGTTTTGCATTCGGCTTTATCTTCGTAGCTTACCCCTCCCCCTGATCGTCTTTCTGGTCGTGGATCTCTCTCCCGGCGACTTCTGTACCCGGCTGGCAGTCCGTAATCCGGTCCGAACGGCTGGTTTTCCTCTCTCGGTTGAGCAATACTCAGTCCGACTGAGACACCGTTGACAGTTAGGGATCCCTTGCTGTAACTTCAGACATGTGAGCTCTTTTCACTTTTCTGAACACTTACCTCACAATCCTTTCGGCTGCTTCCGCACTGGAAAGTGTCACGAAAGCGAATCCTCGGAACGGTTTCGGAATAAAGACATCTGTTACCACCGCCGTCTCTATGTAACTCTTCGCTTCGTCTCCAAACACTTTTCGCAAGTTCTGTTCATCAACTTTATCAGTAAGCCTTCCAACGAAGATTCTACTGATCGAAGGTCTGCCTTGTTTGTCCTGAAAGTTCTGCTGACACAGTAAACAAAAACATGAATCAGGGATCGCTCACCCTTCCATCAGGAACTTTGACATCGCATCTTCTTCCATCAATGATGTGTTGCGGAATAGCCAGAACTTTGTTTTGTTCATCTACCGAAGCCATTCGAACAAATCCGAAGCCCTTGGACCCGCCATCCGACTTTCGTTTTATCTGAAAACGACGATTAGAGACGAAGTGCCGAATGTCACCTCGAGCAGGTCGATGAGATGAAACAGTCGACTGTCCGCATTCACTGCTTACAGCTGTCGTGTGGTCTCTCTCCCAAGAGTCTCTACCCTTACGAACCTCACAAAACACAACTGTGCCTATTTCGTCGAAGTAATTTTTGAACGACTCGTCAGTGGTTTTGAAGTCGACGCCGAGCACGATGAGGTCAACTGGCTGGCTGTCTCTCTCAACCGCTCTCTTCCTGCCCGACCGTCCGTCGCGGCCGTCATCCGAATCCGAGTCGTCGCTCGAGCCCACTTTACGTCTTTTCGCACTCGTCGCGTCAGCGGAAGACAACGCTCTGACTCTCTCGCTCTCTGAATCACACTACGTCACTCGTTCGAGTCTCTCAAACTATCTGGATCTGTTGTCTGCCACTCACTTTCCAAACGGGTCGACGACGAAAAAACCATGCAGGGAATATAAGAAAAAACAACTTACGCGGTGTCATAATGACATGGAACGTTTTGTTTTCCCATCCGTCAGTAGGAGCCAATAATTTAAGCCCAGATGGGTCCACTCTGAAAAATATTAGAATTTGAGTGGAAAAATAGAAGCAGCTTACTGAACAGCTCGGTTCCCTCCTGTTTTGGGATTCTTGTACTTGAGACCAGTGGATCCGGGGAACGATGATTGAAGAGTACTCATCAGAACAGTTCCATCCGATGTCGGCAACTCTATTGGCTCGTCCCCACTGGGATCTTGAACAGTGATAAATTCGGGATCAGCGCTTTTCTTTTCATCTGAGCCTGTTTGCGTCTAAAGAAAGCTGATATTGATTTTTCGGGAGATGAAGAAACATACTAATTCGGCCTCTTTCCTGATTTCCTTGACTTCGTCTAACGGTGATTTTACTTCTTCCGGTGACGGTTTCGCCTCTTCAGCCACTTCTGACTGCTCCTCCACTTTTACTATCGGATTGTCTCCCATTTATTATCTGAAAACTAGTTTTTACAAGCGATATATTGGAAAAGGCAGCAAGACAATAAGTTGATAAAGTGAAACGGGAAAAGTTTAGCGAAAGCAAAACATATGCGTACAATCTCTGAGAAATGCAGGACAGAAGAAAGTAAAAAGGTCAAGAACAGAGCCGGTCTAGACTCGCAAATTAACTGAGTATGCAAACACGGCGACGGACAGTTGCACACAATTTCGCACCGTATCAACATTTTTATTTCTCGGAGCTCGTGTTCTTCTTTATAAAGTTTAAAGTGTTACGTTTCTCCTTTAAAATCTTTAATTTCAGAATGGAAAAAATTGGAAATTCAAAAAAAGTAGTGATCAGCTCAACACCAACAGGCACAGCAAGTTGGAAGCTCAAGTAACAATCAGAAATTCTTCCAAAAACTTGAAAATCCCATTTAGACTGCACGAAATCCTCCGTTATCCAACCAAAAGAATCGTGCCAGCAGTCATCGTCTCCACAGTTCTCTACGTTGCTCTCTACAATATCGGAGTCAGGTAAATAGATAATCTCGAATGAATTCTGAAAACTGACGAGTTGCAGGTGGTGGAAAGGCGAGAAGCATCCGGTGAACCGATTCATGTGGCGGATTCAGGAGCAGAACGGCACTCTCGACCCGGTCCTGATGGCCAAGAAACGAGCGGTACCTTCAGAATCAGTACTGTGTCCATTACATACTTCCAGGTTCTGTCGTACCAAGAAGAACGATTCTACCGTCCGAGGGACACCGAACCGGATCTTGGAGTTTAGGTTTTCTAGTCGTTAGTATCTGTTTTTCTATTCAAACCATAAAATTCGAAACCACTTTATTCTCTATTACAAGGAAAAAATACAAAAAGCGGAGTTAAATCAGGTCGTTCCAAGGAGAAGGCTAATCAACTAAAACAACACTTGACGACTGTTTATCGATAAGTTCCGAACGCCTTCTTGTGGTTGCCCCAGTATTCCGGATCTTCGGCAGAGTCTTTCGGGATTCCGAGCTCTTCATCGGAGAACTCGTGCAAGTACGGCATGTACCAATGTCCGAGAAGGTGTCCCGAGTGGTAGTACATGTGATACGTGAACCAAGCCCAGATGACGGCCGAGATGAAGTAGGTCACGCATCGGTCGATGTACGTGCGGCCGGTGGTTGGAGTACGGTAGAAGTAACTGGAAACGGAAACAGTTATCCTGAAGAATAAGAAGAACTCACTCCGGGATCGGCTTGTCTCCCTTCGAGATGGTGCCGCGGTAGTCTCCGTCGTAGGTGTGCAACTCCGGGTTCTCCGAGGCGCCCATCTTTCCTCCGACCGGAACATTCGGACCGACGGCGTCAGATCCCCAGGCGAAACGGTGTCTGAACTCTTGGATGGTTTGGAAAAAACTCCGAACGAACAAGTGTACCTGACAGAAGTGAATCGAGGTCCCGAGGACAGGACTCCTCTGTTGCGAAGCTGCTGCAGGGCCAACTGGGCGATGAACTTGTTCCCCAACATGGTCCAAACCTGGAGAGTTGAATTAGTGAATGGGAAAGTTTGAAAAATTGGGACTGATAAAAGTATTCAATCGGCTTTGAACCGATGATTCAAAAGATAATGAATTGTAAAACAAAAAAGAAAATTTTCTTGATAACCAACAAAACAACAAAACAGTGAATACGCAAAAGAGGGAAACAAAGATAATAACAATTGGGAATTGGGAATTGGGAAGGATTACAGGAAGAAACGACGACGACTGGTCTCCATTTCGTGTCTCTGGAAGGGACTACGTTGATTTCTCGAATCGGGAAATCAGAAAACGACTTACCTTGAGAACCCACTCGAACTCTCCCCACTTGGCATCGAAAGTGCCTTTCTGCAGCCATTTCAGTCGCAGGGTGAACCGAGGTCCCAGCTCCAGAAGCGCAGCTTTGGCACCCTCTTTTTTGAATTCGTATCTAAACGTGAAAATGTTTCATAATTCAACCAGAACACGATACCTGTGATGTCGGAAGAAAATGTAATCTCTCTGATTGTGGAAGGTGACGACTCGGCGACCGGTGAACTTTGGATCGTGCGGGAACAGGCAGGCGAGCATACGGGCGATGCTGAAAGAAGGGGCATTGAAATAAACTTACCGGAAGAGTTACTCACTTGTGTCCGAGACGAGTGTTGAAATTGTTCAGGATGACTTCTGGATAGTGGGAAGTCGCCTCTCCGAACTTCTGTAAATTAGGTAAATGACCGCTTGCTCACTTTGAAGCTCCAACCTTCAAATCCTCAGTAAATGTAAGACTGTTGATTTTGAAATAGGCGGTTGGACCCTCTGGCAAGTGACAGAAAATGATTCCGTTCGGCTTCTTCCTGTCCTCGTGCACAACGAGCAGGTCTGTGAACTCTCTCTCCTTCGCTTGCTCGATGATTTTCTTCAAAAGTACGTTCTTTCTCGTGAAGATCTCCGAGTTGGGAATGCACTTTTGGAGTTCATAGCAGAATTTGAAAGTGGTCTGAAAACATAGAAAACAATATAAAACTGTCAATTAAACTCACGATTTTGGCCTTCGGTGTCATTGTGATCATGACTTTCGGAGTCGTCTCTCTGTTAAAATAGGACGAGAACTCGTCGTTCGCCTCATCATGCTCCACCTCATCGTCCTGTTCATCGACCATCGTCGCATCGTACTCCCTCATGCTCTCGATCGTCTTCGGCACTTCCTTCTGCGGGGCACTCTCTCCCATCTCGTCTCTGATCTTGGCTCTCTCGTCTTGTCTCGCACGCTTGTCCTTCTTCAACGCCTTCTTCAGTGCCTTTCCTCTCTGATTCTTCGGCAGATGCTTGAAGTCATCCTTAGTCTTCGTGGCCGTCGCCTTCGACGCTTCGTACTTCTCGAGCAACTCCTGCAGCTTCTCATCTGTCAGTTCAATCTCTTCTTTGATCTCCTTCTTCGCCACTTTCTTCTTTTTCATTGGCGGCTCATCCGAATCCGAATCCTCTTCGACAACGTCTTCCGCTTCTTCGAATTCCTCTTCGTCCACGTTTCCAGTTACTTCTTCTTCGACGAAATCGAACATCGACTCATCCTTCTTAGACTTCTTCGACTTTTTCGGAGCCATCTGAAACGTTTGGAATAACCGGAAAGCATTCAATAGAGAAGATAAGATATAAATTGGTTACAAACCAAACAATGAAATATAAAGTAGCATGAGGAGATTGAAAAGTTGAAAGATTTCATTGTACCTGAATAGAAAACACTGGTAAATCGAGAACCGTCGAGGAATGCAGTAATGTACAAATAAAGCTAACCAGCAATGAGTTGAGATAAGAATGATAGAAAAAATTAGAATAACTAGATGCAATAGTGACAAGAAATGGGGCTAGAGTTCGTCATCGTACTGTCGTTGTCCCGCGAGGGGTCGTATTTTGGCGAGTTCCAGGTCAGTCTTCGCATCGACTCGTTTGCAGCCGGAAGAAGAAAACGCCTTGGATGACTCTGGGAAGTACTGAAGCGCATTTAGAACCCGTTCAACAAGAGCCACGTCCGAGACAAGATCGCTCCGTCCTCGTTTCCGAAGATAGGACTCGACACACTTCTGCACATGTTCTCGTTGAAGCGGGAGGAACGGAATGAAGTGATCGATGAGGTGATTGGATATCAGCTCGCTCATCTGCAGACCGCCCTTTTCATTGAACGAGAAGTTCATGAGATCTCGTTCGAACGATTCCAGCCTCAGTTGCTCTCGTGGATAACCGTTTTCGTACTGCTGGAGAGTTATCTCTGCAATCTTCCCACCGCCCTTGTTGCTCAGAAAAATGAAGATGTTTCTTCGGAAGTCAACACCAGAAACAGTCGAGTAGTAGTCGAGGAACGGCTTGATTGCTCCGAGAAGCTGCTCCGGCAACTTGTCCGTTTCGTCGAAGATGAAAATAGACCGCTGGCATTTCTGTGCAGTCGAGAGGATTCGACTGCGCAACTCCATCTGATAGTCGTCAATCTTCGTTTTGTCCGGGAAGTCGTTTGTTGCTACGATGTGCTGCACGAAGCTACTGCGCAGTCCAAGTCTGAACTGGAATGCTTGAAATACGCTCCATTCTCGAGGAAACAACTCACTTGAAAGTGTTATTCGCAATTATTTCAGCGACATAATTCTTGCCGGAACCCGTGTATCCGTGGAAAGAAAGTACTAGCGGCTTACGCGGATTTTCGTTGTACCAGTGAGATTTAATGGCATTCACCACCACGTCCTTCACTAAATGTTGTCCGAACAACATTTTTGTGATATCAGAATCCAGCTCTAGAAGACTGTTTATGAAATTTACAAAAAAAAACAATAACTTACTATGATAATTGAAATCGATGTGAGGTTCATGACAACACTCGTATAACTGACATTTCAACCGATCTTTCAAGGCCCAAAACGCTCCGCCTGATATTGCAATGGCCGTGCCTGAAAGAAAGATATTTATATTTTGGAATTTTCGGCATGACAAACCTGTAATCAAACTTATCAATTCGGCACTTGCACTCCAAAAGAGGAGAAAAAGTAATAAAACATTCCGGACTTTCATCCACCTGAAAAAACGGGAGTAATCGATATGAAACATATGTTATTGCAGGTGAAAGGGAAAAAGAGTCTTGAAAAATTAGTTTCAAACTAATTTTTTGAGCGATTAGCAATAATGCGTTTATTGTTGAAAAAAACAAGAAAAAAAATTCAGTCCGGGCGAAATTGAAGTATGTGCATTCTGACGTGACGGTGTACGCACAGAAAAAATTTGATCGTAGCTGACGGAAACTCACTCGTGTTGCAGAAACTTTGGAACTTCCAAACTGGAAGAAGGGAACCTTGCAAATTTGATGAGTAAAAATGAAATTGTAACAGAACAAGACATGGAAATAAAAACTACTTATTAATCTGAAAATTTCAACAGAAATATCAACATGTAGGAAAACTTGCGAATCGTATCACGAAACTGTCTCGAGCTACACTAGCTTTCAACATAATTTTACAGGTTTTAAATATCATAATCTGGATTGATTAGCTTGCAACATACAACACATTTTCTTATGTCCCACGTGTCTTCAGAATCGAGAACTTCAAACATTCTTCAACAGAAATCCCAGATTCCAGATTGAATCAACACTTCCTCACTTCGCAAATACCGAGATTTCGTGTTCAACCAGTCACAAAACCATGTTCATATTGCGTGCACCGTAACGTCTGTAACTTTCCCAACACTAAACATTTTATGGGAATCATGGGGTTCGTTTTCGCAGCAGAGACCTGCATTCAGTTCGAGAGGCGGAAACGTGGAGGCTTGTTCCTCAGTCCCTCTGGCCCAATTCAAAGCATCCCGAGAGATTTTTTCGGAGAGAAGTACTCCATGCACTGCCACGTCATCGATGCCCTTTCCGATTGTCACCTCCTTTTTTTTCATTTCGACGCCCCGCCCAACACGACTCTTTTCATAGCTCCTCTTTACTATATGGTCACAATACACATAGATAGGCAGTCTCCCGCTCCCTCTCCTCGAACCGAGTTATTTGCTCTTTTGCCATAAAATGCGGCTGCTGCCCGTGATCACTCACTCCCGCCTTATCAGCCCCTCCCCCTTTCGAGTCGCTTTCAAAATAAGTTCTCTCGCCGACTTTGTCTGTTTGCGCTTTCGCGCCTTCTACTTGTCTTGCGCCACATTTCGCACTTTTCAATGCGACAATATCGATTACAGTGTCACAGTTTGTGCGGCATGATCCATGTTCGGCGCAGCACTGACTCAGTTGTTTGCTCTGCTGGATAAGCCTGCTGACGTGGCACACACTCTTTATCGCGCCGACTCGATGGTCAGCACCCCTCGCATTGATTACGGTTTCATCAGCTGTTTCGTAACAGTGACGTCTTCGTTGTTTACCTGTTTACCTGTTGCTCTCCGAGCCCTTCCCCACGGCTTCTCGTGATCTTTCCATCGATCCTGTGCTCTCCTTCCGCTTCTAATCGATACCATTCCCGAGAACACATGCATTTTATCACTCCGAGAGAGTAAGCGGCCGCTGAAACGGAGTACTGCTGTTTGGTGTTGAGTCACAACGTTTCGTTGTTTCCTACACTGAAACCTGTTTTTTGTTGACTCTTTCAACTTTTCAGACTTTCAGACCCTCAAACTCTCCCTTCTCTATTCCCAATTTCAGACAAAATGGGCTATCAAGAGATGAAAGAGATGCCACAGGTGCTGAAGCCTGTACTTCTGGTGAGAAACCCTCCGAAAGATCCCCTCTGATGCGTTTGTTTCCAGCTCCTGACCCTCCTCCAGATCATCTTCATGGCTTCCCCAGGTCTCCGTGGCTGGGGATGGTTCATCTGTCTGACTTCGATCCTCGAGTTCATCACAGCAGTCGGTGTCTTCGCGGCCGTCTTTTTCGATCTTGTTTTCACGAAATCCGGCCAATGGGCTCTCATTGTTCGTTGACACTGTCACAACTAATCGTACCAACATATCCTTCAGGAAATGGCCTACAGTGCGGTCTTCTGCGTCTGCAGTGCCCTCAACACTGTCTATTACTTCTGCAACATCTTCTATAAGTTCAACTTCTTTTTCCTTCTCGCCACTGTGAGTATTTCTGCACAGAGTCTCTGATATTCTCTCCCTTTTTCCAGATCTGTTCGGTTCTTATCGTGCTCGCCTACGGTCTCCAGACCCTCGTCGGATGGACATCCCGTTCCGGTGGCCCATCTTCTTCTTCTGGAGCCGGAAACCAAGCCACCGCCAATCCTCCCCCGTCCGCCTACCCTGCTGGAATCAACCCCGCCTAACTTCTCCGCATTCCCCCTTCCCAGAAAACGGTTCATAGCTCTCCTTATTTATTGTTGAACTGACCCCCTTCACGCCTTCTTTCCCTCTTGACATTTTCTCATTGACATTTTGAATAAACTCTTTTCCACGTGACCCTGCTCCCACGTGGATCTTATCACAAAGCACCGGCCTACGCGAGCTCCCACTATTTCACAAATTATCACCGCCAGCGAAAATCAACGAGAATGTCGCTATCCGAGCTATCAGTTCTGTCCGCAGAGACTGCAATCAGTTTCCACGAGATGGATTTGGAACTCCTGAAGGAAAGTCAAAACGAGAAAGGAGGAGTCGTGGAGCACGTGGCATCTCCAGTTCAGAAGGCTCCCGAGGTTCCCCTCGTGTTCGTTTCCGTAGACGATCAGAACTTGGCGAATGAGCATGACGGAGCCTCGTTCATCTTCGAGAAACTCCGTTTCTTCGTCCAGCAGGTCGTCGAGAACGGGATCCGCCACGTGTACATGTCGATCCGTGCCACGACTCCAGCCGAATGGCAACTGCTCGTCCAGCTCCGCATCAAGACTGGAACCGAATCGCACGTGCTAAACGTCGTCGACAAGGACGTCTTCAAGTTCGACGCCTTCTCCTATCCGCTGAATGTCGAGGTGCAAACGACAGATGTCAAGTTTCTCAAATTCGAGATGAGAGTCCTCACTCATGTAAGAAACAGGAAAATTAAACCCTTTTCAATGTCTAATTTCAGTTGTATCTCGAACTTCCAACATTCGGAGACGGAGACGAAACGATCGAGTTCGAAGACGGTTCCCGCATCCAAGTTCACTCGAACATCCTCTCGCTTCTCTCCGAATTCATGGGCAAATCCGAGAAAGAAGCGGCTCTCCGTTCCGACGGTCCGATCATCAAAGTTCTTTCCGTCGAGAAGGACGCCTTTCTCGAACTTCTCTACCAAGCGTATCCGACTCGCCGTCCCATCTACTCGTCCTTCAGACGGCTTGCTTGCGCTGCCGTGGCTTATCAGTGCGACAATTTGGTGTACCACCTGTCCAAACATCTTATCGAATACAACTACCGACCGGTAAGAGGCTTATCACAGATTTGATCAAATCAACTTTTTCTTCCAGATGACGTTCCTCCAGCGCTTCCAGGCTGCTATCGAGAACCGTCTCGAGCCGGCCGTCCGAGAGCTCGCATTCCGTGCTGCTCTCGACGGAACGTGGAACCGAATGATCCAGTCTGGATTCGAACCCGAGAACTTCTGTGGCCGTCACGCCTACACGAAGATTGTCTGTCCGGCCATACTGCAAGCGAGAGGGGCGAGACCCGATGCGACGACTCTAGTGCCTCCAGAGAGCAAGTACAACTTCATCGATCTGGAAGTAGGCCAAACTAAAAGGTTTCCACTCCGATGTTTTTTCAGGATGGTGACACTACGAAGTCTCGTCTCCTGTTCCGAGGAACCATCTTCTACGTGAACAGTGGTCTTCTCGCTGCTCACGGAAAGGGAACTCTGTGCACTGGTCAAAACGGAGAATACATCGCCCGCTACACGACGGACTTCCACAAAGAGTGTGCCAGAGGAGACCTGCTTCCGGGAGAAGTCCTCGTCCAACTGCTCACCTACATGCACCCGATGGGAGATGTTCCGCATCCGGACATGATCCGTGCGTGCATCGTCTTTGCTCATGACCAAGGATGGAACATTGTCAAGGAGAGTCTGGAGCTGGAGTTCGAACCGCCGACGACCCCGGACGAGTACATGTCGCAGTTGGTGTTCGCGGACAAGTTCGAGCTGAAGAACCTGCTTCGTGTCAACATTCAGAGAGCCGAGTCGAGCTGTCGGGAACTCGCCGAGATTCTGGAGAAACACGGGAAACTGACCATGCTGAAAGACCGTACCCGTGAGGGAATCATGGACAGAATGTGCAGTGGCTGGGGACTGAATCCGTTGGTCAACAGACTCTCCACCAGGTCTGAATCACACGTGACTTTTGTTTAGAACCTCTCTTCAGATTCCCGACTACTTTCTACAATCGTACAGTCAACTTGCAACGTGGAAAAGCAGTTGTCGTCGGAGAAGGAAGAGCCATCGACACGTTGAACTCGCTCGCTTCGGATCACGCCTTCGGAGAACTCAACGAACTGGTTGTTGTCGACTGAAAGACCTTATCATCCGGATGTTCTGTTTTGTATTCTTTTTTCTTTATAAAGTATCATTTTATTTGTTCGGGAAGTGTACGAAAAATACGAACATTTGGCCAGTGAATGTTTTTACAAGCTTCTGTCATGGCGATCCCGTAATCTTTGATAAGATTTTCAATCAGAGCTGCCAGTAATTGTCTGGAGCCTGGTAACCGTGGTACGGGGGGCGCCAGGCTTCCTTGTTTTCCCACACCGCATCCTCTGTGATTTCCCATTTCTCATTGAACGATATCTTCCCCGGTCGTCCCTCCGCGATCTCCGTCTTCCATTGGATTATCTGCATATCTCTCCTCTTCCCCGCCTCTTCGATCCTTCTTCTCGCTACACTGACTCCTGGAAAGATGCTTCTCGACTGGAGGATCTTCTCGTAGCTCAATCCGAACTGCCGAATGATTCTCTCAAAGCGATCGTACTCCCAGACGGAAGCGGCACAGTTCCATCCTGTCTTTATGAACGGATCCTGAATGACGATCCGCCGGCTGTTTCGCGGCATTCCGTCCATCGGCTCATTCTTCTCATCCCAGCTCTTTCTCATCACCTTTCCCTGACGTACCGATATCCAGTTGGAGGTGAAGCTGAAAGATGGAAGAGTTGATAAACGAAACTAATGGGAACTAACTCGAAGGATGCATAGTATTTGAGGAATCCTACGAACAGCGCTCCCACGGAACTCTCGTTCACTTCGAATTCGTGCCCTCTCTTCTCCATCTCCTCCCTGAGATTTCTCTTCTGGTAATTATCATCTTCCACCACAATGTTCCCATTCAGCTCTGGGAAGATTTCCTGCAGGTTAGGTAAAACAGCCGGGTTGACCCCAACTGCAAAACAGAATGATGGTTTCAGCAGGGGGAATGTAAGCGTACCTTGTAGATAGTGGATCACCATCAGACATAATGCGAAGCTATTCAGTCCTCCTCTCTTGGCCCCGCCCACTCCCACACACTTTGCCCAGTCTTTGACTGCTTTGCTGAGAAGCACAAACCTGGTGTCTACTGAAAAAGAAGGTTCTAGAGTATATAATCGGGTAATGGATCAACTCACTCTGCCCGTACCAAACGAGCAGTTGCGTGTTCCGTTTTCCGTCGTCATTGTCAACGGTGACATCAATTTCGACGCCTGTTTCCCGATGAACCATGCTCAAGACTGGGATTCTTGCAGGCTGCACATGAAAATTCTTGAAGGTGTTCCATTGTGCCAGGATGCCTCGGCAACGCCACAACTTCCGCATGGAAGACCCTTCGGACCCCGGGATCTTGATTGAGAGGTCCAGATCTGAAGAATGGAGTTCAACTCCAGCCGGCAGGGACCCAGTGCTCCAGATTTTTATTCCTGAACAATCTGGCAATGAGATTACTACAAATTCTGAACTCACCTTTGATTTCCTCCGTCAGAATCTTCTTGACATCTCTCTCAGTCTTCTTCATGGCTGCCTGGTGGCTCGCATCACGGAACAAGTTGACTTCAGCTGTGAGCTTTGCGTCGAGAAGCTGGGTCTCCGCGACAAACCCGCAACCAGTGTCACGAGAAGGACCTCTCTGGGCGGGAGCAATCTTAGAGCAAATGGGCTTGGACGAGTTGGATGGGAACGACGGAGCAACAGGGGCAGTCTGACTCAACTGGGAAGTTCTGATGTTTTCGGCGATGGTGAAGGACATTATTCGCAAGGAACTGACTCCGCAAATAGAGAAGAATATAAAAATGAACAGTCAACAAATATGATACACTATCTGAAGATGTTATCGGTACACTATATGAAGATGCAACGTTGGGTTTGACAGTCAGGTCATCTGGAATTCCTTTGTCGTACGGTGGATCGATTATGAAGCAGTGATTGCGTTCGGAACTATGCGAGACATCTTCCAAAAGAATCAAGAAGTATTAGAATCATAAAGACAATGTCAAAGTGAAAAATAAAGATTCATGTATATAGTCGAACGACATCATAATCATAACTGAAGTGTAGAAGAAAAAAACGTATTCTGTGAAATAAAATGCGAGAATAAGAGTATGTGAGTCATTTTACACTACGACCGGGGACTGCTGGAGAGAAAATTGTTCCAAAACAACTGCCGACTCGGACGAATGTCTTTCCATTCTCTTCCCAATTGGACGTGGAGCTACAGCTGTTGAGTGCATTTGCTCTTCAGAAGTTATCTTCGATTAGAGTTGAAGGTTTTTTTCTGTTTGCTTCCTGAACAGTACGGTTCAGTGATTAACTGGATGGCCAATCTTAATGCTATTTCAGTGTTCCGAAACTTCGGTTGAAACGTTCTGCGTTCGGAAATCACGGCACTCCTCGTGTTCTTTGAACCGCCGAGGATTACTGTAAACTTAAAGGCGCAGGATGATTCCCGCTGTGGTCACGCAACGAAAATGAGCAATGCGATCTTTTTCGGCTTTTTCAATGGATTTTCGGACATTTTTCAGCTCTTTGAGAGTTTTCATCTCATTTTTGTAGCTTTTCCAAACCGTTTATGGTTATCGTGGTGAGATGCTCGTATTCAAATACGGAATCATCATTCAAACGAAACAAAACGGCCAGCATAGCGAGGTAGGCTACTAGAAGCTCAGTCCTTTGAATTTCAGTTTTTTTCAGTGGAGAATCAGTTTGCTAGGACAGACAAACAATCCACATGAATGCATTGCAGTTCCGAGAAGTATATTCGACTTCGCGCCGACACTCGGTACGTCTGTGAAAGTGGGCTTCCCAAACTCCACGAGCGACACGCCGACGGTTCGTTGATTAGGAGGATACTTAGCTTTTCATTCACGCTTCTACTAGGTTATCAGCAAATGTGAATCATACGAATGGATTCGTGATGTAAGAGTTGTTGATTCCAAAGTTGTGGTGAGCATTTTAGGTAAGAAAGCTTGCAACTGTCAACAACTCCCTTCAGATTTTCGCCATCGTCCACCTCTCACCAAACTGTTTAAAAACTGCGTTACAAAAGCGAGATTCCGATGATCGACGAGTACATCACATCATCAAGAACGAGGACACGGATTTCAAGCGTATTGCCATCCCGAGACAAATTGTCGACCAGGAAGTTGCGTTCAGGTCGAACTTGCAGAAAGGAGATCAGATGATGATGTACCGATTAGGCATTGTTTGGGATCCAGCGACATTTACCAATGGACAAAGAGTTCCTTGGCGATACTATGAAGACTTCTCGATGGTTCCGGTTTTCGAGCATTACTGGAGAGAACTGGTAATTGATCGGGCTTTTCGAGAAAAACGTTGCAATTCAGACTCTTCCGTTTCTTTCCGAGTCGATGGTATACGGAGTGCTCGAAGGAATAGTCATTTCGACTAGTGCTGAGGGTGCCCTAGTGTGGTCTCCGAAGTTAGGATGCGCAATTCTCTCCAGTGCGACTACTGTGGAAATGCCAGCTCTTGGAGATGTTTGCTTTAACTTGGTTACGTAGGGCCCCACTTTTTCAGGTACCAGAATCACGTTTACTTTCCAGACGAAGTCTCCTCAACGAAGCTTTCGAAATTCCATGCTACTATGAGTTGCTCCCGAAAGTGTTGAAACACGTGTGGCACCAGCTCAGAGTCATCAGCGACAAACAGAGCGGCGTCGTTTACGTAAGAATGTTCAGCCATTTTCCCATTGAATTATAATGTTCAGCTCGAAACGGAGTGTGAATGTAGTCGTCTTTCTGAGAAAGGAGACAAGATATTGTGTATGAATGTTCCACACATTGGACGAATAACCCGTGGCTTAGAACCATTCCAGCATCTATTAACCTTCGGAAGAAAATACAAATTTCGAATCGCATTTGAAAAGACAGAAACTTCATACGAACCAGTAATTATTGATTTGCAGCTTGTGAGTGATTCATTCAGTGATCAGACAATCCGATTTTATTCAGAGTAACGACGCTGTCCTGAGTTGCCGAATTGTCTACATCTCACCGAAACTGAAACAATACTTCGCCGTTTTGAACTGCCAGCATTCCGATTTCGAGAACTACAAGAACAAGTTCAATTTTATCATCATCCCGTTCCGAACTTTCTACTGCTCCCAGGGAATGCACCTAGAGCAGAAAAACTTGCTGTATCACCACTTAGAAGTTTCCGTTAGGTGAGCCCGCCGCCCATCGAGGTGTATTCAATAAGTTACCTGTAGAGAATCGCCGGATCAACAAGCGAATGTAGAGGCTATCAATGTGAGAGCTGTGACAATGGCTGCGAACGACGGTTTATACAGAGTGGTGCTCGGAAGAACATGGGTGCGTCGACTTCCTTCTTTCCGGTATTTCATATAATTGCAGCTCCGAACAGTGGCTGTCATTACAAAGATAGGTCCGACAAGACCCATCGAGTTGATGTGCTCCCGCCTTGCCCAACAGATCACCGATTTCAGTCGTCTCTCAATTTCGATGAGGAACAGAAACAACTTTGCAGTCCAGGCTCAATTGTAAGCATTCAGGCACTGTTCTTCGATAAAGTTTTCTTGCTTCAGCGCTCTCGCTCCAGGAGATATCCCAATGTTCTTAGTTCGACACGTTGCTATGACCCTCCCAGAATTGCCGAAACTCACTCAACAAATTGTAGAAAACTTGTCACCTCTTCGAGAAGTTTTCGCATCGTTACTCCCTCCGCCGACTGCCGCGACGACCAATCCAAGCCACTCCTCTGCAATGCTTAACAATCGCAATTCGCTGTTGGAGACGACTCACGAATCAGACCGAACCGGATCGATCGATATGGATCGAACGAGACAAGAGGACTCAATCATGGGCAGAATCGCCTACGAGTTTCCCACGATTCAGGAAGAATCTGCACTCACGCTTCCGAATCTCCCCCGTTATGTCACCGAAGAAGACGAACTGCCCCTATCGAATCTCGGATTGCTGGATGCTGTTCCGGAAGTCAGCTCGTCAAACTCGGCGTTTGAAGAACAAATTTGTACCGAGTCTATGCTGGGTCTGGACTCAACTGTCGCATCATCAAGGAACGTTTCTCGAGCTCCTTCGGTCGTGAGCTCAGCTGGCAGGATTACCCGTTCCGATGTGATGTCCGGCACAAACATTCCACAATCCCGATTCGGCTATAACATAAGCCGTTCGAGGGGACCCAATTCAACAAGTTCCGCATCGTCTGTCCATGGATTCGGACCTCCGAAAATTGTATTTCGACCATGTCAGGTTCGCGCAAAACCTCTGAAGTTTGGAATTCGGTCACTGAAAAGCGGAATGAATGACAATGAGGTCGTGTACGAAATGGCTTACAAATATACGTAAGCACAAATCCGAGTATCTCAAAAACTTATAAAATTTTTAAAGGGAAATCCGACCGATGATCATTGGAACTATGAAAATGGCAATCGACAGCTGGATGAGCAGACCGATCGGAACTGTGAAGACTACGAAACGTAGGGCATGTACCGTTTTCGGAATCGAAATGATAGACTGTTCGGAGGCCAATGAAGCAGGTCGTTGTCCGTACAGCTGCCTGGTCCGATTCATCACGCATTGCTCGGATATGGAGATGATGGATAAAACAATTATCATGCCAGCCGGGTATTCATTTCATCGGAAACTCCGTTATCATGACTGTAATGTTTCAGAGGACTGTTCTCGCATCTACCAAAAGGTTTTTGTCTCGGAAAACCGTACGCAGCGGTTCATTTTTCATTTTCCTCGGATGTGAGCGTTCTATTCACCATTTTCTGAATGAATTATTTTACAGAGAATGATTCGAATTGCGGGATATGCGAACGGCATCGGCGACGAGGGTCTCACTCCGTTGGCTGAAGACGAAAGGCGCAAAGATAAGGACATGATTATGATGGACAACAGGGGCAACAAGTGGCTTCGATTCGAGACTCGTGGAGGACGTTTGTACACGCCGCTTATTGAGAGCGAAGTTTTCGAGCTCTGGGAAGGTTTGGATCATCCGGGATGGATCCTCGTCGAGAAGACATCTGCCCTCGTGAGTCTGAAAATCAAAGTGTGTTCAGTTGAATAGTGTTTTACATTCCAGATGAAAGTTCTGCTTAATCGAGATTACAATAATTACTCACAAGATCAGTACAGATTCTTGGTCGAACCACTTGCAGGAGTAAGTGTTCCAGTTATTTCTCTATTCCATACTCTTCGATTCCAGGGTCCAGTCGAGGTAACCTCGTTAAGACCTGAACAGGATTTCGACGAATATGAACTCGTGATGTGGAGGATGGTAGTCGAGTTTTCCGACTCGGTTCCGTTCCCAAGATTGGTAGACCGAGTCGCGAGATATATCCAGAAAGAAACGGACGAGCCCGCCAGAAGCATCCCGATAGAAGAAGCACGAAAAATCGTTGATGGCTACGGAATGTATAAGACGATGGGCATCAATCAGGAGCTAGCGCAGGAACGAATCGATCGACTGCGAGCTCTCGGAGATCCACGTATCCTAAGATTCGAAGGACCTGAACTGACGACGGAGATGAAGCGACGGAATGTAAGAAGAGGGAAAAACGAATAATTGAATCCTGCATATTCAGGTTGACGTGATCACACGACGAGATAAAATGATGGATACGTTCCAGTTGATCCTGAAGAATTTAGAAAACCTGCATGAGAAGGGATACTTCCAGTCTATGAAGAGATCAGAGTTGGAAAAGCTGTACGAACTGTATGAGTCGATGCACGACAACAACCACCAGTATCAGTTCAAGAAACGGTAGTGTCGACTCGAGAGAAATTGAAATACCTCTTGATTTAGAACCCGATCTATCGTCCTCGGATGCAATGTGATGGCTGATATGCTCGTGAAGGGAGATCTCTACAAGACGATGTTTGATGACGAGGAGGTGAGAAAGCTTCTGAAGGAGATGTGCGAATGCATCGGACTCAACTCCAGCTATGTCAAAAAAAGCGAAGAAGTCAAGAAAATGGTAAACAATGTAGTTGCAGCTCTGATAACACATTCCGTTTGCAGTTACAATTTATGTACAAGAACAAGTTGTACAACCAGCTCTGATTCACTAACTCAATTTTCTTTTCTAAAGCATTGCATTGAAAATGTATTTTTTGCTTCTGTTCATATAATGAATCGTTCCATTTTATAAACTCTTTGGTCTTTGAGACTGGCCAATCATTCATTTCCGATCCTGCCACCTGCCAGTCGTCTTCGTAAGCCCCGCCCCTTCCCGTCTGTAGTTTTTTGTGACTTGTGTCGCGGATTCCCCGATGAAACATCTCCCTCTTTGTGCACTTTTTCACTTTTTGCAGAGAATTACAGAATTAAGCTCCGAACACATGTGTCGTTCGGGTCGATAATCCGAAAATACGCGCAAAAGCGCCTGAGTTGTGCTCGTCCGGCACTCTCTCTCCGGGCTCTCCCGTCGCGGCTCCCGTTGCTGCGCGAGGCGTGTTTGCGAATGCAAACAATGACCGGATGGTATGTGTGTGCGTCTCTTGCGATCAGCATGCTTCTCGCCGACCCTGGAATCGTATTTTGCCACTTTTCTGCTATTCCACCCGCCCGATCCTTTCACAGTCATGCCAAAGTCGCCCTTCGGCAGTTTCCATTTTGTTACTCTTCTACCGTACCCCTCCTCAATTCATTCACCTCATTTCCTCATCTCATTCTCGTCTTCTTTCTCTCTCACTTCTGAAATTAAGACATTATTTCAAATTATCCATTCTGAATGCTTTCTGATCTTCCCAAACTTCCAACCCATCCACTTCAGATTCAATCGATTTTCTCCGGATCATCCATATAATGTGCATGCGAACCTGGAACTTCATCCGTTCATTCGCTCGCAATTGTCCAAACAAACTCCCTAAAATGAAACAAGCGTCTTCTCGGTCCGAAAATACGACGCTTCGCAGCGATGCGTTCCGTCCTTTGTCGCCTCGCTCCTAGTTCGAATTTCACAACTTACACCACTAATTTGTGCAGTCCTTTTCCCGAAAGACGACTTATTCTCGGCGATTCGCTGTCGCTGGTCATTAGTTTTCGACACGGTTCACCCCCGGCTTCCTCCTCTTTTTTCCCGATTGCTCAACCTTGTTTTTGCGTTACTGTATGTTCTGAATAGCCTACTTCAGTAACAACTTCTCCTCCTAGTCCCCCTCTCTCCTATTCTGTACATGCTCTTCCGCGTCGACGCCCCGTGCTTCTCCTCTCTCCGACCGCTCTCGAAACATTCCTTGTGTTCCACTTGTGACTCATTGTATCCATGTCAATTATCGCATGCTCCCACACTTCCGCGACCCAATGTTTGCATGCAAATGCAATGTTTCTGCTCACGGTCAATCCGGAAACCCGAATTGAAATGTTTCATAATAATCGGTGTGTGGCAAGGTGTCAAACCGCGGCCAGCACAACCCTGGCCGGTACGTCGCTTGATGAGGGCTCGAGTGGCTCCGCAGAGTCCGCGCGCCTCCCGAAACCTGATTGTCGCTGCCGCCTGCCATGCTGCCACAGTCGTTTTCTGCTCGGCGACCGCGCGTGTGACGTCAGACACGTAATCAGTAGAGAAGCCAGCATACCAGCCGACTAATTGCACACATTTCTCACTTCGAACACCCCTTTTACTTCTTTCCAAACTTCATTCTTCCCATTGTCTCCTGCCAATCCCTCCGTTGAAACTCTTCAGTTTTTTTCTCTCTTTTATCAAGATGCTCTTGGCCCGAAAAGGATAGAGATAATGATGGAGGCAACTGTTTATTTGATAAGAAGATAAATATAGACCTCGCGGACGAACCGTATCTCTTCACACATATCCCGCTTCGATCTCCGTATCTATCTCTTTTCGTATCTCCTTCACCATCGATCAACTTGTTGCTCCCCACCAATCAGCTCCTTCTCAGATCCAACTCGGTGTGCATGAATGAATGTTTTTGTTGATCTTTCTACTGGCTAGCTACAACTCGATAGCATCCTCCTCGTCGATCCTCGTCGACTTCAGCAGCCATGCTATCCAGCCTGCTCCCCAGGCATACCTCATCGAGTACAGTCCACCCGTCGGGTATCCGCCTTCTGGATCGGCGGTCGAAGGGTGAGTTGGAAGAGGAAGTCGTGTACATCGGAGTCTTTTCCAGAACCACATACTACTCTCTCATCAATGGAACCATCTCTGCAACCGAGTACACTGTCTCTGTTAGTGCTATTCTGATGGATGGCACCCGGCGGAATGTGGGAGATTTGTCATTCTTCAGCAGTGAGTCCTATTTCAAATTGATCAATCTTCTGCGATTTTCCAATCTCAAAACTTTCGAAAGTCTATGAATCACACTACATTCTTGTCCAAAGAATTCCTTATAATGCGGGTGTCTGTTTCCTGCCACCCATGTCACTTTTTTGCTCAACTCCCCATTATTCAATGGTCAGACAGTAGGCGCGGGGAGATGTTTGCGGTTGACACAAAGTGATCTACCGGGGGGCAGCGGGGGGCCAGAGAGTCGTGTTCACACTCCGCCTAACCGGATTACACCGGTGGACGAAATGTGCGGAGCAGCGTAAGCGAGGACTTACATAAACATGTGCCAACCGAGCACTTTTAGAAGGAGCAGAAAGAGAGAATTGATTGCAGGTCCTGATGCTCCGACGCTCGATTCGATCGAGACGACTGAACATGAAGCGACGATCTCATACTTCCCCCCACAGGGACAGAATATCACGTATCACATTGGTGAGGAACGGAGTTATCAATGATAAGAACGAAAGTTGTTGCAGAGTACTATCCAGAAGAGCACAAAGAATATTCGAATGCCATTGACACCAAGGCATCGCTAGTCAGACTCCGAGGTCTCGACTCGGGGACCACGTTCCGACTGCGGATAAGATCCGCTTATCAAGGAGTCTTCTCGCAAGAACTCATCGATACCACGTTCATCACACAGGGGACTGCCAACTATGACTATTCATCGTCTGCAGAGACCTACAGTGTGCGAACTCTGCCTCCGAATTTCAACCTCGGAATGCAGACGACAACAGAGATGACTTCGTACGAGTACTCGAAGGAAAGCGAAGAAGAGACCACTGTCACAAGTGAGCAATCTCTAAAGTATATTTAAGCGTAATTTTCTTTATTTCAGCTCCTCTTCTGGTAGCAATCACTACCACATCGACCCCGGAGACTCCAACAACTGCATTCGTCGAAGAGACATCCACCACATCATTCCTCCCTGTCACAACTGAAACTATTCCTCCCACTACCACCGAAACAACCACTACAACCACCAAGAGAACCACTGCCAGACCGACTACAACAACTACGAGTGGCAAACCGAAGGCAGCTCCGATCGAGGTCAATTCAGGAGATCTGGGAGCAGATCATCCGACAGAGACGATGAATGAGCTGATCGATGTGGAGGAGATGGTGCGGGAGTACGGGGAGCCGTCTGCAGTGTACTTGTCTGATGAGAACGAGATGCTCCGATTGGACTGGGAAGTTCCTGAAAATGCCGACTGCGAGGCCTTCTTCGTTAACTACACCATCCTTTCTCTAAGCAGGCCCAGATCCTTCTCGTTGGCAACTTCCGATCAACACGCCAACATCAAAATGTTCTCGGAGCACACTCTGGACATTCGAGTCTTCTGTATGCTGGCTGGAGCTCTGAGCAAAACGTGGTGGGCTCAAAGAATTGCTCATCTGTCGAAGCCGAAACAGTTGGAGAATGTGCGGATTACCGAGGTAAACACCGACGATTTCTATGTGGCCACCATCAAATTGACATGGGACTGGCCGGTGTACCACGACTTTGAGAACTACAAAATCATGATTTCTTATGGAATTGGAAAGGCTGGAACAAAGGAGATGGAGGTGACGAGCAAGGAAGACATGGTACTGCTGGACAAGTTGGAGCCGTCGAATCTGTACTCGATCTCGCTGAGGAATGCGTCAACGGAACTGTCACTGAGTTCGAAAGTGACTCAACTGGAGCAAGTGACTGCTCCGATCATCTCCTCGACGGTGTACCCCGGACAGATATCTTCGAACTCTATCAACATAAACTTCGGAGATTCCGATCCGGAACAGGGAAGGTTCGACTATTACCTGCTCACTTTCAGCGGCAACAACAAGAACATTTCGAAGAAGGTGGAGATGGAACACGAGTGAGTTGTGATGCTAGTTGCCATCTGAAGTGAATACTTTACAGGAAGTCCTTCACATTCACCAAGCTCATTCCTGGAAAGACGTATCATTTCTCGGTGTATACAGTTTATAAAGGAGTCAGGAGTCGGCCTGTTTCCGCTGATATTACTACTTGTAAGACAGCTTATGCGATATAATTTGAAACTAATTCACTATCTTCCAGATCCGCTGAAAGTCAATCAGTTGTTCCCAGTTGTCGGAAAAGATTATGTCGTTTTGTACTGGGACATTGAGAACTTTGCAGACTCGGACTGCAGGTTCAGATTGAGGTTTGACGGGACTTCCACAGATCGTTGTTATCCATTGGTTTCAGCTACAACGCAGACAACATTCCGACAGTCTCCGTTGAACTGAAAGGTGCCAGCAGACACCGGTTCTCGGGACTGCAAGCCGAAGTGTACTACACGTTCACTATCACAGTCATCATGGGAATAGGAAAAGCCGCGGCGGAGAGCGAGTCCGAGATGATAACGGTGGCGATTCCGAAGGGTCGACTGGTGCCGTCCGTGCACCGACAGGGCAGCAGAGAGCTCATCGTCGACTTCGACAACGACCTGTCCGTGTTCTCGCTGCTCAATGGCTCTCCTGACAATTTTGCCGTCATTGTATCGGATGACGTGACGCTGAACGACGACAACTACGAGATGAAGTCGTGGTTCGAGGTGAAGGACGAAGACGTGTGGGGTGCGTACCGGGCGTCTCCGTCCACATGGAATCCGTTTGATTCGGAACGAGTCAGAAGGGCTTCGTTCACGGTCGGAACCGACGATTGTGTCAAGAGGAATCTCGATGAACCGGTGAGTTTCGAATCGGGATGCTTTGAAGTCCTTGACGTTCCAGTACTGCAACGGAATTCTGCGAGCGGGAACAGAGTATCGAGTCAAGATCCGAATGTACACCGACACGAAGGTCGCGATGGAAACCGACTGGGGACGGATCGAAGGAGCGAAGAATGCGGAAGGCGATGAGGAAGACGAGGAGGAAGAGGAGGACGGTGAGTTGTGCAGGGCACGGACTCAAGACAACTTCCCGCTTTCAGACCGTCGATTCCCGTGCCACATGTACCTGAACGGATGCCGTCGCAAAGCTGCCATCTCCCGATTCTCTGCCATTCCACTCACAATCTCTCTCCTCGTTTCTCTCATTTTCTGGTAGTCTCTGTACCATTCAACTCTTTCTTTTTCCTGTCCATCAGTATTACTTTCACTTTGAGTAGGGCTCTCTTCTATTTATATAATTATTCCATATTTATGCACCAACCTTCAGTACACTCCGAGTGATCCACCTAGTCCGGCCTTTCCCCCAGTTTATTCATATTTCTGTGCTCCCGGACCATCTGCTTATGGGTTTCTCTTCCTCTTCTTTTTCTTCTTTCTCTCGCGCTCTCGCTACTTGTTTCCGTCTCTTTCGCGTTGCCAACTTGCAATTTTTCTTGAAAAGCTCATTTTGTTCACTAAAAAGTTTCAATAAATTCAATCAGCTACATAAATGTTTTATTCAAAAGACCATAAAATACGTTTAGATCATCAAGAACAGGATCTTCTCATCTGTCCAGAACCACTTTCTTCCCTCCGTCACTCGTGATTCCGATTTTGACGTACTTCAGAACATCCTGATTCTTGGATTCTAGATCCTTGAAGAACGCCTTCAGATCAGTGACTTTCTCGTCGCACGGATGGTAGACGACTATCACCTTATCAGGTTTCTTCGATTCTGATGCACAACTTTACGCAGGGATAGCTGCCTTGGAACTCACGTGGTCCCGGAGAGCGAGTGATGGAGATGTTTTTGCATTTTCTCGGTTCGATCACCTGGAACACCGGATTAACGCGGAACATCTCGTTGTTGCTGCATTTCGCCTGAAACTGTTCCTTTTTTGGCTTCTGGGATACGGTGGATTCACTTTGAGAGCGAGACGAGTCTTCGTGAAGTTGACAACCATGTGGTCCGTCTTTCCGGCCCCGTTCTGAGGGAAACACGCTTCTTCCGGGTCGATTGACAGTTCGATTTCGGTTCTCTCAGACAGCGCAGTATCCGAAGTTGTACTATGGAGCGTCGAACTCTTCGCGGTTTCCTGATCCACGTTTTTCTCCATTCCAGAGTGTTTACTTCCTCCGGCTGGATTATGAAAATGAACTCAGGATGGAACATATTTTGAATTCCCCCCATAAACTTATTTATTTTTTCACGTTTCCCTATCAGTTTATCAGTCGTCTTCCCGACTTTTTCTCTCGTTTTATTTGCCCGGTCGGCAATGTGTCACCCTACGACACTCCGATATTACGCCCGCCCCCTGTTTAGTGGTGCTGCCGAAATTCCTATTTTAAAATTTATCACGACTTTTTTGTGTTTCTTGCTGATATTTTCGAGTTTTTATATGCAAAAATAAATCCGCAAACAAAAATTCACTCTTTTATCAACTTTCTACAACATCCAAATACTTATTTATCCATCTCTGAGCATAAATAGGTCTACCAACCGAATTACGTCATTAATTCCATTCTCTCATTCACCGTTTCGCTGTTGTCTCTGACTCTTCCCTAGTTTTGAAATTCCGATTTTTCAGATGGCGACTCCAGCAGAAACCGAACTCGCCTCGCCGATCCCTCAAACGAATCCGGGTTCTTACGAAGAGTTGCACCGCAAGGCTCGCGATGTCTTCCCAACATGCTTCGAGGGAGCCAAACTCATGGTTAACAAAGGACTCAGCTCGCACTTCCAGGTACAATTTCAGTAAAATATTCGGAAAAAGGTGGAGATAACACGAATTCTTCAGGTTTCACACACGCTTTCTCTCTCGGCTATGAATACTGGATACAGATTCGGAGCAACTTACGTAGGAACTAATCAAGTAAGCGAATCGCAAAGATTCGAAGGATGAATAAAATGAGTTTGCAGGTTGGACCAGCTGAAGCCTACCCAATTCTTCTGGGAGACACTGATGCCAGCGGAAACACCACTGCCACTATTCTGCACCAGATTGGTGAGTTTTGCAATCATGGTGGCTCGAAGAGAGTATTTTCGTGTTTCAGGAATCTACCGAACAAAGATTCAGGGACAGGTTCAGCAAGGAAAGTTGGCTGGAGCTCAGGCTACAATCGAGAGAAAGTTCGGGAACCGAGAGTAAAGTCGGTTCATGTTTCTTGTTGCAGGGGCCGTCTCAGCACTCTGGGTCTCACCCTAGCCAACGTGGATCTCGTCAATGAAGCCGGAATCCTTGTCGGGCAGTACCTCCGGAGACTGACGCCACGTCTGGACGTCGGAACAGAGATGGTTTACCAATACGGAAAGAACATCCCAGGTGAGTACCTAATCTTGAGAAAAGGTTTTAAATTCTTGATTCAGGAGGTCAGATTTCCGTCCTCTCGTACGCTGCCAGATACAGCGCTATGAACTTCGTTGCTGCCGCTACTGTCGGAGTTTCAGGTACTTTGAAAAGTCTGACAATTACGGACAAGGTGTATCTTTCAGGAGTTCATCTCACTTATTTCCATAAGCAGCACGAGAATCTTGCGTTTGGAGTGGAATTCGAATGCAACGCTAATGTTGGAGAGGCTGTGACTACACTGGCTTATCAGACTGAGCTCCCGGAGGAAGGAGTTACCATGAGAGCCAGCTTCGACACCAACTGGTGAGTTCAATAGCAACCAACTAAATCTCAAATATATGTTAAAGGTCGGTCGGAGCTGTTTTCGAGAAGCGTCTCAGTCAGCAACTCCCATTCACTTTGGCTCTGTCGGGTACTCTCAATCACGTGAAAGCCGCCGGAAAGTTCGGAATTGGACTCATCATTGGTTAATTCGTTGCTCACCGTCTTACGTTTATCTGTTGACAATTCGACGAAGTATTCGTTCTCTTCTTCTCCGTTCCCCTTTCCTTTCCCCTCTCATAAGTTGTTATCCTTTCTCTTTTCCTTAGTTTTTAGGATTAGCACATCCCTATTATTTATAGGTTAAATTCCCTAAATTAATCCGTCCCGTCCTTCGTTGAAACTCTTTGTTTTCTCCAATTCATCCTGTTTAGAACTTTTTTTGTAGTGATATGAATTTATTATTCTCCTTTCTACCATTTCCCTAAATCTACATTTCGCAAATTTCTTGCATTTCGTGAGACTTCAGTCGACTCTGAAGGACTTAACGAGCACGAAATGAGCATCTGAATTCCTGTTACTGCGTTTAATGAATCTCTAAAAACTAAGTTCATTCATTGGATGTACAACGGAATTCGAAAAGATAATGACTAGGTGGAGGACTTGTAGCACGAAGAGGGCACTTCCTCGTAGATCATCTGGTCGCTGACTCCCGCCCGCATCTCAGGGAAGAAGTACTCCTTGCGGAACAGACCCGTCTCCTGGTCGTTCTGCGCGAAGATGTATTCCCATCCGTAGTCGAAACCTGCAAAAGAATCAGTCACGTGGATTCAGAAGACGAGGTCACGTACTGTTGTCTATCTTGGAATAGGCTCTGACGATGGCCGGATGGAGTCCCTCGATGAGAATGTCCCGTGCCGGTTCGCCCTCGAAATAGTTCACTTTCACGTTCTCTTGTTCTTCGATTGCGAAGGCTTCTGTCCGCAGAAAACGGATCTGCTGAAGGCCCAATCTGCAAGATGACGACGTTCGGAACGAAGATCCGCTTCGAGCCTACCTTCTGAGGTACTCTGCGTATCCAACAGCTAAACGAGAGCATCCGGCCGAGTTGACGAGGAAAGTGTGGTTGCTGAAGACGTAGTGTGTCTCCTGCCAGTCACTGTCGTGCTCGGCGATTCCGATTCTGTGATAGATGCGTTCACGTTTAGCGTCTTGAAGCCAGCTGATTCCCGTTGAAATTCTCTGAAAAAGCCATTGAAACAGATCTCTTTTCTTCCTCGACTTACATCGTAATCATTGATTTCTCCTGTCCGATTGACCCAGATCATCGTGCCGTTGTCGCAGTACTGACTGATGTTATAGAGGAAGAAACTGGAGTTGGTCGAGGGGGGATGAACGTATTCGTCAGCTGAAAGAGGGAAGATCCGGAATTGGGAAAGGAAGTCTCACAGGTGATAACAGAGTAGATGATGCATCCGGTAGCGAATCCGATGAACAGAAGACCCAGGAATATTTTTATGATTATGGTGCTCCACTGGGAACGAGAAAGGTTTCGAGAGTTCTCGGAAGACAACTTACTTCAACTTGTTCTGACCTATCAATGATTGACACGTCATCTCCATAATCGTAGTCGTCTTCACTGAAATTCAGAACCTCAGATGATCAGAAAAGATTAATAACTTACATTATTCCTTTTTCGGACCCGGCATCGCTTGACATGTTTTATTGCATTCGATCAGGACGACTGAAACAACCAACTTTCAGTCTCCAATCGATGCTCTTATCAGTCAAACCGCCGCCGCCCGCTGCCATGTTCCACGAGTTAATGCCATTATCTAAATTGGGCAAGAGTTTCGACCGGAATCGGTCAGACGCAATTGGATCTGATCATAGAATCATGAAGTCCGATGATGAACCGAGCTCTTGTCGATGAAGCGAGATCAGACGGACCACTTGGTCCAACAATTGAACAAATTTCAGGTTGTAGTCATTGTTCAGGAGAATACGATGTTCAGCTTATTTTCAAGAATCCCAAGCCAAACCCAGTGGATAAAGATACGCCGTGAGATGAAGTTCAGAAGTTCAACTTTTCAACCATTCTGCTTTTTTTGAATTTGAGATTTTAAGAGAATTTTTCTTTCGTTCATTTTTTTTTATTTTCTTCCTTGTTTTTTTGTCATCTGTTCAACTGTATTTATTTAAATAGTATTTAGAAAATGTATAAATTGCGAATTTCCAATTTGAACTTCGCGGTATTTGATGTTCGGAAGTATCAATTTGTGTGTCACAAATGAGTCATTGCGCAACATTCGGCCGCTGGCGCATTTCTCGTGTCGGGCCGCGGCATAATGTCCCCATTGCTCCGCTGCTATACGCACTCGCCGCCTGTTTCTCCGCAGTGATCCCTAATTTGTCATTTTATAGGGTACACCAATTGTTGCCGTTGCTAGTCAAGCTATGAGTACAGAAAATGGTAATTTCTTTGCTCGTTGAACGTATTTTAATCTTCGAAAAGCTTTTTTAGTAGTCGCTGATAGCTGGGAAGATGCTGACGCCGATCCAGGTAAAGGACTCGCGGACAAAATGGAGCAGGTGAGACATAAGTAAAATATTATCGATTAACCAGCGAATAGTTACAGGTAAAAATTGACCAGCGGAAGGAACAAAAGAAAGAAGCCTTCTTCGAGAAAGTGAAAGCTGAGGAAAATGGAATCCTTCCAAAGTAATATTTTTCAAAATAATTTCAACGTTCAATTTGTTTCAGGCTCCAAGTAGAAGAGGGAAATGCGCAATCGGCCGAGGAACCGAAACGAGTCGTCCTGCTTCGTCCAAAAGACGGGTTCGCCTCTGAAACCGTCGTAGTTTCGCCTCCGTCCGCGGCGACCGAGCAACATCAATCCCGTGGTCGCAGTCAGCAAAAACAACATCAGAAAGAACCGAAACAGCCAACACAGACCTTTGAAGAGAGACAAGCCGCGTATCAAGCAGCTCGCGAAAGAATTATGGGTCCTGAGTATGTGCCGGACAACCACGAGATCAAGGAGATCAAGTTTATTGATCGCTCAAAGTCGCCAGAGACGCTACGAATGACGGAGCAGAACATGGTGGAACACTATGGAGAGGAGCTGAGTCGGGAACTAATGCAACAACCAACTGAGCCCGCTGGCACTCCGCAGCACTTTGTTCCTGATTTCTCGGTAGGTTTCCATGTCTAAATAAGTTTCGTTCCAGCCTGTTCGCCTGTTCCTCCGTTTTCTGACTAACACTCGTTCCGTTTCAGCAACCCCCACCATCTATCGTCTCGCACGATGGATCTGACATGTACAATGGACCTCCGGGATTTCAAAACCACCAGAACTTCCAACAGTCTCATCCCCAACAATTCGTTGACAACGCTTTCTACCAAATGAATGGTCACATGCAGATGCAGTACGTAAACCAGCAATGCTATCAGCAGTATGGGCAACAGGAGAATTCGACGATGTCGTCTTCGTCACAAAACAGTGTGGTGGACGGACAGAACGAGCATCAGCAGACTGTGTATTACAATTATCCACAAGCACCACAGCAAATGGTTCGTTTTATTTGCTGAGTTTTTATTTAAAAAGGGCTAAAATGGCTGATGTAACTAATTAACAAGAACTTATTCGTTTTGTACAACAAACACACTAAAACGTTCATATAATAAGTTCACTTTCAATCACGACCCCATCTTTCAGATCCGGAACTTTGTCCCATTCAACCTGCCCAACATGGCCTATCCACCACCGAATTTCACTCCGCAAGGACAACAGCCATCCCCACCGCAACAGATGCAGCAACCACAACAACAGCAACAGCAGCAACATCAGGTCCAACAGAGCAATCAGCAAATGATGCCTAACAGTCTTTTGATGATGCCAGCTCAACAAGCAGCTCAGCAAGCAGCTCAGCAGCAAATGATGGCTCAGTATCAAAACCAAATGATGGCTCAGAACGGTCAGAACCGCGGCGCACCTCCAGCAGTGCGTGGTGGAGCCGTGAACAATGGGTTCGGAAGGGGACAGGCTCGACAGCAGCTCATGTACATGCCCACTGGCGCCCAAACGAATCAGCAGCCACCGCCTCTGATGTATCAGAACCCCAATGGTCAGCAACAGAACAACGGACAATCGTTCGGTGGACGGAATGGTTCTGGCAACATGCAGCAGCAGAGACAGTTTCAGCCGATTCAGCAGAGCCACCAAAATGGACAGTTTTATCAGAATTCCAACCAGAACCACCAAAATAACGGACGGAAGCAGCACAAAAACGGGAGAAACGGAGGGAACGATATGCAGAAAATGATGTCGAATGTTCCTATGAACGTCGGCAGCGGCAACCAAAATCCGATTCCTTTCGGGTATGTCATTATGCGATGTAACCATCAATATAATCCGATTTCAGCTGCCCACCTCGTCATGTCAACGCTATCCGCGAGCAGTATGCAAATCCGGGAGCAGGTCTCCTCGGACCGCATCCATTGATGGCTTCTCAGTGGAACGGTCCTCCGCCAACGCGGCCCCATTAGCCGTCCGTCGGTTCACAGCCAATAGACAAGTCATGCCTTACCCGCGTCCCTACGATGTGATTTCCTTCTCCCGTTCTTCTTGTGTCAACTCTTTGATTCAGAATTATGATTTACGGGTCACAATATCTTTCTCCCACATCAATCTGTTCCCATTATTTCCTTCATAATCCCCATATTGAGTCGCTTTTATCGCCCGCATCACTTTTTCAAATTTTCATGCCTTGAGTCTATTTTCAATTTCTGTACCGTTTTATGTACACCACCACATAAAGGTACAACTTTGTTTGGAGAAAACAAACCATTTATTATGTTCAATCAGGCGAACGGGAAGGGTGAACTTATGCATGCAGGAAAAAGGAGAGGGGGTGCAACTAGGGACAGGACGAGTAATCACAATGAGAAAACTGGATGAAATATAGAGAGAGGGGAGACGAGAAACCCAACCGACGACTGAGAGTAAATAACGAGGAACAAGTTATTCAATAAATGCAGAAATCTGGGATTTAAAAAAGAAACACTTTGGGATAGGGCTGGATTTTAGACTTTGGCTGGACGACGTTTTCGAGGAGCACCTTCTTCGGGAGTCGGCGGGACGGAGATGTCCTGAAAGATCAGAACGGTTCAGAACGTCGAAAGACTACCACTTACATCGTCACCAATCTTTTCATAGTTCTCATCGGTTGAAGCCTGACTGTACTTTTCGGCGTCTTCGTCGTCTTCTTCCGGCTGCTCGGTAACTTTCTCTTCAACTTTCTCTTTCACCGGTTCTTCTTCAGCATCCGAGTTCTTTTCCTTCTTCGACTTCTTTTCTTTCTTTTCCTTTTTGTTCTCTTCCTTCTTATCACCGGCGCGTTCATAGGTGTACCACGGCTGGAAAGACTCAAGGAATCCACAGTCTTCGGTCAGATTCGGCAAGATCCACAGCTTGTGCTTTCCGAGTGTTATGGCATAGATGACAGCGAAGAGAATAGTACGAACTTAAAAACATCAATCGATTTTTCATTTCGAAGATGAGAACTTACGAATAGCAGTAAGAATGATAGCAGCGAAACATCCGATTCCAGTGACAGACACATAGTAAACTCCCTGACGGAGCCATGCTGGCCACAACGGGAAAAGACAGCCGACAATGGTTCCAACAACTGGAAAAATGCCAATTCATGTTTGTTATTTACAAAGTATCAACTCACGCATCATGATGCCAATGATCTTCTTCATCAAAGGTGTAGGATCGAACACCCACACGAATACATCTTTGTCATCAACGAAGGATTGGATCTCGTGGACCAACAGCTTCACCTTCTTCTTCTTCTTCTCCTCGTCTTTCTTCTCATCCTTCTTCTCTTCTTTATCGTTTCCTTCTCCTTCAGCTTCTGTTGCGGTTTCTTCTTCCTTGTTTTTCTTATTTCTCTTCTCCGTGACACCTTTCGGCGATTTTGTTACGTCGGCTGGAAAAGAAGTTAATGAAGTAATCACTTCGAAACTTTAAAAACTTACCAGAAGAATCATTGCCTTTGTCTTTGTTCTCCTTTTTCTTCGATACCAACTTCTTTGCTCGGAAGAAAAGACGTTTCGTGTTGAGCTCACAGATGTAATGGAAACATTCGTCTCTGAAGTAGCAACAGCGTTGAAGTTTTCCAAAATTTCAACGTTACCTGGTTTTAAACATAGGATCTTTCTTCGCCTTGCTTCCGTACTTCGACTCCCAGAGAGTGTCAACTGCTTTATTTCCTATAAAACGAAGCAATATAGTCTTATATAGGTAATGATAACACTTACCACTGAAATAATGAACTTCATTGCCTTCGAACATTGTTGTGGCAGTCGGGCAGTTGAAGCGAATAAACTTGGCGATTGATTCTTGCTCCTTCGTCAATTTCCCATCGTCTTCAGTCGAAGCCCCCTAAAATTTCTTCATTTATGATTGATGCCGAGGAAGAAAACTTACTCGCTGATTTCGTCTCGACATATTTGACGAGATTATCGACTGAAAATTAAAAAAAATTAAAAAACAAAGGAAAACGAGAGGATTTCAACTGAATTCAAGGTGATGCGTTGGAAGATGGCAATAATTCCTCTGCAATTGATTGACAAACACGCGCCGCGGCATTGCGATTACGCCCACAACTGCAACCCTCGCACACTTTGCTTGTCCCGTAAATCTACACCAACTCGGCTGGCATTTTCACAAGTTTATTTGACTTACTTATTTTCTCCTATGTTTATACTAATTTCTTCTGAATTTTTACAATATTTTTATTTCAGAATGGGTGGAGGACATCACGAGCCGTTTAAGATCCCTCACTACTCGATCTACAACAACTTCCGTGATTTCCCGCAGTTGGCGCAGCACGAGAAGAGACTCGCTCAAATCGGACTACGAGACCCGTGGATCAGGTCTGTTTAAACTTGTGAATGTATAAATTAAAATCAAATACTTGTTTCCAGAAACTATGTCTACCTGTACGACCGAAAGTACCCACATGTCGTAGGACAATGGGCCCATTTCAAGAAGGTATGGAATCCCCTCTTTTGGCATTAAAAAATTCGTTTTTCAGTTGATTCTTCCGGGCTGGAAAGCCGGAGTTGCGTTCACTGCCGCTCTGATTCTCGTCGAAGAAGCCTACCAGTACAAGACACATGGAACCACCTCCTGGGATGCTCACCACTAAATAAGAACATAACACGAGCCGATTTCTAGATTAAAACTTGAATTTTTCTATGTAGATTCTCAAACAAAAAATAAAGAGGTTCAGATCGTTTTTGTTCTCTTTTTCTTTGAAAAAAGGGTATTCGACCTATTTAATTCCTATGTTCAAAGCTTCAAACAAAGTTTTGAAATCCAATTTTTCAGAGCATGTCTGCTCTTGAGCAGTTTATAAATGATCAGAAGAAAAAAGGGAGTGGACTGAGTGGATCGGCGTCTTTCTCCTCGCTCGACTCGCTCCGAAGCAAACTTCCCACGTCAATCGGGTAATCCACGAGATCTTCTGATTGTTCTGGATGTTCAGTTTCAGAGGATTCTCCCTTCTCTCGCGGAGCGAAACAACCGACAGTCAGCAGCTTCTGGTTGGTGATGACTCTGGAGATGCACAATTGCCGTCGTCTCGGAACCGGTATGTTGTTTCCTGACCGAGAAAGTTTTTTTCAAAGAAACCCTGTTTTATTCAAGCTGAATAATGTCTGAAACAAAATTTTCTCAATTAAAATATACCAGGCAGGCGGCTACGGCTCACGCCGTCTCCCCTGCCTGGTTTTCCGTCTTCGGCGGTTTAAACCGTCGCCTTCGGCTCTGATTCTTCATTCCCCCCACGTTGAAAAGCGCGAAATTCGAAAATTGAACGTGGCCGACATAGGCGTTTTTAGAAATGAACATGGAAAAAAGGGCCTAAAACGCACAAATTGCGCTCCTGACCTGTTCACAGAATAAGGAACCCTTATCAAAATCTCGTGCACCGTGCGGGGAGAATTCCCGACCTTCCTGCGAAATAACGACGAAAATGGTCCAGTAGTTGCTGAGAAAGCGCTGCGGACGGATACACTAACGAACAGACATACACACAGAATTTGTCGTTCAATAATAGTAAAGATGACAACCCAATTCTGAAAATGTTTAAAAAACAAAAATTGCTTTCGTTTAAAATGACATATAACAAGTCAGCCACAATGTTGAATGTTTCATCATCTTCATGGAAGTTCATCAAGAAAATAAGTCAGTTACAGGAAGAACTCGGGATGGTTTTCCTCTGCCACCCAGGACGAGAGCATGTTCGGAATGACGCGCACTCAACGGATCATCGCATTCTTCATGTGCATCATCGGTGCCATTTTCTGTTTCTCTACCGTAAGTCACTCCCTTTCTCCTCTTTCCCGCAAGAATTCGAAACATTCTCAAAGCCATTTGCCGAATGGATCTAACACATTTTACCCTGAAAATGTGGATCCCATTAACCGGAGGTCTGCGTCTCTCGGCTCCGCACACTCTTTCCCTTCCACCCTCACTTTATGAGAGAAGCGGCTGTCTTACGAGAGACGTTGTCGGCCGCCGCTCCTCGTTTTTTGCGTTGTCACCCCAGACCATGACCGTTGATTCGTCGGACCCGGCATACATACGAAATGAAAAGGAACACCGATGTTTTTCAGGCTGCCGTTCTGATTCCAGTGATCCTGGTTTCCACGAGGAAGTTCGCAGCTCTCAACACACTCGGATCCGTTCTCATGCTCATGAGGTGCCTTGAAACATAAGAATCCGAAAAATTGAGTCATTGCAGCTTTGCTTTCCTGCTCGGCCCGAAGTCCTACTTAACGCATCTGGCCTCTCCACAACGTCGTCTGGTTACCGTGTCCTATCTATCAGCTCTCTTTGCCACGCTCTACTCGTCTCTTTGGGTAAGCGGGAAATAACTTGTTTTTTGGGTCCCATATCATTCCCCCACATTGTAACACAACACAAGCAAGAGAGCAGGACACGGGGCCCGATGGAATGTGCGTCTCTTGATTGATGGTTAGCCCCGGCCGGCTGTTGCGTCGTCGATCCGATCCGATTGTTATATCACCAATCACAACTGTTAGATCACTTTATGATACAAGAAGAAAAAGAAAAAAAAACGAGCGAAGACTGGTTATGGAAGAGTGTGTACATTAGAAGCAGAGAGAGAAGCGAGAGAGATTCGGTGGAATTATCGGTTTAAAAGTAAATTCGATGACCCGAGCAGAGGTTTTGCTGACTGTACATGGAGAGAGAAGCGGTCCGAGTTTAGCGGGAGAAGGTCGAGGCGAACTCTTCGTAGTCAATCTGGAAAGTTTTCTTGATTCCGAGGATCCTCTTTCAAACTCTCTCACCTGTCCATCTCCGTCAATATCAATCTCTGCGATGATTTCATCGACTTCCTGGTCACTGAACTGCTCTCCCATGTGGGTCATGAAGTAGCGGAACTCCTCGGCAGTGATGTATCCGTTGCCGTCGCGGTCGAACACGCGGAAGGCTTCGCGGATCATCTCGCTGTCGTTCTCCTTGTTCATCCGCTTCATCATTTGGCAGAACTCTCCGAAGTCTATTGTGCCGCTGCCATCGATGTCGACTTCGTTGACCATGTCCAGAAGCTCCTGCTCAGTTGGGTTCTGGCCGAGAGAACGCATAGCGACTCCCAGTTCCTTGGACGAAATGGATCCATTGCCGTCCTGAAAGCATTGTGAAGATAGATTATCAAACCGAGTTGAAAGGGATAATACCTTGTCGAAAAGCCTGAATGCTTCCTTGTACTCCATAATCTCCTCCTCGTTGAGCCCCTCAAAACCCGAGATTGGCTCGTTGTTTTGCTTCGAAGCCCAGCGATTGAAGAGAGACACACGGCGCGGATCGTTGCTCATTGTCGAAAGATGAGTGCGAGAGCAAAAGGCGAATAGCTGAAAGAAAAAGAAGAAGTTGAAGTTGCGAAGCGGGGGAAGAAGTCCCAAAACGGCAGTTTCGGGATGCGAAACGCAACGAAACGCGAGAGCTATTTGAGGACGGGTTTATGACAAGTGCTTGACATCATTTAGGCTGGGAGCAAGAGGGATGATGGAATGAATGGGCTCGGGTGAAAGTGGCGACTGAAAATAGAAGAAGAGCTCATTTGTGGGTGGTGAAGTTGGATGAAATGTTGATGGATGAGTTTGAGTGCAGGATAATAGATGCGTAATTGGCTAATAGAAAGAAAAGAGAGGGAGTAAATGGGAGTTGGATGTTTTCGAGTTGGTTATCGTGAAACGGACACAAACACTTCTTATCCTTTTGCACTTCAAAAGATTAGAATCCACGAGTACTCATCAGACGGTTCAAATGAGTCTTTCTGATCTCGGTTGTAATCCTCTAGTTCAATATTTTACTTGACCTCACTCGAGCTCAGAACAAGAACAATTGAGTCAAGCATTGCCTGAAATCACGAGATTGACTGACCGAACCGGGACCCTCGAGGCGAGAGACTCCGCCCCAAGTCCCCGGACACGAAGAAAACATTCTATTAGAATACGGAGTAGGAAAGAGAGAAGGGGCCAAACAAGTTTGTCTTAGTGCTGCCTCGAGCGATGGTGTCTGACTCTTTCTGGGATGAACCAGTGAACACTGAGCAGCAAAAAATCGAGTTGGAACCCTGTGGAGTCCCCGCAGAGCTCATGGCGACGGAATGAGCCCTGGGAGGCGGAGTCTCGACACACGCTTCGAGTTCCAACTCGGGAGGGCGGGGTCTGCGATTCCGCTGTTTGGGAAAGGTAGGGCAAAAGTCGGTCGACAACCCGGTTTAATTGAAAGTTGGAAACAAGAATGTTCGGGAATAAAGTCGCGTGATGAAGGATGCAAACATGCGGAGACGTTGCATTTATTTATGTCGGATGATGTGAGATGATGGACGGGAATGAGTCGGTTTTGAAGCAGCGGTTTTGGGTGTTTGAGCCACCGCCCACTTTCGACAATCCATAGCTCTGAGCTGTGCATAATCTGGATGCTTGATCACGATGTGACAACTACTGCTACTGCCACGTCATCATCAGTGAAGCCGAGAAGAGCTCTGAACCCCGGAACTAGAGGGGAAATGCCGTGACAGGTCAATGTATCGAGGCGAGGAGTAAATTGAGCCGATCGGCTGACGGGGGACAGGTGGAGAGAAGGTGGAACAGAACTTTGGTGTCTTCTAGGTCACGGTAGATTGCTCAGAAATCGAAAGTCACTTCGAGAAACAGTTGAACAGTTGGGGATGACCCTCACACGACCTTATGAAAAGAAGAGTGAGAAGGTACACAACATGTGTTATCATGTTCCGAGTGATCCGAGAAGAGTGATAATTTTAGAATGCCGTCGGCTCTCCTGTGACATGACATGCTCTCTTCACCTTTTCCCGTCGAGAGAAACGGGAAGAGGAAAAGATGCGCTTCCCGCGGGCAACAATTGGAATGCCGGGGGTCAGCTGACCCATGTCTTCCTTGTCTTCCGCCCGGATTTTTACATCTCGACAGACGAAATGGAAGGAGGAGAGCTGCCGGACGGAGATCCCAGAAGGAAGCGTCGCGTGGTCCTTCGCAACTTCCGATTGCTTCCCCTGTGGTTTTCCGTGGAAAGAATCCTTTTTTGGTTGGCACAACTAGAGCCGGCTCCATACATTTATATAAATACCCATAAATGGTCCCACTTGTGGAACCGCCAAACGGATCAAATGTACGGAGTAGCTGGTCACATTGCAAAAGACATAAGAGTGTCCCCGGGGATCCACGTGAATGTTCCTTCTCTTTGCAAAAAAGGAAACGGAAAGAAAGAGTTATGTGTGGAAAACAAAATAAAATCGGAAGCAGCGAATCAGATGGATCCGAATGTCACGGCAAGATCAAAAAGTCATTAAACTCTCAGAAGTTGTGAGATTTGATATTGAGAAGATCTTCCGTTCGATCAAGTGCACTGAGCTGAAATCCTGGCATCTGATCCCATCTGATACATGCATGAGATTGCATTCGTTTTCTCTCATCAATCCCCAGGTCATCTGGCCGCCATGTGCTTCTGCCACGTATACAATTACCCCAAGTTCTCATTTTTCAACTTTAGTTCCTTCCGATTTGGAGACCAAGTTTTAAAGTTGTTCGAGGTCGATAAAACGGAAGAGAGCACGTATTCGAAGTCCTCCGATCGAAATTAGAAGCTGTCGTTTCTTGATTTGATTCGATTAGCCGAAACAGAAGCATTGCACACTTTGTGCGCCTTTGTTCGCAGCCAAATCGAATTCTTCCCGATTAGACGAAGCGCAGCTATTTCCGAAAAAAACCCAGGAGCGGCTGAGCAGAAGCAGGCCCGAATTTATGATTCTGACGACGGCTGAAAATTGGTCGCCAATTTTGTTGACTGAATTTCCGATATTAAACGGTGGGCACACGTGTTTTTTCCCCATTTTCCCGAAGCCGGTGGGTGGTGTTCTTTCCACGAAAAGTTGTTTTTGACGACAAGGAGCGCGCCGGCCTAATTTGCACATTGAGCACAAGAAATGGGCGGTCTCTACGGCTCTTTCTAATTGGGTTATCATGGCTGTGCCCGGCTTTGTTTTTTCGGGAAGGAGCAGCTAGAATGACGTGTTTTGGATACGGTAATGGCAGGGAATAATGGCGTGGCATAGGGGGAGATAATGGAAGGGAGGAGTTGAAAGGCTTTCAGGAGGTTACGGCTTAAATGAGTGCACGAAACCGAGAGAACGTGATGATTCGACACGAAAAAACACAAGCACATCACATCAAAACACGAGTTTCGACTTGAAAAAATAGATCCCGAAAGTACTCTCGAGTGGGGGGATGGAGGCGGCTAATCGAATGGAAAAGAACCGCTGGCGCCTCGTTTGACGAATCTCGACGACTTTCAGTAGGTTCTGGAAACGAGGACGACGCCCTTGTTGTTTTGCCGCCACAAAGACATGAAATCCGTCAGAATGGGGTTCAGAATGGGGTGAGAATGTAGGGATGGGACTGCACGGCACACGGAAGTAGTCCAGAATCCATTCTGCACGTGCTGGGATGACTAACCTGTCTAGTACCACCCAGGTCGGAGATTCATTCTCGAAAGGTTATAGATCGGCTTGTTTGTGACCTTCGGAGAATGAATGTACGTGAGAAAGCGAGAGAGACTCGCGAGCCGTCGCGACGACTTTTCATCAAAATAAATCTGATTTGATATGTACATATTCATTACGAAAAGGGCCTTCTCTCGAGAAGCGAATCGGTTGAGACAGAAGGGAACACATAATTCCAGCTTGTAAACCTACTTATTTTCAGCTGAAGAGCACCATCTTCACACTGATCGCCGCCATCTTCCAAGGCTTCACTCTCGTCTGGTCAGTTCATTTTTCCGAGAAACTGGAAGGGGGAAAACAGAGAAAACGAAAGGAAATTTAATTAATTTCGAGGCTCACCGAATGAGTAAATTGCATTTATCGCGCGCTAAGATCAGAGCAAAGGTTTGTTTGGTGCACAACAACAGCGACAAGCACCACGTGATTCAGAATAACCCAAAACTGGGAACGGGCAGAGATGATCATCGAAAAGGATTCATTAGCAATGCAGTCGGGGGCGAATTTGCACGAAAATTAGCAACAATTAGGCGTTAGTCAGCGTTTTGGAAAGTCTGTGTTTTGCAAAGAACCAATCGGTTCGGTTCTCGGAACGAATGAATTCTTAATGGGCCAGACGATAAATTGCGAAATGACGTGAGTTGACAGCCAGATTTGGGAGAGCTTCGAGAAATGCAAAGGTATCGGAAAACGGAAGGGACTACCGAAGGCTTGGGTTAAAAACTCTGGGGATAACATGAGGTTCTGCAAAATGCGTCACTTTTGAAAATGAAGGGTTACTGTATTTAACTGAAATGTTGACTATGCAAAAGTCTTCTTTTCCATTAGTGACGCCCGTTGGCATTTCAATCTAATTGCCACTTTTCTCGCCAGATTCCTGCTCGTTTTCGAGAAAATGTCCATTCCTCGAAAACGTCTGGAAGCACGCGCCGCGACCCCACAACAGCAACAAAACGTTATCAAATCCCTAGCGGTCCGCTCGTTCTGTTCCAAAAAGCCTTAAGCCCACTGTGCAGAACTGATTGATGGACGTGCTTTCGCATGGCGAGTACTCTTGACCACTGCGACAAACAATTTTACGAGAAATGCTTACACGAGTCATTGGAAAACCCAAAGTTTCTGCAAACAAGAGGTGGGAAGAAGGACCTCGAAACCAGAGACGATTCGAGACTTTTTTGACGAAATATGTCTGCGGATCGGGTTTCTGTGAATGGAAAGAACTTTGGCACGGCTAATCATGGGAATTTGGAAACTAGATTCTCCGATGACGTCTAGGAAACGACCCCAGAGATTTCTGATGGATGGGGGAGTTCCTGGCAGACGGAAATTGGTAGAAATTATGCACCGGATGTGGTCCGGAACCACGTGCTTCTGTGGCTAAATGACAGGGCATTCGGAAAGACCGAACTTTCGGAAATGGGAAATCTCGGCGATTCAATGATCAAATGAAATGGCTAAACTCTCAGAGATAACTCTCTCTGTTTGCACTTTCATTGACAAGTTACGCTGCGATGGATGAAATGATAATCACTGATAACTGCTATCAATCGAGATAAACTGTACTAATCTTTTGATTTTCAGGTACGTGCTCTCTTACGTGCCGGGCGGTGAACGCGGTCTGTTCTTCATCACCTCGCTGTTCACATCATTCCTCCGGAGATCCACATCATCTACCGTACTCCCCATCTAACTTCTTCCATCCCATTTCATTTGTTTTCTGGTGTCTGCTTTAGCCATTTTGGGTCCACTCTCCTGTACATTCTCCCCTCCCATTTTCCATGCATATAATTGTGATATAACACTTGGTCGTCTAATTTTAATTCATTCGGTTAACATAAAAATGGTTTAGCTTACTTCCACGTGGCAACACACACCTGCGCCTCTTCCCTCTCCTCCCGCCATTATTATGCGGGCTGAACGTCACTCCTTAACTAACTGGTTTCGACCACGAACACCGCAATCAGTCTGCGCTGCTTGCAACACGGAAAACACATTCGCCCTGACCACCACAGTTTGTCAGGCGTTCGAAATCCGCTCATTCGTGTGTAAATCGCCTCTCCGGCAGTGCTTCCGCCTCTTTTGTCTGCTTCGTTTCGCAATCAGAACACTTCCTGTTTGACGAGGTGGAAGATCTCTGACTTGCAGGATCACTCGGATCCCTTGACACATTCAGAGAATACTCTCTTACTGGACAGGACTCCAGACGGCAGGTTGAGCATCTGAACTTGCAGAAGCTCAGATTGCTCTAGAGCTCCAAACCTTTGATTATTCTGGAACGAGCACTATCTGAGAACAGTTCCAGAACTTTCTTTCGGGTTCTTCAATCTAAAACTCCATCAAATAGTCCCCTCGAAGTCTCCGTTTCTGAAGTGACATGATCCCGTTACCGTACTTGTCCAACTTCTCAAACCAATGAATCAGCTTTTGATAACTGCACTTATCCGTGATCATCTTTGTCTTGCCACCAGCCTCTTCCGCACTCACTTTCACTCACTTCCAATCTCATTTATACATATATTTTTTCGTTTTCAAGTACAATCGGTTTTTGGGCAGCGCCCCTGCCGCCATCACTCCTTAAGTGGTTCTTTCGCTTTCGCCGTGTCACTTCGATACGATCACCTTCACTTCGGAAGAAGAATCAGATGGTATCTGAGTCGGTGTTTCAATCCGATTATGCAACCTTCCCTCAAATACCTGTGACGAGGCAGATTTTCAGAACGATTAGCGAGGTGTTTCACTGTGAAACGCGCGAAACTCAACTGCCGACTGGGCTTTTTGTCGTGTTATTTTTAGATGTTCACGAGTGGTAATCCACGTGGAACCGAACAAAGTCTGAGTGTTTTCAGACGTTTACAGCGCACGACGAATCATTGAAAAGCTGAATAAACACAGAATTGGACAGCAGATTCGAAGCTTACAACTTCATCTTTCGCGAGCATATGCCGATTACCGTAGCTCCTTTTCCTTTCTCTCATTGGCATCTGATTCTCGATTTCTGACCTCCACCCACTCTGACTTTTTAATCCAGACTTCTCCTTCTTTCTCGTAAAACTTGGCGGCTCAAAATAAAAGGGCCCGGCACAATTATCGGCTCACTGGCTCACTCTCCTCCTCCCCCTTCGCAAAAAACGTTGTCAAGGTTCTCTCTTCCAGTTTTGCCCGGGATAATTGTTGTTTGGGCGTCGTCGACCTTGTGGGTCAATTCCCGACGCCTTCTTTCCATTCCATTTGTAGTCGTCGGGGTCGCTGCCACGAACAAATTTTCTCACGCTTCGAAGAAAAAGCCGAGTGTCAACAGCTTGTCTCTCGTGCCTCTTTGCCACTTGTTCTGGCGTCTCGTCAGGTACCGTCGCTTATTCATCCGCCACCGTCCTTTACAGTCCTTTCGGTTTACAGCTTGAAGTGAGTTAGTCCCGAGGCGAGAGATCGAGAGACGCAGACATCGACGAGGGCGTGACTAATTGAGTGAAGAGGGCAGGGGAGAAGCAGCGCCTTGAACACCATTTAGTTATTATTATTATAGTAGAGGCGGCGGAATGAGGTGTGTTACTGTTATAACCACTTAGACTCGATTACTGTTTGATTACTTCCCTACTGTGGTTTTTCGTGGAAGTGTAAGTAAATAATCAGTCATTCCGTCTCCACCCAATTCACGGTTTCCCAAAAATTCCTGTTCTGTTACTGCGGGAATTCCACATCTTCAGACCTAAAGTAACTTCAGTACCTGGCTGGTTTGCTACCTGGTCTACAGCTACCCGGGATTACAACTCATACTCCACCTCTTCCCATTGTATCTTATCATCTTGAGTTCTGAGTCCTATCTATGTTACAGTAACCCGAGCCCCAATCCCTCTCAGAATGCGTTCTTTCTCCTATTTTGCTGCCCCTTCCTGTCACGTCACACGGGCCTTCATCAGTCGGAAATAGGAGCTCCTGCGACTAATTATTCGGCTCCGACGCCTTCCCATCCAAGAACCGAGTCGCCCCTCTCATCTCATCTCCCACTAATATGCAAAGCAGTCAGGGAGCATGAATAATGGCTCTGTCGTGCCGAAACAACGGAGAAGCAAGAAGAAGGAATTTTCATTCCGGAGCACAACTCTCTGCGTGTGGTTAATTATTGACGACCGAGTTGCCTTCCATTATTCGGCTCCCGTCCCCTTTCTTTCCCTTCCGTGACACCATCTTTTTACGATTGCCCCTCTCGACTTTTTGCATTCCATTAGGCCGCTGCTCGACTGGAAGAGCAGCGAGAAGCCAGGTGGATTACGGTGGCGGCGCACTTGATTAACATTCGTTGACTCAGTTCTCTTCGCAAGTGTAGTCCGGGTACTGTAGTCAAAGCTTCATCTGGGTTCTCGTAAATGAATCATTTGAATTGACCTAGTAACATCCAATCCTTTCGATCATAACGAGACCTCATAACCTTGAATTGTATTATGAAGTTGATATCCATTCCATAAATCACTCACCTAAACTTCAAGTTGTCCCAAATTGAATGCTTCAATTGCTTATTTTCAGTTTCTAACTTTCTAGTTTCTAACAGAACTTCCATCAAAGTTCAACCGTTTCTCACACGTTCTCGATGTCCAGTTCCTGATTCCCAGTTGCCCGAATCCGTCATCTTACACCCCATCAACCACTGATTACAGGGGGATGCGTGTGTCTGTTTCCGATTCGAAATCCCCTGTAATTTGGTCAACCTAATCGCCGCATCGAATAGTTCCGAGTTTATGATCTCTCCCCTGAAAAAAAAGAACTGGAAAGCCGTAAACATCATCTTCTGAATGGACGGAACATTATGGTTTCTGGTAGTAGAACGAAGAGAAGCAGAAAAGTATAATTCGATTATCACGGTTTCCCCCTTTCTGTCTGCTTTTTCCTCCCAAAGGTCGTCCCTGACGTATTCTTCTCCGTTGCGCAACACTGTCTTATCGCTCCGATCTGGACAGGAATTCGGGTATTTCGACACCAGCTTCTCCCTCTGCTGTTGCATTCTTGCCCATTTTTCTTTTTCACGCCGCCATTTTTGTTCGTTGAATCAGAGAATCTGCAATCATCAAAAAGTGACACTTGCATCACGATGATCCCCCGTCCCCTGAGAGTGTCAGTTTTGTTTTTTCCGAGAATGTCAACCCTCGAAGAACTCTCTTCTGGGACCGTTCCACTCCTCTCCGAATTCTTTCCCGTGACATGAAAATGACAACTTCTCTGCCGTCACCAGTTTGTCTTCATTCCTCAAATATGTCCAAAGTTCCCAGTTCGCAGCATCCAGTATACACATATCTTCCGTCTTTTTCCATTGCGCCAGCTTCCTCTCCGAACGTTTTTTTGTGATCCGCCCATCCGTCTAATCACCTTGTCTTATTGTTGTTCCTGCATCATCATATCCCCCGTACAATCACTATTACGCATTCATTATGTCACATTTATTGTGAGGAGAAGAAGCTTCATTGCGCCACGCTACTTTCCAGAATAATCCAATTTCGTCCGTTTCATTGAAGAAGAGAAGCAGGGCAGAGCTTGACTCCTAACCTTGTTTTTATACTCTTATTGTTATTCCCTTCCTCGAGTCGACAGTGTACAAAATAAGACTCTTCCTGTCCGTTTTCTATGCTTCTCCTGATTAGAAATCGACTTATTTCGACACTTTGAAAGGAAATAACGATTAGATGATTGTTGTCTTCTCCCGAGAATGTCCGCGTGTCAATAACTACATTCCACTTTTTCTTTTTATCTCGAGCTCTATTTTCTTGTCTTGCTCTCTCTTTTTTTCATAACTCAATTATATCGACGGCTTCTCAGAAATGTTATAGTTTCGTTTGCCTTTTTCGGCACCTAGCACTTCTGAAAACATATTTCATTTTCGGGTCAGTTACCAAGAGGGACCTTCTCCAACCAACTCCAGAACTGATCTAATCATTCCCTACAGTCTCTCATCCAACTCCTCCTCCTCGACTTCTCTAATCCTCTTCTCCTCCTGTACTCTCTTCCCAACCGTCTCTTCCTCTTTCCAAAATAAACGTTTTGTGGGCGTGGCCATCATCCTCGTCGTCGCCGGCGCAGACACGAAAATTGGAGCCGGCCCGTGTGGTCGCGAGCCCCCAAGAAAGCACATAAATCGTGTTGGTCGCTTCAAAATGGACTGGCGATTCTCCCAGCTGCTTCTGCTTCTATTGTGCTTCGACGGACCCGGTATCAGGTGTCAAGAAGATGCTCCGCCGCCAAGGAATGAGGTGCTCGGCGAGCCAACAGTCAGGTATTCAACGGGTCTTTTATGCTCATCTTAGCGTCGCAATCAAAAGAGATTCCCCGGGATTAGCTGCAATCGTACATGTGTCGCCGCTTCTCGCATATCCTTTCGAGCATATCTTCTCATTCTTTTTGGTGCCTAGTCTACGTACGTTTGGTGTCACAATGCGCAGGATTAATGGCTTCGAAAGGGGTTTCCAAAAGGCGAAGAGTATCACATTTGCATATTTGACCGCCTAAGCGGGGTCGAGAGAGTGTGCAGGAACTAGAGACGCAGACAACGGCGTAGGGAAATGAAATGGGTTTCTGAACGGAAGTTTGTTTCGTTTCGTCAAGAAAGAAGAAGCGAAATGAAAAGGAAAAGCCAGTGGTCGAGTAGGAATTGAGACGAAGGGTACCGTGGAAGAACCTTTCCGCGTCAGGAGTCTTCGCATTGATCTGATCCTACGAATCTTTGCTGGCTCCAATACAAGCGTCTGTGAATCCATTTTCCTAATTCTTGTCAGAATACCTTTTTTGTACATTCTCAAGTGTTCCGGATCTTCTGATGACTTCCCGGTCCACTTTGTATTTAGTACAGATGTAATCCCTCCCGGAAGCTCCGAACCCGGGTCGGAAGCCGTCATTCAGTGGTCGAAATCGAATGCCATTTCATTTCATTCCATGCAATACCAAACAACAACACGGCCTGCTCCCCGCGAAAAAGGGGCCTGCTCAAACATTTGATCTCTGCGTCTCTCCTCCCCACACACTCTCTCTCGGCTCGGCCCATTTTCCGTAAAACCTCATCATCTTTCGAGTATTTTATATTAAAATCGTCGCGCCGATTTACATATTAGTTTGCAAGCGTTGTGAGTGGCCGATGACCGACGGATAGGGGCACAAAACGAGAAGGTAGCAAAAAAAGAGGGGAACTGGAGAAGAAGAAGAGACCTGATTCAATTGTGGGAGACGAAAAAGGAGCAAGTGACTCGGTTTCAAACTCGATTTCGTTTTGAAAATGACGAGAAGAGAATGGGAAAAAACGGAAAATGTGAAGGAGGTGCTGATTACTGCCCCCGGAATATGAATTCCAACAGAGCGAAAACATGTTTTTTTTTCGAAAACTGAAAAGTGAAACCGGTTATTGAAAGCTTCCAATAACATGTTTTCCGTATTCCAGCTGCGCAGCCGACGCGATCTACGTGAAACTTCGGACCAAATCGACGTTTCTGGGTCACGTAGACGTGAAGTACACACCCGACAAGTCATGCTTCCAGGTCGGGTTCTATACTAGTTTTTATTGGACCCTTGGCATTTCAGAGCCTCGTGACAAACAATCAAATAGAGATTCTGATTCCCCATGAGGAATGCATGGTTCCGAGACGAAGGTTGGTTATTCATCCCCTTCAGAGCACTCGTATTCTTTATTTCCAGAAGTCTGCATCCCACGGGAGTGATTCTCGAGGTGTCACTTTCCGTTTCTTTCCATCCAGAGTTCACAACTGTCGACGATCGGATCTTCAACATGCAATGCTTCCATCAGAAGAAGGTCAACGGATCTTCTACGTCACTCTCCATCGGATCTCCGCAACCACCACCAACAGGTCTGATAAGCTTCCCTGAATCAATCCGAATGTTAATTCCTTTGCAGACTCGAAAGGGCCTTCTTGTTCCTACGAAGTGCTCACCCAACCGGGCGGTCCTCCAGCAGGTCGTCTTGCTCTCGGACAACCAGTTTACCACTCCTGGCAGTGCCAGAATGTCTATGTACGTTTGTTCCGATCCTCCTAAACAACCTTCACATCTCTCCAGGAGTCTTGCATAATGATCGAGAACTGTGAGCTGATCGGAGGAGAAGACAAGCACGAAGTGATCGACTCGTCGGGCTGCTCCAAACACGAGTCGATCATGCCCCAACTCGAATACCACAACCGAACACACGTCGGCGCTGCCGTCAAAGTGTTCGGAGTCTCGCACACTCCGATCGTCTACTTCGCGTGTCAAGTCCGTCTGCACCCTCAGTTGCCATCAGGAGAGTGTCCGAAACCGACATGCAACGTGTCGAGGAGGAAACGGTAAGTGATGTGAACACTCAAGGTTTATGAAGCAATGGTATTCAGAGAAGACTCGACCCAGTTCCCTTCCATTGACGTTCGCAGTCAAAACCTGGAGATCTCCCAGCTGATCAACGCCACTGTTCCGGACAGCATTCCCGTTCCGACCGAACCGGAAGTGCCCACGTGTCCAGACATACACGTCGAATCTGCACCCGCCGAAGAGCCGTCCGAGTCCAAGGCTTTCGAAGAAGACAGAATATGCGCAGACTTCCGATCCGTCCTGATAGTTAGCATTCTGTTGACAATGGTGAGTCCGCAGAAAAGCTCTTCTGTTGATTTCCTCCGATTCCAGGCCCTTATCCTCATCACCACTACGATAGTCGTCCTGATCGTCCGACGACAGAAATACGAAATCGCCAGCATGTCCTGAACTGCTCAAATGTTGCTCCTTTCCCTCCGATCTCAACTTTTCTTTTTCCGTTTCTTGACTTCCCGTACGGATTCATCTTCCGGTGTGCCATCGGCCATTCCCATTGACCTTTTCTTATCAGCCATAACAGGGTTTGCTATCTTAGTATTTATTGACACCTCCGAATCGAATAAACTGTTTGCTTTTGATCATCGTGATTCTTCTGAGTCTGCGTAACGATTTTTCAGAACCAACTTATTATTGAAACTCTGGACACCTCACATTTTACAAGACAACAACAAGAGTCATGTGAGGATTGATTCACGTTCTGCAGATAAAAACGGTAAACGAATAAAACTATGAAGTAAGTGGTGATGGTAGGTGTTCAAGGACAAGAGAAAAGCGAACAGAAGACTAAGAATAAGATCATAAAACCGAGAAACTACGTAAAAGAATGAAACAGACAAGGTACTTTTCGAAATGTAATAGAACAGGGGTAAGGGAATGATAATTAATCAGTTCCACTTATCAACGGAGACGTCCAGAAGGGCAGGATCCTGGTAAGCGGACGGGAAGCTGCGCTGCTTGGCGACGAAAAGAGACGCTTCCGTTTCGTACTGAAAATTTGAAAATTTTGTTCAAAAATCTGAACTAGATACCTCATTCTGGTGAGATCTATCGTGATCTGATATGAAAGTGGAGCGAAGCCAGTAGATGTAGACGAACAGAAGAACAACGAGCATGAAAAGGACCATGCAGACGACGAGAAGCCATTTCATTGCGCCATCGGAATCGCTGAGCTGCAAAATGGAACCAATTGTTTGAGAATGAACCCTTGGCAACTGACCATTCCAGTCGAAATCAAGTATGCAGTCCGCTCAGCCTCGCAGTTTTCTCTGTTGTACCCCGATCCATCTCTCAGCATGCAATAATCGTTGTCTCTGAACGAATGTTTGTCGTTTTTATATACTTTTAAAATACTTTAATACTTCAATATACTTTAAAATACTTAATATACTTTAAAATTTAAAATTTTATATACTTTTAAAAGTACGAAAAATTACCTGATCACTGCCATTTTGAAGAATTTCGGCAAGTTCGAGACTGATGTCTGACTTCTGCATCTGATACCGGGTCCGAAATCGACAGGGACTAGAGAACTTGTCAAGGTCCAGTCGTCTTTCGTTTCTTTGTTGACTGAGAAGAACGCATCACCCGTAGCACTGAAACTATGACGGTTGACAAATATGAAAACGAACTTCATACCCGATTAACTGGCCTTCCGAGTTCAGTCTTCCAATCTTCTTTCCGAATTCGCCTTCCAGAATATAAGCTCCCATGGGAACTTCGAACAACCAAACCTCATTATCAACTTTCTCCCTGTAGTAGAACTTTCTAGCGTAAGGATCTTCAGTCCAGTCATAGCGATAGATTGGCGAAGTTTGCAATTTTTCGCTAACACGAGTTGCGGTCAGGCTTGCTTCAAGTTAGGAAATTAGCTACAGCTATAATAAGAGTAAACCTCCGAACAGTCCTTGGACGTAATACTGCTCAAAATGCAGTTTTCCTGGCGTAGAGAAATCGAGGTAGAGCATCCGGCTTGTTGAATCAAAAAGTGAGTTGACCTAGAAAACACATGGATTTGTACCACTCGCGTTGTATCTCTGTTTACCAAATTAACACCATTCAGAACAAAATGGCTCTTTGTGATGTAAGTGGCTTTATCAATGAAAACAGCAAGCTTCCGAGAGACTTGATGGTCGAAAATGACAGTTGTCTTTAAAATTTTTTATTGTTGAAACAGTTGGAAACCGAAAACTTACGTTGATTGAAAACACTTCCACTCGGAAGTATATATCCGCTTTCCTGATAATCATAATCTTTGGAGGAAGCTGGCCTGCGGGGTCGCGGATCAGATGAAAGCCGACGTGTTCCATTCGTTTAGAAGGATTTCTGAAAAATTGGCAAAAAATAGAAGATCTTTTGAACTTACGTCCTTGGATTAATAAAAGCCTGGGGACACTTTCCAGCTGGGATTTCAGTTTCAATTATCGTCGCGGCATCCTGTTGTGAGACAATAAGATACTGGTTAGTTTTCAGAATCTCTTCGATTGACGGAATTTGTGCGTTTCCGAGTGAGCACAGTATCAGCGCCAAAAGGCCGAGTGAAAGATATGGATTATTTCGCATTAAACCTGGAAAAAACAGAGATTTGCATCGAGAAAGAGAAAGTAAATGCAGAAGAAGTCGAAATTTTTAAAGGAAAAATTATTTAAAGGCGCACGTTTTTCTCGAGAAAGGATATCTCGCAACGACTACAGTACGTAGACCGCGAGAATTCAAATTTGTTTCTACGCTGCTGAGAGCAGAAGACAACTATCTCGAAACGAAATGCATCGCCGAGATAAGTTTGTTGCTCAAAAAAATGCAATTCTTGCAGATTAGTTCGTTCCGACCATAAATGTGTGTGAATTCTCAAAAAGTTGTTTCGATTGTTTTTTCGTTAAAAATCTCACTGGGGAACAGTTTATTCCGTGCAAAAAAAGCAGTATAAAATAAAATGAGTCTTGACAAATCCCGAATTATTAAGCAAAAAAGGAATGTCAAGGAATTGTTTTGAGTAGGAAACAGTGAACAGAACTATCGTGGTGAGTGCGAAAGCAAGCCACCGTTGACAGTTCGAACAGGAAAGTAAAACAAAACAACATTGTCGGCAGGCAGGCTAATAAACTTAAAGGGGAGAGTTGGAATTTATGAAAGAAGTGCAGTAAAGAGGTGAAAATGGCGAGGCGAGGATTAATGAAAGTGGTGGGCTCCACGACGAGGTTTAGGGGCATTCGGTCGGTCGGAATAGTTGAGCGCGGTGACTATTTCTTCTCTGTCAACTGGTCTCAGAACTTTCTTTCCTTCTTCTTGTTGCTGGTTGAAGTCTGCTGAAAAGAAATCGTTCAAATCAATCACAGACTCGAACACTTACGTTGTGCGAAGTCTCGTGGTTTGCGATCGAATTGCTGCTTGCGGTGTTGTCCGTGGTAGCGGCCGCCGTGCTCGCTGCTGAACCCTTTTTTCGGTTTCCCTTCCGAGACGCCTTGGGGCGGCGGGCTGCCGGAGCAACCGGGTCGCGAGGAGTAGCCGCCCCGTTGGGAGAAGCTGTGCACGGATCGAAAAGTTTTGTCGAACACTCTGGAAGAAAATGATTGGTTGCGAAGGAGCAAGAAAAAACTGAAAAGTGACGGTGAAGCTAGCATGCAAAACATCTACCTGTTCTCTATTTCTTCCTGAGTATAGTCTAACTCCGCCTGCCAACAGCGGGTCGACCCGTTGTCGAAGTTGCTCTCGTGAAACGAGTCTTGCGACTCCGAGCACCTTCTTACGTCGTCAGAACGTCTCACGTCATCCGATTCGAACGGTGTGCGTCTGTCGTCGAAATACAGTTTTTCCGAATCATAAGTACGGCGGGGGCCGTCATCATGCAGCGGACGATCTTGGTGGACGGTTGGAAACTTGGTCTTGTTGTAGAGCACGTTGCGGTACTTGGGGGCCAATATCTGCGGGTCATTCACCGGTCCGAAGTAACGTTCACGGTAGTGGATGTTCGGAGAAGTTCTGTCGTTCTTTGCTGGCCGCGAAGATGACGGTCGCTCGGTTTCCGGATAGTTCTGATAGTTCTTGCGGGAATTGGTGCGTTGACGACCTTCATGACGGTATTGGTAGTCTTTTCCGTGACGTTGTTGTTCTGAAAACGCAGGCAATTCACAAAACACTAGACTACATTCAAGAGGCGTGTGTTCATGCAAAAGTGCTGGAGTGATCTATTAAAAAAAACAAATACCTGCTCCATTGAAGCTGAACATGGCGTTTTCGACAGAAGTACTCTCCGATTCTGGAAGAAGCACAGGCTGTGGCGGAGACGATTTCGCAGTGGTCAGATCCGACGGCTTCACTGTCTCGACGACTTCCTTCTCTGGTTCAACCTTCTGTGCTTGTGGCGGTTCTGCGAACACGTAGACCACCTCCGACTGAAACGAATCATTCTCGTTATGACACATCTTTAAAATAGCTAACAAACCTTTCTCTGCTCGGTCAGCTCATCGTCCATCACACGATTTGCCAGAACCTTCTGCGAGTCGAACTGTCTGCTGAGCGTGGTGTTCATCAGTTGCTTTAACTTGATAGGAACATCCTGGTACAGACGAGTGAACTGAGAAGACTGGAGGTAGAGCAAAGTGAGCTGCAGAACCAGCGACTGCTCCTTGCTTTCCTTCTCGATCATGATGTTGATCTGTTCGGAAGACACTCCGGGGGTGTTAAAGATGAGCTTTTCGGCGTTCTCTCTGAGCGTGGCGATTTCACTGACCTACAAGAAAGTGTTTGAGAACGAACAGATTCCAACAGTTTACTCACCTGCTTTTCGATGTGAGCTTTCGCCGATTCGCAGTAGACATCCATCAGTTGCTCAGACACTTCGTCCAGAGAGAGCAGTTCGTCCAGTGAAGCTTGTCTTGTCTCGTTCGTTCGAACCCGCGAAGCACATATCTTCTTCTCTCTGGCGATCCGTGCTGCTTTGAACAGAACCAAAATGTGTTCGATGTTCTTGGTGGCGTCCAGAAAACCGGTATTGTATGTCTTCAATGGAATCAAGTCGCGGATCGGATCGACAATCTTGAGCATTTCCTTGATCAGCCTATCAATCTCCAATCCACCACCAGACTTTGCCATCCGCTTCCCGTAAGCGTCCACGAGAGCCAAAGTCATAGTTTCCATGATGTCCGACTTGCCAAAGTTTGCAGTGTGTGCGATATGAAGAAGTTCTATTGCCAGATCGACATCAAACAAGCCCAACTCGAACAGCGACTTGAAGAAGCACTCCGACACATTCGACACTTCCTCGGCCTTGATTTGTTCGAAGAAGTCCTTGTTATCCTCACTGAGCACCTGGTAGACACCAGCAGGCACCTGTCTCTTAATGTAGTTTAGAGACTTGCTGTACCAAGAGTGGATGGAATACTTGATCCACCAGGCTGCCGAGTTGAACGATTCGTTTCTCAGGAATTCACACATTTCTGGGGCGAAAACGATTCCGTCGGCTTGCATTCGCCCTCCGATCGACTTGAGAATGTCTCTGGCAGAGTCACTCACTGCTTTAGACTTTCCATCGTAATCGAGGATCAGTTGGTACATCAGTATCATGATAGGCACTGCGGCAATCACTCTCTCTTCCGGATTGTCTTCAACTCCGGGTCCGAATTGGAAGTTGGACTGCATTCTCGCATTGTTGTTGTTGGCCAGAAGACGTTGAAGCATCAGGGCGATGACCTCAACTGCTTTCTGGGGCTTCCTGTTGCATTTCATCAACTCGTGTAAAGAGAACAAGACCATCGAGTACGTGTCCACAAGAGCGGCGTCTTCGGGGGCAAGTGACAACTCTCCATTTCGCTTGCGATTCTTGGCGAATGACATGGCCATGAAGCCGGCGCTTTCCCATTGTGCAGCAGTGGTCCAGGTGGTACGACCGATCAAGAAGACTCTGTGCAACATGCTGATCAGCAACTTCTTCTTTTTCGATTGTGGATCTTCGTGTGGCAGCGGAGTTATGTGAACGGATCTCGCGAAGAGGGTGGGCAGAGAGCGGCAGATACGGGAAACAAGGGGAACGTAGCCTTTGTTGTCAATGGACATCATCAGGAACTGCTGGAGAGTGGTGACTGGAGAGACGAATAAGTACCATTGGAGCTGAATAGATATGATATCTCGAAGTTCAGTTCATATCAACTGCCTACCTGATCTTTGACATCTTCGAAGGCTGCCTGATTGTTGCTGATGACACTGGCGTCCAGAGGCAGTTTGTTGAGCGAGTCAGTGAGTCCCGACTGGAAGTTCTCGATGAAGTTCTCGAGACACGGCAGGATGTCGTGCCCTTCGTCTTTGTACTTGTCGAACAACTTGCCAGCAAGATCGTTGCGACGTTTGTCGTTCATCAGCAGGAATACCTTCTTGAGAAGGGCCGTGAACAGGTATTTGTCGGTCGGATTGTCGGTCTGATGGTCGATCGCCATATCCCAGACGATGATGAAGCTGAAAAAAGAAAGAATTGAACTCGGAGGACCGACAGCCCACTCGTTAATCAGCTGATCAGCGGTAGTGTCTTCCAGACGGAACGGTGTCTTTGCATTTATCAGTTCACGCATTGTTTTGAAGTCGGGGTTCTTGGCCCGGTAATTGTTCAGGACCTGGAAGAATCCAGTTTATTTCATGTATTGTTTTTCAAGAAACACAGTTTTGAAGGCTGAAAACACATTTATTTTGATACCGAGCTTCATAAAACACCCAAATACTAAATCAGAATGACGATGATGGTAACAGGAAACAAAAATCAAATCACCATTAGTTTGTGAAAAAAGAAATGGTTTGCACAGAATTCCTCAGAAAGAGAAGGAACAACTCGCCATGGTACAAGAACTATCGAAATGCTATTGGTGCGGCTTCTTCTTATTCCGCTTATTCTTCTTTTTAGTTTTAGGGGGATCTACCTTCTCCGCCTTCGCCACGAACTGCTTCTTCTTGCCCTCCTCGTCAGATTGTGCCTTCTCGTGCGACAGGAAGGAGACGACACCGTCTTCTCGTGCGAATAACGTCGGTTCCACTTCGTCCACAGCAGACTTCATCTCTTCTTCACGGCCAAGAAAAAACTCCTGAAGCGGCAGTGCCAACTCGTTCCAACGATGGAAATCTGAGAGGAAGCGAAAGTTCGGACAGGAAGCAACAATCATGCACTCTTACCTCTGCACTTCTCGTAAGTTATCTTTACGGCTTCCTTACTGGCATCCACGTGTTTCATCAGCTCGTAGTCTTGGTATTCCTGCCGAAGACGCATCGCTTGCCAGATTTCGTAGAGCAGATGGATTCTCTTCAGCATTTCATTGAACGCAGTGTTCTCCATTCCGGCTGCGCACGACTTTCTGGCATATTCGACGATTTCTTCATTCAGCCAGATAACCAAATGATTCAGACTGTCGGCGATCTGATTCACCAGTTCTGGATTTTCTGAACCACGTCGAACAACATCTGAAAACTCGGAATTGTTGACTTGAAAAGTTTCATAATTCACCTTTAACAGTACGGATAGCGAATGAGTATCGAATGAGATCTGCTGCGCTTTTGTGCATATCGAGCATGCCATTGAGGACATTGGAAGTGAATCTATCGAGCTGAAACGTTAAAATCTGAATGTTTCGTACTGAATGTGCGACTTACATCTCGGACAGCACTTTCTTCAGGGCTATTCATTTTTTTGTGTTTATTATCTGAAAAAGTACAGTGTTAATAGGTCGATAAGCGTTTTCCAGAAAATAACGAATTCGGAACTTGGCGGTGAGAAACGAAGATAATTGCGGTAACTCGGCCGCGGCCTAGTGTTACGCAATACTCGCAAAAACACAACTGACCAGTCGCCGAACGAGAGTGCCCCTGAAAGTGGCGCAAGACTTGTAAGAAAACAAGGGAAAACCGCGCGAAAGTCTACGAATTTCCCGCTTTAGAAAGAAGTCATTCGAATGGTGCAGAAGGTCAAAGATAATTAACATCGATCCCAGTATTACGCGGGGAAGAAGGGCAAATGGAAAAGAGCCACATGCAGACGGGCTCCTATACCAATTGGAGGGCGCAGGCCAAGTCTCGAAGATTCGGACGGAAAAGAGAGACGACAGGGTAATGGAAACGCCGAGAATGGACTGGCAGCGCACTATTTATGGCATGCATTCGTTATTGTCCCGTGGAAACGAGCCGTTTCTTCGAGAAGCAATCGAAGGAAACCCATTGGTAGAACATCTGCTGGGAAATCGATTCTGTTTTTAACCTAGTGCTTGGAAAATCGGGAGTGCAAGGATTCCTTGCTAAGGAATTATTCAAAATTGCATCAAGGCGACGAAAAATTACGAAACTGCCGCTTCGTTGCAAGACAAAGCTTGCAAATATAGCTGTGCGCCTTTAAAATCTACCATATTTTTTGAGAACTTCTTAAATATTTGTTTGTTGTTTTCGTCTGTTCAAATATGAATCCCGGTTCGTTTTTGATACCGCAACATATGAATAAAGACGGAGGAGTTGTGCATTGAATCTTCATGGTACAATAAATAATCTACATTGTATCAAAACATGTGTTCGAATACTAAAATAGGGAGGGGTAGTACAAAAAAGGGCGGCTAAAATAAGGGGAGTGGGCAATTTTGCGAAGAAAATACACAGTATTCATGAGACCGCTGGAGGGAATTAGACCTGCGGGTTTCTGAAGTTATGTCCGGCGTAGACAGCGTCGGCTCCGAGCTCTTCCTCGATACGGAGAAGCTGGTTGTACTTGGCCAGACGCTCAGAGCGGCACGGAGCTCCGGTCTTGATCTGTCCGGTGGCGAGTCCGACGACGAGATCAGCGATGAAAGTGTCCTCGGTCTCTCCAGATCTGTGCGAGACCATCACTCCCCATCCGTTGGCACGCGAGAGCTTGGCAGCCTCGATCGACTCGGTGACAGATCCGATTTGGTTGACCTGGAAAACGAACATGCGACATTATTCAGAGGACTACAAGTTTTACCTTGAGGAGAAGGCAGTTGCACGACTTCTTGTCGATGGCGGTTCTGATTCTCTTCGGGTTGGTGACGGTCAAGTCGTCTCCGACGAGCTGGATGTTGGTGGCGGCGTGGAGCTTGCCCCAGTTGTCCCAGTCGTCCTGGTCGAAGGCGTCCTCGATGGAGACCACTGGGTACTCCTTGATGAACTCCTGGTAGAGAGCCGAGAGCTGGTCTCCAGAAAGCCACTTGGAAGCATCGGAAGCCTCGTTCTTGAAGTCCAAGTCGTACTTTCCGTCCTTGTAGAACTCAGAAGCGGCGACGTCCATTCCGATGGAGATTTTTCCGGTGTATCCAGCCTTTTCGATGGCAGTGTTAAGAAGGTCGAGTCCTTCCTTGTTGTCCTGGATGTTCGGGGCGAAACCTCCCTCGTCTCCGACGGCGGTCGCGTCAAGTCCGTATCTCTTCTTGATCTCGCCCTTCAGATGGTGGTACACCTCGGCTCCCATTCGCATAGCCTCAGCAAAGCTGGAGGCTCCGACTGGGAGAATCATGAACTCCTGCATAGCCAACTTGTTTCCGGCGTGCGATCCTCCGTTGATCACATTGAAAGCTGGCACTGGCAGGACAACCTTTCCAGTTCCGGCGAGCTCAGCGATGTACTTGTAGAGTGGGAGTCCCTTGTGGACGGCTCCAGCCTTGGCGACGGCGAGAGACACTCCGAGGATGGCGTTGGCTCCGAGGACGGACTTGTTCTCGGTTCCGTCGAGGGCGAGCATGAAGTCGTCGATGTCCTTCTGGGCGGTCACATCGAATCCCTTGGCGATGAGGGCCGGGGCGATCTTATCATTGATGTTGCTCACGGCCTTGAGGACTCCCTTGCCGAGGTGCACAGTCTTGTCTCCATCACGCAGCTCGAGGGCCTCGTGGACTCCAGTGGAAGCTCCGGATGGGACGGCGGCGCGGAAGACCCCTGCAATGACGCAATTCCATTTGTATCTCAATTGCATCATGCTTTGCGAAACCGCCCCAGGGACTCTCTTCAGCGCAACTAACCTTTCTCAGTGAAGAGGTCAACCTCGACGGTCGGGTTTCCGCGGGAGTCGTAGATTTGGCGAGCGTGGATCTTGGTGATTGGCATCCTGAAAGCAGAATGTACAGTTTGGCTACACACGAAGAAGTGTAACAAGTTCAGAACCGAGTGAGAAACGGCACTAGTAAACAAAACACCGAAAAGATAAAAATGCGGCAAGACGGAGTGCGAGAAGAGAGGCGGCGCCGTCGATGGACGGCACAGAAAAATGAAAGACGGGGAAGAGAGAGGCGGCGCCGGCAGAGACCCAGACGAAAGTGGCGAGATGTGTTTGTGAGCGCTCGTTCAATAGATTCGCCCGGCCAACCCCTTCTTTTTCGAGGAAACAGCACGCGAGGACGAAGAGACAAAGACACAGATTGAACACCGACGAGTGGAAAAAAACCGAGTACTTGTCGTTTGGCACGCACGCACTGCAATCGATTCGAAACGTCGAGGATTATGATTAGATTCAGGGTGCCAGAGCTCGAGAGGGCCGAGCCAGTCGAAAACAAGCGAGGAGTGCCGGCGGGCAGCAAGGGAGCAGAAGAAGAAGAAGAAGACGAAAACGACTGACAACTGGCGGGAAGGAGAGGCGCCTGCTCGGCTGCCGATAGCCAAAATACGTGACATGCACTAACTTTCAGATTGGCGTGGACGGAGGGCGCAATGGCTTCGGGTGACTGGGCAAATCTCGACTCGATTATGTTCATTGGTCGGTTGGTGACCGTCTCGAACCGAGAGATAAGGGAAAAGTGACTGATAGGGAAATGGAGAAGTGTATTTTGCTTTGGTACTGCTTCGAAAAACAAATCGCGTATCGCCATGATGTCAGATATTGATTCAAATGTAGTTTTTGATCAAGCATTTTCAATACATTATTTTTGCAAGCAGCGATCCTCGAACGAAACAGATTGTTAGCGGAGAACTTCGAAAGGAAAGTTAGTTTGCACACGCATTGTTCGAACGGATTGGTCTGGCTCGGACTCGCAACGAAAAGTCAACAGTGTTTCGGAAAAAGGGCACACGCAAATCGATTACCGGGGGTCCGCGGCCAGAATTTTGCAGATCGCCTGTGGAAGTCGGGGAAGCATCCGGGGAGCAACTGGCGGCGCGAAAACAAGAGAAAATGGGCGGAACGAACCGTTGACTGGCTTCGTTGGTGCTTTTCGAGGGCACACCGCCACTTCGGATGAGAGAAGTGAGCGAGTGAGCTGCCGAGAGGAACGGAACAAACATTTTGGGAAGCAAAATAACTGGCGGGCTGTGGAACGACGACCGCAGCATGTGGGTCAAAAACGTTGGAAGGAAAAAGGAAACGTGAGGTTGTCACGTCTGATGTTTATTTACAACAAAGAAAAGAAAAAAAACGAAGAGAATAGGAGAATAACCAAAAGATTTTCTAGAAAAAAAAAACAAAGTATATGATGAACTACTCTAAAACAACGTCTCTTTTCAATCATTGCCGAATTCGCGTAAACTGTTTCGTCTTCAGGTTGTATCGTTTGTCGGTGTATCTGTCCATCTGTTTTGCAACTTCCGGATCCCATGGCATGTTTTTGTCTACGCGGGAGTAGTCGAAAGTCTGAAAAGTGTCACATTTCTCAGTAATGAAATCGAAAAGCAGACTTGGTCATCGTAATCGAACCACTCTTTCTTCGGCTGGAATTGTCTGAGCAGCCGTTTCTGTCGCAGAGAGATCACTTCGCCACCGCTTCCCGGAAAAGCAGTCACTCCTCCGTGGTAGACGTGCGTGTCTTCCGGGTGGAAACGGACTGCTTGCTCCATCACGGAAACGTTCTTTGGCTTTGTCTCATCACGAGCCAACCTGGAAAATCAGTGTTGAATAAAGCGAACAGTACAAGTCTTACTCTGTGTATTTTGTCACATTCTTCACAGGCGTCTGATAAAACTCGACGACATCGGCTACCGTCTCCAGATGCAGCAGCTTTCCATTCGTCGGCCAGTGCTTGATCGATTTTCCGAGATCACTGAGAAGTGCAAACTTGACAGAGTTGTCTCCATCAGCAAATTTGTATTGTTCCACGTTGTCCGATTTGATTCCCGACTTTTGAATATGTCTCGATGCAGCCTCGAGAACTTTGCTCTTGACGTCAGTGCTCGGAGCATAACTCTGGTTGTATTTCAAGAATCTGAAGCAGAATATAATGGGATGAGAATGGGAATGGGACAAGCAGACCCTCTCGCTCGGATGGCATCAGTATCGATTCTGCTGTCGAAGAGTCCGTCGTCAAACTCTGTGACTGCGTCAGCGGGAGCGGTCACTTGCGTGGATTCTCTCGCACGGATGATCGGAAGCGTCTTTCGAAGGCTCTCCTGCTCTTCTACAGTTAACTGTTTCACGGCTTCCTTCTCGCCTTTCCCGAAGAATCCTTTCAGCAAGTTACCTTGCGATCGGACGAGTCGGGGAACACTTCTGTACATACCCTGAACAGACTTTTCGACCAGTCTCTTCTTTTCTAGAGGAAATAGATATACAAATAGACACTGACTAGCTAAAAAGTTGAGCCATCTGAAAATCGCACTCCATTCATTTCAAAAGAGAAAAAAATCAACAAGCAAAACACACGGTATTTTCGAATATTAAGCGGGTAAGGGGGCAAATAAAAACGGAGATACGATTGTGTTGAAGCACTCGAATAGAAGCTGAAAAAGCTGAAAATAATGTGAAGATCTTGTGACAATAGGGTAAGCAATCCAATTAGCATGGTCGGTTGTCTGGGGCACGGGCACGTGGAGCAGCCTTGATAATGTCGTCGACACGAAGAATCTGTTCTGTGGCTTCAGCGGCAGAAGAAACCATGCACAGCTTAACATTGTACGATTCGATGACTCCGAGAGCAATCACATCGGCGATTTCTCCCTTCTCAATATCTGAAAATAAAGGATCAGTTCATGTTTCTCTCCTCTGACGAACCAATTCCAAAGTTGTGGCGTCCGTTGGCATGCTCGGCACGGAGTCTAGTAACCAATTCAGCAGAATCAAGTCCGGCGTTATCACAAATGATTGTCGGCAGCTGAGCGAGGGCTCTTCCGAAGGCCTCGACAGCGAGAGCTTCCTTTCCAGCGACCTTCTGGGCTTCCACGGCGATAGCAGAGCTCATCAGGATTTCACTGGCTCCAGCTCCAGCAACAGTCTTCGATTCTTTCACGTGAGTGACCAAGACACAGAGAGCGTCGTGAAGCGATCTCTCGGACTCTTCGAGAATTTGCTCAGTGGCACCACGAAGCACAACCGAGCACGCTTCTCCAAGCTTGACTCCGGAGAACCGAAGCAATCTGTCTTCTCCGATCATGATTTCCTCGATGAGGTCACAGTATCCGAATTGAGCAGTCTGTGGAGAATCGAAGGTAGATACGATTTCTCCTCCAAGAACGAGAGCGAGTCTCTCGATTCCTTCGAAGTCAGCGTGCTCAATAGCCATGACCTTGGCGTCGGCGAAAAGCTGCTCAGGGTAGTTGTAGATGAGCTGGCGGTTAATGAAAACATTGCAGTTGTGCCCGAGGATCTTGTCAACCTGGAAACAATTGCAACTGGCTGAAATTTCGTCTCGAAATTACCTTCTCCTTCATCTTCAGCTTTTCGGCGGCTTCGAGCTCAGCAACTTTGGCAACTCCGTCGACTCTGACTCTGGATCCGAAAACTTTGACTTTGTCGGTGTCCATTGGAGTGTTGGCAATGAGAACCTTGGCTTTTTCCATTCTTCTGGGCTGGTACATTCCTGGCAGCTTCTCGAGCAAGAATCCCTCATCGAGGTATGACTCGTTCATGGATCCTCCGAGTTTCTTGATGATCTGGATAGCGTCCAAGTTGCCGGATCCCTTCAGTCTCATAACAGCGTCAACAGCGAGTTGAGCAAAGTGCTCTTTGTGCTGGCTCAGAATTTTGGATCCCAAGGTGGTACGGGCGATCTTCAACAAGTCCTCACGAATGTTATCTCCTGACTCAAGACTCGATTTCTTCAAAGCATCTTGAGCGATTGTGAGAGCACGTCTGTATCCAGAAATAATGGTTTGTGGATGGATACGCTGATTGACGAGCTTCTCAGCCTCCTTAAGAAGTTCAGCGGCAAGGACCGTCACCGATGTGGTTCCATCTCCAACCTCGTGATCTTGGGTCATCGACATATCTGCAACGGAAAAGCCTTTTCAAGCTTTGAAAATGCACGCAACCAACCGACAAGAACCTTTGCAGCTGGATTGTCAACACCGATAGACTTCAGAATAGTAGCTCCGTCATTGGTAACTTTAATTCCACCGCCGTTGGCTGGATTTCCGCTGATCAGAATCTTGTCCTAAAACACCAGTAATGCAGAAAGAATTCAAAGGGAAATCAGTTACCATTCCCTTTGGTCCGAGAGTGGACTTGACAAGATCTCCGATTGCGATGGCACCCACGAATGAGCTGAGACGGGCGCTCTCTCCACGCTCCTCTTGAGCATTGTCTTTCAGAATTTGAACTGGCAGCATCCTGCTGAAAAATTAAAGTTGTTTGAAAGCTGTGGCAATGTGAAAAATGTGTGGAAACGCGATTTTTAGGCCTTATCTCGCTACGGAAACGTGAAACAGACAGAGAGAACTTGAAATTGGGATGGAACAGAAAAGCTTGAAGTTTTCCAGAAAAAAAAACAACACGGGAAGGTGCGAAAACTCGGAGAAAAATTGGAGAACTCATCGAAATCGCGGGAAAATTCTTCTCGAATGTCCGAAAATTATTTAAATTCGCGATGGAGCGCGCTTGCACAGGACGTCGACAACAACGCGGCCGAGTTTTCGCAACCCTGTACGACGCGGCCAGGAGGTGTTCACCAGACTGGGAGGTTTCGAGAGCGTCGTAGCACACGTTTGAAACAAAAAGATCCTTGTTTGCAGTGACAAATGAAAGTGAAATTAAAACAGTTTATCAAGTTCAAATGAGTTCATGACTTCTTCGAGATTTGGGAGATGCAGAATCGCACTGTAAGTGAAGGCCCACCTGATTCTGGTCCTTCCCACGACGGCAAGGTCCAGATCAACATGAACCTTCTATTAGTACCTGTCAACCCTCCAATCCATCCGTCCATCGAATCCATCGAATCCTGGAAACATCAATGTTCCAGAAAGAATGCCATCATTCCAGACAACCTGCTCGCTTTCTCGGCAAGCCCCTGAATCCGTGGCATTGTCCCGATCGTCGAATCACACTAAAAGTGAAGGCCCACCTGATACTGGTCCTCCCCACGAAGGCAAGGTCCAGATGATCATGGACCTTCTATTAGTACATGTTAGTCTTCCCATCCGATCCGATGGTCCACAACATTTGAGGAATGACTGAAGAGAAGAAATAATCAGAAGATTTTTTTCTGATTCTTATTTCTGCGGCCTATGTCACGTTTTTATTTTAATGGAGAAATGTTTCCATGTTTTTTTCCGTCTAATTTCTGTCAAATCCTTTCCCCACGAACTTTTCGTTCCCCAATCACTTTCACTGTTTGTCACTGCAACCTCGTAGTTTTTGTAGACACGACCCTCAGAAAAATTACATCGAGAAGTGACTGACAATGGTCACACACAGAGACTGACTTCACAAAACAATGATAACCGCCGAGAGAGTGCTTCTGGGGCGGAGACGCAGGCACATACCTTTCGGGGGCCGCATCTCGCGCAACAGTTTCCCTATCATTCAATCATTTTTTAACAACAATGCGGTCAATACCGCTTTCTGCATTGCTTCTCCAGTTAACTATATTTTCATTCCGGACCGCCAACGGTATGTCTTCCCGGGGGAATTGTTTTGTGATCGTCTGGCTTCCTGGTTGAGAAACTGTGTGGGAGTGTGTTTCTTGTCCCCGTGGTTTGTGTTCGTTTCTTTTGTAGCTGACCACAAAACACGAGGTTCATATCACATATCAGCCAGAAGGAATGTTGTGATCTATCCTTCCAGCACGTCCTTCCGACCACTTCCTCTCCTTCTCGAAGACGGAACTCTGTGCAGCCGAACCACACCTGAAGGTCTGCCAGCCGAGTAAGTCCGCGAGGAATCTTGTTTCCAAACGTGTTATCAAACCGAACAATGGCAACGACAAATCAATTGTTCGGCCACATAAATGACGTAAAAGAATGTGATTGGAATGCGGAGTTTCAGGCGGAAGTCGTGCGCAAAGCTCGAAGATCATAAATGGCGATGGACTGACTGCGGATAGATTGGAGCAGTTGTCAAGACATTCGAACAAGGGAGTCATCGAGGAAGAAGCCAACTCGGGAAGATCTGCAACTTCTGATGTGGTGGATCCGTTTGATGAAGTAGCGACGAGGTAGACAGAAGAAGGAAGGCACGCAAAGAAGTCTGATTTCCAGGGCTCCACCTTCTTCTCGGGATGATTATGACGAGGAGAGGTATTCCAGACGTCGTCATCACAAGAAACATCGCAAGTCTCACCGAAACTATTACTACGGAAGTCCGTATGGCCAGTACTATCAACAGAGACACGATCCTCTGACTTATCGTGTCTATCCGGGACTTCACCCCAAGGATCAGACGTACTGCTCTGACATGAAAGCCATGTTTGCATACACGTGCCAGCCCAGCAAACCTCTCCGAATCGATCTCGTTGAGTTCTGCAAGGTACGCGAAGTGATAAGTCTTTTTCTCTGTAAATGTTATCTTTCCAGGATTACTCTGCATTCTGCAATGTTCCCAACTTCCACAGACTTCCAGGACCCAGAATGGGACCACCACTGACTGATAAGGGAATCGGACACGTCGATGTCAATGGACACTTTGGCTTCGGAGTCGGGGCAGTGCCGGGATTGGAGGTTGGCGTCGGATGGGGAGTCGACGTTGGACCGATTCCTGGGATGGGGGAAAGTGTCGGAGTTGGAGTCGGTCTTGATTTGGGAATTATGGGCTCGAAAACGCCCGAATCGTTCCGTCGTGGTCAGGACGATCCGAATGCGAAAGGAGGAGGCATCGTCGGAATCAATGGAGGCGTTGGAGTCAAAGCGCCAGGCACTGGAGACGGAATCGGAGTGAATTCGGGACTGGGCGTCGGGAAGTGAACAATGAAGATTGTGGAGTGTCATGCGATCTCTATGTAACTTGTATCAATAAAGAACTTTCTTTCCATTAAGAAAAACCATTTACTTTACTCGCATCGTCAAAAAAAAAGAAGAAGAAGAATAAGAAATAAGAACATAATTATGTCGATTCATTGCGCTGAAACGGATTGGTCGTCGAGGAGGACGACGGCGAGGCCGGAGTCGTTGCTTCCGGGATTGGCGGCAGGCCGAGGAAGTCATCCGAGTGGTCGGGCGAGTGGCACGAAAGGATCGTCGGAAGGGACGACTTGCGACGGACCACAGGGTCGGAGAATCCTCGCGACAGACGAGGAGTCGACGGCAGGAATTGTCTGCAAAACAGATTTGGAAAGGATTTAGAGTCTGAGCCAGTACGGCTTAGTTTCACGGATTCCCCCCGATTTCGTCTGGAAATGTCAACTCACCTCATGGTTTTCGGAGACAGGAACGGGTTGTGCGTCAACGAGAAACTGCGCATCTTGACGGCACTCAACTTCTCCTGCTCGTAAACTGCATATGGAGATCTCTCGGAAGTCGTCGAGCTGTTGCTGCTGGTTGGCTCCTGGAAGAGAAAGTGTAAAGTTGCAAAGTTCGAATGATGACTGTCGCGGGTTTGCCTCAAAAGTGACGTGTTTCTGTCACTTTGCCTCCTCAAAGATAATAAATTCCGTGTCGCCCCCAGTTCTGCCTACTACCATCTCAATTGGTAAACAATCTTTAGGATGGCCATCATCGGAAGAAAACAAGGAACTGAAATCGAGACTTTCTTCTCCACTTTCAGTTGTCTCGATCGTTGATCTTGCGAGAATCAGGCTATTGTTGTTTTCAAAAAAATGACCAGAAGAGAGAATGCGCTTGTTATGAAGAAGATCTGTGTCTGTTTTGACATGCTTCAAGAGGTACTTAGCGGGCTAGAAAACAGAAGGGACTTGATTTCTGATCTAGTCTACACAGGAAACAGACCACCAACGGGCCCACGAACTTGTGGTCTTTCTGGACAGTCCTGATGACAAATACAAGTCAATTTTTCAAGTTTGTTGACCGCAATCTTCAGATGTGTGGTCCGTGAAAGTGAAACTTGAAGAGTGTACGTGTCCTCTCTCAAAAAACATTTAGTGGACAGGGGCAGAGTATATTCGTGGAGAATATCTGAATGGCTGACACGTGTCGTGGCTCCAAAACACACTCCGTGTCAGCTTGATTCCACCTCATTTCCCGCAGAACAATAGACAACTTTTTGAGAAATGTCAGCAGCTTCTGGAGAGTTCTCTCGTGTGGAAACGAAACAACACCCGTTTTGTTATTGTCAGCAGCAGCCCCCGGGTCGGTTCCTCACCTGGATGTCTTCCTCCTCGGATTCCGTGATGTCATCGAACGAGTTGAACGTTCGGATACGGTCATCTCGGCGTTTGGTGAGCGTCGGAGGACGTGGCTCGGAAGCGAATCGGTGGGTAGACGTGGAAGTGGAAGTGGTGGCAGTCATAGCTGAAAATGAAGGGAAATGGAAGAATGGATCGAGTGGGAGGCGGTTATCGGAGAGGGAAAGGGGCGTGGCGAGACTGGAAATGATAAGGAATTGGAAGAGAAGTTGGTTATCAGCAGAAATGTTTCTTGCGGCAGAATGGGAACAGGAGCGGTGGTGGGGAGAGATTAATCGGGGAGCAGTGTCAGGAGCTGGCGGGGAGGGAGCAAGGACTTGAAAACATCTGATGGAGAGAGGGAAGAGACATAGACACGGAGAGAGAGAAGAGACAGAGTACGAGTTTGGAACGGCGGGGAGACAGTTGGTGAGCTCTGGGGAGTTGGGGGATGGGGAGGAGTGCAAGATCGGACCAGTGGGACCATTTGGAGGTTGAGATGAGGACAGATGACGAAAGGTCGGACACCGGTGATTCAGCAATTGCAATGAATATGTTCAAGAGATCGTGGGAAATTGAATCGGAAGACATAGAACATTCCACAACTCGTTACTCATTCATTTCGAAATAAGAAGACGGGAAGGGGAAAACAAAAAGGTCTCGGAGTGCTGTGCCGAAGCTGTTTTCCAGAAAAGACTCGTGCGGTCAGAATGTTTTTAGGAGACGTGGCCCTAGAAGACTGGATGCAAAAGACTAACTAGGCCAATGAATGAGACATCCCAATTAGTTCAATTTTCGTGGATCCAAGCGGAAAAGTACTTCTTCGTATTGTCCAGCTGGCTTTTTTGGGCTTTTCTCTGAATCGACTACAGCTGAGAATGGCTTCGGAAAGGGAATATGAAGGAGGAAATATTGTTTGGCAGAAAGAGCTTAGGATGAGCTCTAGAGGGAAGAGAAAGGAGAATGTGTTAAGAGAAGGGCCGGCGCGGGTGGGTAATTGCATTGGAAGGGGATTGGATCCCGGATGGACATGACCACTGACCACTGGAAATCGAAAGACTCTCGGCTATTCGCAGAACTATGAATCACAAGAAACGGGCAGAATACGATTAGATCGTCTAGTCAACTAGTCATTCTGATTTGGCTTATAACACGTCGGCGAAAATGAGAAGCAGAATAAAAACGAAGAAAAGTAAGAAGAAGAAGAAGCTTCTAATGATATTATAATACTTCTCCGAATACCTCCCCGAATTTCGCAAGTGCAAACAAAAAAGTTGCGAAAAAACGAGCAATCTTTGTGGGAAATGAGAGGGGAGGCGGCGACGGAACTGGCCTGTCGGCGAATCGAGAGGGTTGCCCCGATGAGTCATGGGAGGCCGAATTGGGGTAGGTTGCACGACTTGAATGAGGGCATAATCAGGGCTGAATAGGGGCACCTAGGGACTGCGGGGCCATGAATTATTTATGGCCAGAGGCGACGGAAGCAACGGAGCCGGGCGAAAATAAGTGAGGCAGGAAGGAAGGGCTGCAGACAAAAAGAGCCTGGAAGAGTTTATGAAATTCTCCGGAAAAGGTTGTGCAAACATACACTTGCTTCTCGAAACGTCTGTTTGAATTAGAGACCGAAGAGTTTGAAAAGGGGAAAGGAGAGAGACCAAAAGGTCTTCTGAGCATCCGGAGCACGAGGAGGAGCATCCACTATACGAAGTGTGACGTCTTCTGGGCAATCTCCGTGCGACCTGGTGACCCCTAACCGGCGGGAGATGTGGGGAGGACTAATAAAAGTAGAACGACTAGTCCATGGCATCACTTTCTCTGTCTGAGTCATCATGAAACAAGCAAAAACAGTAGAACAAGTAAAATGAGGAACGGGTGGCATGGAGTGTTTACAGAAAGTATCTAACTTGTTTTCTCATGTGCTCAACTTTCACGAGAATAAGAAAAAACGAACGAAAGTGAGAATATGGCATGGAGAAGGAACGGGAAGAGGAAGCAGAGAAGCACAATCGAATTCTTCTAGAATCTTTGTCACGGCAAATGAGGCGTTGTGGGCCTCGCACCGAACGTTTCTTTGGAAGGGATTACGGTAGTGTTCTGTATTCGATGTTGTTTTCGTCACAAGACCCAGAATGGCTCATTAAGAGGAATATAATAGGCAAACTGCAATTATGACAGAATTTCGAACAGTTGATGGCGAGTGAGTGAAGAGTGAGTTTCCTGTTGTTGAGCGCTCCAAAATAAAAACATGTTTGCTTTTTGAGGAGCACGCGGGTACCTCTGTATGATAGAGAACAGAGAATACGGTTTTTGGACACAAAACTCACGTCATGTTGCAGAAGTGATTGGATTAGACGATTAGGAACCGGAAGGTGAACTAATGGGTTCGGGGACAAGGTCAAAGAGACCCTTTTATGGAGTGGGGGAGCGCAAATATTGGGACGATTTTCAAAGATTGAAAGTTTAAAGAATGTCTAAGTCAAAGAATGGTTGGGGAGTGGCATTGGGCCCCCGGTCATTATGTGATTGGTCTGCCTCTCCGGAAGGCTCTCAAACGGAAAAGGGCGTCTTCTCGAAGTTGTAAAGGGAAAGTAAAAGCGGGGCGAAAGCGGCTGTTCGAGTGTAAAAAACATGACCAATATGTAAAAGTGGGGGCTGGCGGTGGGGCCTAATTGCGGCGAAAACGGGAAATTGGACTTGCCTTCTTGGACTGGGGCGGATTGATTCTGCTGGCAAAAATTGGCTGAATTATCTAGAGATACGGGTTGATTGCAAGCGAAATTACAGTACCAATGAACAGTGAACAGGCCATTAGATAGGGTGATTGGATCCATTATCAGTGCTGATTAAAATTTGAAAAAGAAGAGGAAGTTTCTTTCTCTGATATCAAGATGATCAGCGTTATCAACGCGCTTCTGTGAATGAATTTATCAATTGGAAACAAGATTTGATTAATGGAAGAAAGATGGATGGACGAAAAAACGAGAGATGAAATCGAGATTTATGAACTTTTTCGAGCGCAGTGCAAACAGACCGAAGACACGTGTCATTATGGTCAGTTTGCAGAAGATAACTCGAGTTCATTTCCGACGGAAGGCGTTCCTTCCGAACGAAACCAGTTCGGTTCAGCCGATCAGAGATAGAGATCGGACCGAAAAAGAGTGCGCCATAATTGGCAGAGAGAACGTTCATGAATCAACAGAAGGATCGGTTTCCCAGCACTGCAGAAGACTGCTTTCAATGGTTGTACACTCACTAGAACTAGATCAGTGAAGTGCTGAAACCTCTGAAAATCACATCTGGAGGATTCGTCGGATGCAAAAACAAATTCAAAAAGGTAGTGAGAACATATTTCCTGCTAGTAAAAACTTCTCCAGAACAACTTTCTGTTCCCATTGTCACTTATATATCAAAGAGAGCGCACCGAAAAGTCCTTGAAACAGGCCGCTGGCCAAAGTTCGACACTTCGTTTTTGACAGACCGCGGGGTCACAGTCACCGATTCCTAGACTCTAGACTCTGTAATCGGACTATCGGGAAGTGACGAATGGATTTGGGAATGTTTACGGATTGAAATTGGGATGGTGGATGGGAAAGACACCACTGAATGGACAGAACGGGACGAGTGAATCGGGGCACGAATGGGCACACAGTTACATACTTTTGAATGATGAGGGCAAAGGCGTCGAATCGGATTATCGCTTGAATTTTTGTCGAAACGCGCATTTCAATCGCCACAGGTTTGTCGTTTGGACTCGCGAACCTTTCCACTCATAACAAAATAGTTGGCGTGCCATGACTTTTTCGCACCGAATTTCCGAATTCAGCATTTCAGAATCGGAAATTGTTGACCAAACATGCACATGACTGTTTCTGTTTACTTATGTACCGTAGTAATCGGCTTCCGATGGTCAGACAACTGATACATGGTCACAGAGTTCTGATAAACAGTTGTCGACGCTGCTGATAACACTGATAACTGCGAAATGAGATGATGGAAACAAAAGGACACCGAACAACAATACATCGGAATGTTGCCTACGGTAGTGTTTTCCAGAAACAATCCGTCGCCAAGTTCTCAGAACGCACTCAGATTTTGGAGGACATTTTCGTTTTTTCCGTTCTGTTTCCAGTGCAGAATGTACCGGAGAAGGCGATCAGTCACGACTTGGAAGACAAGATGAATAGAGGGAGAAATGGAGAAATAAGGGAAACATGTCTGTTGCGAATCCAGAAAAGAATTCGGATGGGAAATAAACAGAGTCGGATTACGGAAAGAAATCACAAGACGAGGTTTGGTTTCCGGTCATTTAGGCAAAGTTGGTGGGAAAAAAGGAAAGATATGAGAAGAGCGGGGTGTTCCAGAAGACGTGAAGGTTATCTTATCTTATCTATCTGCCGATAACAATTGAACATAAGGGAAACCATTCAGAACACGTCACGTCATCTGCGTTTCTAGAAAGGGCTCTTTGGAAACCTGATGTGTTCACAGACTGAATGAGTCGTCGATTTTGAAAACTCCGATTTACTTTGATTGTTTATCTCTGCAATTCCGTCTCATCTGTCTTGTCTTCCAAGTCGTGACTGATCGCTTCCTCAGGTACATTCTGGAAATGCAACGGAAAATAAAAAAGAGAACGACCTCCAAAATCTGGGTACATTCTGAGAAATTGGAGACAGAATGTTCCTGAAGAACATGACTTCTCTTCTGACATGAATTTGAGTTCAGATTGTGAATTTCAGGAAATGAAAGGAACCGGGATTAGAGTCAGATTACGGGAAACATCACATGACATCTCGGTTTCCGGTCATTCGGTTGACTCCAACTTGGCCGGAAAGATTATGCGATTCGAAGCCCCCGACAAGGCCTTATTCAAACGAAAACAGAAGAGTTTCAAATGTTTTCCGGAGATATCTGGAGGAGATAAACGAGTGGAAGAAAACAAAAGAAAAAGAGAGAGAAGTCTGCACGAAATCCGCCGAAAATATTTTCGTCGTCGTCGTAAAAATATTCACTGACGACGACGGGGACGAAGAAAAAATATATCCATTTGGCATTCGGCTCAATATGGAATGCTCCGTGCTCCAGTCAGATCAGGTGCTGACGTCACGGGCGGGCGGAAATCTATTTCGGAGCAAGAAGTGGCCGGAGGCAAAGAGGAGGAGCCATTTAGAATGCAAAGAAGACGAGGACGAATTCGATACTGACACTTGCAAGAGAAAGTGAAAGAGCACTTGAGGGGATTAGTGCTGAAGGGATTCCGGAAAGCAGCGAACGCAGAATAATAGTAATAATTGATTCAATTTATTACGACATTAATCGACAAAACCAGAGGAATATTTAGGCTCACTGGCTCATCATTAGTGATGATGATAAGAAATGCATGAATAAATTGAAGTTTAGGAAAAGGAAAAGGAAAAGTACAGAAGAAATCTCAACAAGAAAACAGGCTGTTACCGGTGAAAAAGAGCACAACAGGGGTCCAGGGGAACTAGAATTCGCCGAATTCTGAAGTTCAAAACGCGACGTAAGTTCACATTAGAAACGGAGAGAAGGTGATAAAACAAATTATTACAATTTTTATTAGACCAGTAGGAATAGAATAGGTTCTCTGAAAGCATGCTTAAAGCTTAAAGAATGGGGGAATTCCTGACATGGTTCGATAGGGGATCGGAGAAAGAGAAGAGGGGAACATGTCACAACGAGAGACACCCGAATTTGATGAGAAGGGGTCGGGGAAAAGGGCACCTAAGCTAACTAGACCGGTAATTATGAAGTAGTATACACGCATGAGAATTTCTGGGGGACTACAAATCCTGGCAGTACATGTTCGGCTTGCCCAGGTCGATCCGGAGCACCGTCTGTCCCTGCGGAGTCACTTCCGTCGTCAGCATTGATGAGGACCCCCCGTCCGAGTAAGCTGAGTCGTCGCTCATCTTCGAACTCGGTGGGCGTCGTCCACTAGAGCCAGTCCCGTAGTGTCGCGGGTTCGAGGGAGCAGCTGGAGGCGGTGGCGGCGGAGAGAACTCGGGAGGTGGTCGGTGGTGCCATCCCTGGTAGAGCTGACTTTGGCTGCCGTATCGACCTTCGGCGACTGCGAGACGCTGGTAGGCTGGAGGAGCGGCGATTCGGTTCATATGACCCGGAAGCATGTCTCCGTAGGCGATGGTCGCATAGTCGTACGTGCCTGGAAAGAATAGAGAAATGATAGAGCTTCTACTAAATTTGACTTACCAGGTTGTTGTTCGTAAATCTGATGGTGCGGGTGGTGTTGATAAGCGGAGATCTGATTAGGATGCTGCATCCGTTGGTTATACGCCAATCGATTCGTAGTATCCGAGCTGGTCAGGTACTTGTCCGTCGTGTTGTACTGAAAAGAGGAGATGATCTCAATGTTTTCAAATGATAAGTATATCTAACACACAGTTATTAGCATCACGCTAGACATTTTAGGATTTTAGGCATTAGTTATAGTTTCAGTGTTTAGGTCACCAGTAGGATGAATTCTATCACACGAGATTCTCACTGTTCTTTTTGTTCGCCACGGCGACCGGCGAGTACTCGGCTTTTTTCGTCACGCCAATTCGTTTTTTCTAATGACAGATAGTGTACAGAAGACAATGGACAAAGACAAGCATTCATGAGAGATGAACTTACCAGGAACTCGCTGCCAGACGAACTGTTCATTCCGGGGGACATCAAGTCTCTCTGACCGTTGGCTCGTTTGTGGTTCGGAGACGAGTGGCTGGATCCTCCGCATCCACGACGGTACAGCCAGTGAGCAAAGTCCTTGCGCATTTTGTCAGCGAACAAAACGTGAAACAGGAAGATGAAGAGTCCTTGGAGAGAATTGCTGATTGTGAAAGCGTAGGCCATCACGATAGAGTGCGAGTTGTCGACCCAGAAGAGTCCGAGCGCCCAGGTGACGCCTAGAAGACTCGCCAGCGCCATCGATCCCTTTACCCAGTTGCGGATGGATCTTCCTGAGTCAACGTCGTGTCGACAGGGCAGATAACCGCCACTTGTGTGTTGATAAACTGTGCACAGGGTCTTCAGAAGAACGAGACTGTTTGCACAGAAAATTAAACAAGCGGGTCCCGCGAAGAACCAAATGAAGTGGTTCTGGGTGGTGAGCCAGCAGTGTTCGGGAGTTCCGAAGCCATTCGAGTTGAACAGGTAGGCGACCAAAGTGATAAGAGCAGGAGTGATATAGCCGAAGAGCAAATAGGTGACACGACGTGGCTCCGACGGGAACACTTCGGTGAGCATCCGATGTATGTGGTATCCTTCGAGAAGCATCCAGGTAAGGGCCGTCAGGAAAAGATACATCAGAGCACAGGCGATGAGTCCGCATTGTACCGAGTCCTCGGTTCTGGATATTCCAGCGAGGAAGGTGATCTCGGCGAGGGCCAGCGACAGACACAAATTCTCGTGAATGAATACTCTGGAAATAGAAAATAAGGAAAGTTCAGGGGAGTCTGAACATACCTGTCTCCTCCGTTTCTACTGAAAAGCAAGTAGGCGAAGAAGGTGATCAAGAGGCAGACGATCGAGATACAGCAGCCAACGTAGGTGAATGTGGTGAGCAGAGTCTTGTCTACATCGTTGAGTTCGTGACCATGGACATCCATGAGTACTGCGAAATGAGTCAAGTGACTGCATTCACAGGAAGTCATCGTCTCGTTGTGGAAGGACATTGTGCATCCGGAAGGAGACCAATCGAGTTGGTGATGGTTCCACCAGACACAGATTGGATCCTTGAAGTGACGAACAGTGGAAGCCTTGTGGTAGAAAGTGATGCCGATCTGAAACAATTGAATGTTTTGGAACAACTACTGAAGATATTCTTACTGGTTTAGTGAGTTTGTCTATGGATTGTTGCATTCCATGCTCAATCAGAGAGGCTCCCACGATTCTGGAGACAACTTTCCGCTTCACCGTGATAGGTTCAGAAGATCCGAGCGGAGTGAACACGACGTCACTAGGAGTCATGTGCGCACCGAGGTTATCAAACGAAGAGAAGAACACTTGTGCGTTGTCTTCTCCGAGTTGAGTGATGGCTTCTCTCGGGATTTTCACGTGATCAACGGTCTGCCCCATCCAGAGAGCCGACGACGGAAAGAGAACGTAGTCTGTTGGCTGCAGGGAAAGTTTGATCTTGTGAGAGACTTCGGCCGTGATTGCAGGTTGCACAATGACGTTCGAGTCCATATTCAGCAACATTTTCTTTGCAGACGCAATCATCGTCTTCTCGGCGGATGTGATGAAGCGGGAGGCAAACTCCTTTCGTTTCGCGTTCTCCCAACTCTCCCAGATCTCCTGATTCCGTAACATGTAGTTCATGACCTCGATGATTCCTTTGTTGGCAAGTGTCAGGTGCTTATAAGCCCATCCTTCTCCAGAAACCGCCTCTACAGTTTTTTCGAGGAAGTGCAGCACTTTTGGCAGATCACCTCCCACCATTGGACGTCTCGTGTTTGAACCAAGTTCTCGAAGGAAGTCAGGAATCCCCGTGCTGTCTTCGGTTTGGAGCACATGGTTCAGAGTGCTGCTCCTCATCGAGACCCAGTCACTCTCGCAGCCGGCGCTGTTCGGATTCTCTGTTTGCCAGTGACCTTCCTTTGAGCACGTCCACATTTGCTTTCCAGCTGACCCTTCTGGGCACGGGGCACTCGAAGTCGTTCCAGCCTTCGTATTCTGCCAGTTCACCCCCCGACGGTTCGTTGCAGAGCAGAACAAATCATCTCTCTTCTTTGGTTTCACGATTTCCGAATTCAGAGCGTCCTGAAAAACCATATAGTTGCAAATAGCAAAAAGCAAGTCATTCTTCATTCTAATCCCCGTCCGGTCACCCATTCCCACAAACCTTCTGCCCTTCTTCATCTTCACTTTCCACTATCAAACTGCCATCTGAAGTTGTGGTCGATCGCTCCGTGGTAGTAGTCGTGGTGGTGGCTGAAAAGACGACCATATTTTCATGAAACCCAGGCAAAGGATGTTACAGAAACAAAAAATGAACTAAGAGCAAAGAAAACATGCGACGAACCAGCAACAACACAGTTGTACTTCACTTCCAGGTACTTCGACGTGTTCGGGCAGTTGTCTTCAGGAAACATGGCTTTTCCGACCTTGAAGTCGCATGTCGTTTCTCCATTGCACCTAAAATCACAACACTGATCACAAACACAATACTGGACGATATCCAAAAAAACAAAATCAAGTATTCATATTTCACATATCCCACACGACATCTACACTTCACACGTTCTCTCTACCTTGGTGGCATTCGTGTTGCACCTCCAGGTACTTGCTCATCAGAGGACACGCGTCATCGAACATAAACGTGTCGACGAAGAAGCGACACGTCTGCTTCCCGTTACATCTGGAGACAATCTCGCAATTATTGCATAATTCGATGTGGCCCCCTGCCCGTAGCAAACCACTGTAATCCCCTAAATGCCACCCTTGCTTTCTCAGTTACTTCGCACATCTGTTTTCTAAGCCAGCAATTTTGGTTTGAACCGGATTAACCTTGCTAAGAACCTCTTGCGCAACACCCAAGACGGAAGCTGAGTGACCTTGAAACTTGAAACATGTGTTACATCACAGTTTAGCTATTTGGACGTTTTGGAAAAACACGACACCTGCCGACCTGATTCTGCGGTTTTCCAGTAGAACGCCTCTCAATGATTTACGATAGACATGATGATCAAAACACGAACAGGTGTCAGAGTTCATCCAAGTGTGCATCTCGTCCCATCCATGGTCAATCAGTTTGCGCAACTCCCTACGGAGATCAAAACAGTCGGCATGGCCAAAAAGAGCTGTCAGCACGTGTTCGCGTCACAAATCAACGAGACCAGAAGGTGAAGGGCCATCCCGGCGCATACTATATCAGGCTATCAATCAAGTATTCGACGGGCGGTCCCTATTCCCCGAGAAGCCGTCCATGACTTTTGCCCGGACGAGACGACTGTCCTAACAGCACAAACAGAGATCCATACAATACCGAATTACCGAAACTTATTTGTTTTCAAGGCCCCTCGTCCCAGGCGGCCGACAACAATGCGAGTACAAGATGTCACATAAAACGTGTACGCCACCACATACATACATCCCCGACTGACTATGACCCATCATCAATTCGTTCTTTTTTAATCATAGGCTTCACACACAGGCCCCAATTTGCCAATCGAAATTCGACCAGCCGGCTCACGCAATAAACGACGATGAAATACGAGAAGGACGTTTTGATTCTTTGCCCGGCGGACCACAAGTGTACTGTACCGGTAACTCAAGAACTAGTTACTCAGCGGATACACCTCCCGGTGTCGTCTCAAATTTCTTTATTGTTCTAACAAGTTTCGGCGAGCGGCAAATTAGAAACAGTCGATCCGGCGTGAGAAGATGAAGCGAACGACGCCGCCGAGAAGACATTGTCTCGCCAGATGAGCAGTTTTTCTTTCCGACGCATGGGTCACTGAACATCCGATAACAATAACTTAGACCGGCCGCCCTCAACTTTCTCAATTAACCTCCATTCGTCTTGATTGCTGAGAACCTCCATGAACAGAGGCCCTGAACTGCGGTAAAACACAAAAGGCACTCTGTTTATGCAAATGAGTCGGTTCTTCCTGACGAAAACCGGCTCTCCAGACTCAAGAAGACCCCTTGCCATTACTTATCGTCACTGATGCGAATCATCAAGAAGTCGGCAGCCGTCTGCCCCCGGGCTCTCCACACTCGCCCATCCATAATCCCTTGTGCGCGACGCCGACATAATCCTTTTTTCTCGCCTATACCGCGTATGGCTCTTTTCCCGGAGCAACCACCCATCAAAAAACAGGAAAACGTGTTAATTAAACCACCCATCCTCGATGGTGCCAGTGCGCGCTTTCCGCAGAATTCGCTCATTTTTCTTTCCAGATTAATGCGAAAAGGCGGCAGGAATTGATGGGGGACGAGCGGGCACCAACGTCGAGAGGGAAGAAGCCATCAATTTGACACCTCGATGGGTCGTGCGTCCTGGTCATTTCATGCTCCAAAAGAGACCTAATTGTACAGACCAGCAGCAATTAGTCATCGAAATTTATGTGGTAGCAGAAACAACATGTGTTCAACATACGGTACACTGGGCACTGTTTCCCGCAATGTTTCCAAAAAGAGAGCCAAGTGAAGTGTTTCTGTACGATTCGGTCCCCGATTCCATCTTGGTAACCAAAACGGAGCTTCTTGACTGCCGGTTTCAAGGTAGTTTGCGCAGCTAATTGACTGCTGCTTTGTTTGCACAACTGTCGCCTCATCTCCAAACCATTTCGAAAGCTGTTCGGGCAAAGACAATCCGACCACGACATTCCGATTCTAATTGGTAAATGATGATGATCCACGAGAATCCGAAACAAATGTTCGCATCTTATTCCATCTTGTTTTGCTCTCGGAGCACAAGAGGCTTGAAACTACAACAACATATGGCGATTGCTTGACGGAAGAGGGTCTTCTCCTTTTGGCCATCAATCTAATAGTGCTCCTTCCCGTGCTATAGTCTCGAATTCCGAAAATTCAACCCAAACTGATGTGCAGAAAAGAGCAGAAGAGGCGCGGGAGTCATTTCCGTTTCCGTGGTAGTCCCTTCTTCTTCTCGTCCTTCATCTGCGAACGAAGAAGGCGGACAGACTCGAGACAGCTGCAGAAGAAAGCAGCAATCGGCCTCAATTCATTCAAAAAATGAAGAGAGGCAGTCGTTTGATAGTGTGAAATGATGCGTTTCGACAAGTATACACGGCGTCCGTCCGTCAGCCCACACCGCTCGAAATGCGTGATCCCCCTGGTGAAGACGGAAGGCATGGAGGTCGGCTAATGAATGTTCTCCTGCCAGTACCACCAAAAAACGGGCACATGACATTCGACCTTGTTCGACAACCAGCGCGAAGGCAATATCATTACCATTTTTATAGCGGTATTGTCTGTGGCTGCTCGCCCAGGATGTGCCAATTCGAATCACTCGACGGATCTATTCAGGCGGGGGCCAATTTAGCGTTTGGCAAAGGATGTCTAATCTGCATCCGATAAATCCCAACTCAAGGTCCCTACTGATAAGGTGATGTGGAACAACGGGCATTGTGTAAAACTATACACATATTTGTCGGACGCTGCTCTCTGCGCATAAACATGCCTAACGCATTCAGGAGAAGCTGTTCTGGCAAATACAACAATTGATAGTCGAGGTGTGAGTAAGCCATTACCTATGCGCCCGCATCTATTCATAACTCGTTGAATATGTTAGTTAGGTCACCCAGTGTCCACTAGTTTCCGCCAGAATAGTAAAACTCACTTCTTCTCCAGAATCGCCTTGGTCTTGTGGTTCTGGCAGTTGCTGTTCGAGGGCACGACGTCGTTATCCGGCAGACACACCGCCACAGAGAATCTTCCATAGTTTCCTATCACAATCGATATCACCTTTCCAGAAGGACAGCTGAGTTCGGCAGCTGCTCCGTCGCAGAACGTGTGTGAAATGGTACCTGAAACAATGAAAAATAGGTCACAGCTCCCCCGGTTTCACTGTTTCTTGCTTTTCATGTTCGTCATGAGTCTCGCATAATAATAATTTTCTGTTTGTTTCATTCATTCATATGCACACCGTTCGTCTTCCCCGTCTGCTGTTGCGCAGAGCGTGCTCACGTTTCAATCCCAAGTCTCTCGATCCGGCACACTCTTTCCGCGCACAGTACAACAGCCTCTTCATTGCGACGAGCAACCTTCTCCCATCAGCACAATATTACGCCATCGAAACCGTAATCGTACACCGATTCACCTGGCAAACGGAAAAAGCACAGGTCAGAGGGAGAGAAGAACGGAAAGAGTGCGACGGATGGGGACAGGCCCTCAGTCTCTGCTAATTCGTTTAGGAGCTGGGGATGACACTGGCATACCAATTACGAATTACGTGTGTCTTATCCAGAGATGTGCTCCTCCATCCACCAGTCATAAGTGCCTCTTCAGCCCCTCTTCCATCACCGGGCGCCTCTTTATTCAATAAATTCTGCCTATTCGAATTCATCGAAAACAACATCGAAACTTGTGTGAATTCGCATCAAGAAGGGCACCCTCCAGAGCAAACAAGAAAAGGATAGAGTTTCGTCTAAAAGGCCGGATTCAGATTACACAGAGCTATCTCGTCGACCCGCCTGCTCATGAACACATGAATAATTGAGCCGGATAGGTCACCGTTTAACGACCGTTCGCTTTCAAAAGAAGAGATGGTGCCGCAAAAAACCCAACCGCGTTTTATGCTTCTTTTGTTTCAAATATGACAATTGACGCCGGCCCGAGTATCGCACATCAGCTAGTTGTCGCCGCCTTGTCTATCATCTCAATCTTTGGGGATGCACATAACCGCCAGAAAGGCAATCGGTGACAATCTCGGAACCCTTTCTTCTATAGATAAACACAACCCTGACCGTTGGTGTTGTGCAACTCATTTCGGCACCGCATCCATCAGGGTGCTAATCCGCGAAACCGACATATGCGGCACTCGCCATTCCACACCTCCTACTGTGAAAATGACTGCCATGTGTGTTTCATCGTGTAAAAAGTGCATCACATCACTCCAATCTCCCGCCACATCTAATTGTGGTCCCACTGTTTTGCAAGCTGTCTTTCCCTCGTCTACTCCTTCCCCCAGTACTAATTGACTCAGTTTGGGTAGTATGGAGGCAACAAGAAGCAGGGAAGAAGTGAGCATCTTGGGCGCTGTTTACTAAAAGTATCGGTGATCACTCGGAAACTTCTGTGATGAGTAGTCGGTCGGCGAGATCACAGTCGAAAAAGTTCGTGTTTACAGTTGGGATTAGTATCAATCAGTGCTTCAGTTTCCATGTTGTGCCGACAAAAACAGTCACGAGAGGTTACACTCGAAGATTGTAAACGAGGAGAAGTCTTTGTAACTGCGATGAACGGCTAAGGGTTCGTTAGCAGAACAAATTAATTCGAGGACACGCCAACGAAACCAAATGCGCGAGATTGGAAACAATACGGGTATTGTGAGGCCCTAATTTGTTGTGCATCCGCTCGAAATTATGGCTGCAACAATGTCATCCATACCTCGTCCTGGAAAAGCCTGGCCATGAGTCGTTAGCTGAGCGATAACAAGGGCAGCTGGCGGCAATGATCCACAGGTGCCTTTCCACCAAATAACACCTTAATCCGGTCGAAAGAGGTAGCCACTGATGAGGGCCCGTGACTTCCATAAACAACGATTCAAATAAACGCGAGGACCGCTCTTCTATTCTAGGTTGGCTTCGTCCCAAATGCAAACAAGACCGTCAAGCGGAAAGAAACTTCCATTTCGGAATTCGGAAACTCAAAAACGTAGGCCTCCCGCTCCACTTTTCTCTCGCTTTCCCCAAGACACCTTGCTTAATCCCATCTCGCCCAAAAATATATACATCCCGGAGTCCGCTTCCAAACAAACAAATATCCTGCATCGTCATCCCGAGTTGGGTCAATGACGCGTGCCAGTAGACCAGTCGGCTCGGCGGGTGGTCCGCACCGAAATACGCACTTCCGGACCGTTACGATAACATTGCGTAACAAAGGCCGTGTCTACCGCTCCTCCGACCACACGATTAACACTTTTGGGTCCGAGAGCATACAGGAAGTCGGGTCGGTCGGCACCAAGGAGTGACTGCACCCGGGCAGTTTCCGTCCCCCGGGAAACGTCGGCGATGCATAATTAGGAAAATGACATGATCTTCGAAGGCGGAAACCAGAGAATAAGCGTCGTTAACTAGGCGCATCGTTAACTAATCGGCGATGATCTCAAGTGGGAAGAGTGGAAGGGAGGAGTGTTCCCAAACCGACGAGATTTCACTTTTGTTTCAAGGAAACGCAAGGTTTTCAGTTTTTTTTTTAAATAAAAATACTCACCATTCTCATCGGTTGTCGGTTTGTTGCTGGCTGAAGTAGTGCTGATCGTCAGCAGCCAGGCCACTGAGAACGCGAAAAACAGCGAACGACTCGATCTGTGACGTCGCATCAGTGCATGCTATCGAGTTCTTTATGTGTCAGGAAGTTTCCTGAAATATCGAAACGATAATGAGATATGCAACTTTGCGAACGGTAAAGGTACAAAACGAGAGAGAATTGAACATGGGTGAGGGAGAGTCGGGGGAGAGACGAGAACGACGGGCGGATGGACGGGCGGGGGAGGGGCGGCAGATAGGGGGCGGAGCGTCGGGAAGGGACGACCCACGGCACGTGGGGAACCATCTGGGCTCTAATGACGTGGGAATTGGGCACCAGGTAAGAAAACACGTACCATCTGAACTCAGATGAACTTTCTCTTTGACAGAAAGGAGATCTGTGGGAATATGGAGGACCCGCTAAACGGTTCTTCACAGCCCTTGTTCCAGTGAAGAGGGTGCTAACAGAGGTTCGCAGAAAGAAAGGAAATTGGCTTAATTTGGAGAAGTTCTCTATACTTCAATTTTTTTGAAAAAACGGAATTTCCTCTTGTGAAGGAGGAAATCAGAAAAATACAAAAAAGGAGTGAGAGAAATACGAAATGAGAGGGAAAAGAAAAAGAGAGAGTGTGAAGTATAAAATTCTCGAAACAATGGAAAGAACATCTGGCAAGTGCCTTGTGCGGAAAGTTGTTGTGATGGTCGAGTTTCGAAAATAGAAGATGCTCGTAGCTTCAGAAAGAGTGAGTCACCCACGTATTTCGATCTCATGACAGTGCTATCGGACAGGTGGATGAATTTTCGGAATCCAGAGAGGAGGAATCAATCAAAACATCCACCCACAGGTGGGGAATGGCTTGTTTCGAAATGAAACATGATTCAGCTTTTACAGCAAACCGCCAGTTTTCGAACTGAACGATTGAGTCAGAGTGCACTTACATTTAGAGCCATAAATGAAACGGAGACACAGGGAGGTAGAGCGAGAGGCAAAACAAAGATGATAACTGTGTTTGCGTATGGAAATGGTCGCCGTACTGCACTGCTCATCATCGGGGCCAGGGTGGCCACTGTCCGATTGATAAATGGATTCATGGAGGATTTGGCAGCGACAATCTGGTTGTAAAACACGAGATTCCGAGAGCCGCGCGGATCAGCAAGATGAATTGGCACACATATCGCCAACGGATCTCGGTTCACACCACAGAGACAATTGTGGTGCGGGTGCGATGATAGCGCTAGCAAACGAGGTGAAAAACAATTATGGGTTCGGATGACCGCGATTGCGAAAGTTTATCAGCGAGGAAATCTTCAGAGGGAATTGTCTGCTAAACTTGGCTGCTAATAGAACGATTAGCTTTTTTATTGAGATGGATACGAGCAAGACAGTCTGTTGGCTGGCAGTCGTAAAGTTTCAAGACGGATTAGTGGATGACGGAAATATAGACAGACGGTACGGTACTAGATCCAATTGGCTGGGAATGTGATCCCATAACAGAGTTATTGAGACAATGCGATGGCCCTTGGGAAACAATAGAATGCGGGATTAAAAATGGTTATTGACCTATTACATGATGGTTACACACTGATATTCTTCCGGTTTGACACTGGAAAATGTACGTAAAAGGAGAGCAAGATATGTGACATGTATAACGAGATATGAGCGTGAGAACTAGAAAGATTGGGAATAGGAGAGAGAGAACATGGGAGACAACTACAGATCGAATCAGATGTTGTGAACTCAAAACGTACAAGATTGAGAAAAAAAGAAGAAAGAAATGTTACTTTTGAAAAGACGGCTAGACTCAACTCATCATCGAACGCATTACAACCATAATAAACGAACGCGTAAATCACTTGTCCGCCTCGAATGTTGCCTTCGACGACAGGTGCATCTGTTCAACTGAACACGACATTCGTTCAAAAAATGTTTGCGTAGGAACTCGTGAAGTAAGTTGCAACTCGGCAACTGACTGCGAAAAGTACTTACGGCATGTGAACCGTGGGATTTTGTCGGCGTGGGGTGGCAGAAAGGGACACGCCCGCCGGGTGCCCATAAAAACTGACCACCTCACTCGAACATAAAAGAAGGCTGGGCACCACGAAAGCCATGTTTTACGACAATTTTCCGGATACAAACAAGGTAAGCTTTTAAGTGTGGAGGCAGGCCGCCGAGCAGGAAACGCGGTCGAGCAAGATTTTAACGATCTCGTGTGCTGAATTCATTGGCTCGGAAACTGCCTGTGCTCCCGGATCGGGTCCGGTCCGGGAGCCACATTTCATCAGATATGAATTTACTGTTAACTGGGAGAGATAACTGGATATGTATAGAGACATATAACGAGCACTTTTAATATGCCTAGCACGGAGAGAAAAAGAGACGAGTTGCAGTCGTCGAGTTGTTGAGGGCATTGGACCCGAAAAAACAGAGGAACAGAATGCGGAATGGGCTTATGAGCTGGTCAACAAAATGAGAACTGCGCTTTTAAAAACTGCAGTACGAGTTAGCGGGAACTTTATTTTTCTGGCTGCAAAGGGAAGATTTTTGAGCAGGAAGATGACTAGATACCCTAAAAAGATACTAGACTGGGGGAAGATACCGGAAGCTCCTAAACATGTCAGATAGGAGAGATGCGATCAGCCGGAATAAGGGAAACAACAATAAATCCGCCATAAATACGACTTCCATAAATCAACAACGTTCAGTTTGGAGAATCGGAATGAAAAAGTAGATCTAGCGGAACTATATATGGCGAGAAATTTTAATCAAAACTTGATGAAGAGGTTCCCACGATGAGTGAGAGGAAGCGGGAAAGGTGTTCGAGTCGTGACGGGCTCGAGAATAATTCATGCTCTTCCATCATGCCAGTTTACTACTCTTTTACGATTTCCGCTCGTCGTCTCTATCCAGTTGATTCTGATTAGTTCCGAAGAAAAAGAACCCGAGAATCTTTGATTCTACTGTGCTCCGAGGAGAAGAATGCTCCGAGCGCCGAGCCGCGCGCCGGAGAAACAGAATAAAAAGGGAACAAGAGAGGAAGTAGTTCAGATGATAAATCGACATCTTTGGTGCCATTCTGAGGCCGCGGAAATTGAATTTCGGAACTACACGGCAGGCAAAAAGAGAAAAATAAGACGTAGTAGTTTTGCTTCGAAGTATGTGAACGTCGTGGAGAATTCGGTAAGAGGGATGGAAATGGCAACCGTAGAAACAAGAAGAAAAAGAAGAAGCTACGCGGCTTGTTATTAATCGGTGCGCACAAAGTGTAGATGTCAGCTCGGGGACTCTTGTGTGTGTGAAGACATGCTAATTGCATTACGTGCTGAGTGCCTTCGGGACCAAGTGTTACCTTCTAACCGAGTTGCGATGACCGAGATTGAGGGCTCATTCGCGCAAATGGACGGAAGGAACGTCGAGGACTTTGTGCTAATCGGCTCTCGGATGAGAGTTCGGAAATGTGCAAATTGAGAGAACCGAGGAAACTTTGCGGCTTTTTCCGAATGGCAGAATTCAAGCGATTTCCGGTTTCATGACACTAAAACATTCTTCGGGTTTGAAATTCAACTCGGCCTAGAAGAGGATTAGGGATCTAAAAGATCACTTGTTCGCTCATCCGGAAAATTTCACACCGTCGGAGAAAAAAAACAGAAAATGTTATAGAATTGAATTTTTGGATTGATATAATAGTAATACTAACAAGGTGAACTTGATGGATGAATGCAAATGTGGTTGCCGAAAAGAGCAGCGAATCTTCGTTGTCTTCTTCCAAACTTTTGAATAATTTATGAGGGAATCCATTCTCGAAAAGCGGCAATACACTGGCTGTCACACAAGAGACTATCACTGCTACACGAGTAATTATGGACACAAAGAAACTTGATACGAGACAAGAAAGAGAGGGATTCGCGTGGAAAAGTATCATGAAGAGAATGGGCGTGAAGACGGACGGCTGCACGTCGTTCCGATATATTCGGTTTTTGTCTTCACATCTCTCGCGCCAGATGTTCCGAAGAATATAACACACTTGATAATAGTCAAGCAGACAAGACAGAATGGCGGGATGATCGAGCAGTTTTCGAAAAGAACTGGATTAGCGACAGAAATTCGCAGGTTGCCCTTTGTTTTTACACCTGGTCCGGTGCCGACAGTCTGATGGAAAGGTCGGCGCCGGGCGACTGTTTGAGTTGGCACGCAATGGTCAAACAGCAGCCGCGGGTGAGAAAGAGAGACGGAAGGAAGGAACTTCGCGTCCGTCAAGAATTGTTGCAACCCGAGTTATATGCTAATTTTGGCACAAAAAGTGCGGTTCCCAGAGCAGCATCCATCTTGTTCTGACCTAGCTGACAGCTACAGAATTCGATAAGATAGGGCATGGGAATCGAAAGGACAAACTTGCGGGAAAGTGAATCGAGCCAATTTCGGTTTTTGAAACGAGACCTTCTTTGAACTCACCGCCCGCTTCATATTCGCGTATTTCTCGGGCCACACACAGTAAGATGGAATTCGAAATGAGCCGGAATTGTTAGGATAGCGACAAAAACTAATTATGACACCGGCGGTGTGTGAGGGCTTTTGACATATTCATGACAGCTTTTTGGTTTCTTTTTTCGGGGAAGAATAACAAATTTCTGGAGGAGTGCTGTCGCGAGAGTTTCGCTCGTTTATCAGCTCGAGACGGAGACAGAAAAAAGAGAAAAAATGAGCAAAGTGGGGCGAGTAGAGACACCTGCGCACTCGGGGACGAGGAGAGGCTTACTGGTTGCGTCTAATTGAAAGCACTCGACGACTTTTTGTTGCTTTTCTATTTACGTGCTGCTGCTGCGCGCGCAGGAAATTTCCAAGAGGAAAACGTGTCGGAATGTTTTGTTATCAAAGGAAATCGATACAGTGATATAAAGAGGCGCGCACGCAAACGAACTTCTACGGCAGGGCGTTTCTCGACAGACAACAGCTGTTTCAATCGAACGTGTACAGTGGAAAAAGAGGGATAGCAAAAATAAGAGAAAGAATTCGATAAATTAGAGTGGAATCAAAACAAAATTGGGAGAATTGGGAAAACAAAAAATGTTTTTGAATGGATTACGGTAAGCAGTCTGCAAACACCAAGCGCGCGAAGTTTGAAAAGCATACTGTATTTAGCAGTTGTCCTTTGAATTGTAAAAGTAATTTGTGAAAACTGGCAAATCAGATCTGTATGCAGCTGTAGAATGTGGAAAGAACGTTGCATCCATACCTGCACGGATGCCGGAAATCCTACATGGTTTGGCCTTGCACTTTTTTTTTAATTGACGAAAATGGAAGAGTTTGCCCTTGCACTGACAAGAATATGCATTTTTAACATCAATTCAAGGCCAAAATCTTGTCAATTTCGTCAACCTAAAAAAGTGCAAGGGGGTCCAAGTTGCCAAAAAGCCAAATCCTACATTTTTCGTGCAGGTATGGTTGCATCTGTCATTTGAAAAAGTGCAAAGTGCATTGCGCAACAGTGACGCGCTTCTGTGACCAGTCACTAGAGATCGGGCGGCGCGTCCGTTCCCACAAAGGGCAGGAAGGCAAAAAAGGCTTTGGTGGCTACCGACCGACAGGAAAGTTTTAATTAAAATATGCGCGAGACGGAATAAATACAAACTTTTGACTGTCTCCCGCACAACGGTGATGACGGAAGCGGAGTGGTGACAGGAATGAACGGAGGGGAAGAACAATGGGTTACACAGGTTGGCTACTCCCAATGGGAGCCAATGAAAGGTGTTGGGCTGTATTCGATTGATTCGACTTGATATTGTGATAGCAGGTGACAAATCGGGAGTGTCTCTGCGTCTCGCACACTCTGTCCCTCACCTTGACACCAGTCGATCATCCATCATCGTCTTACCGTAATATTTATTTATCCGGGAGGAGAGAAAGTGCAGAGAGGCCCAGATAATGAAAACAGATAAACTGCGGTCCGGCGCAATCCTGGGTCATTATCAGATCGCTAGAGGAGGCGAACACGGAGAGGACCATCAGTTTACAACCACGATTACTGGCCAATTATGCCTCCTCCCCGGCGAATAGTTATTGGTTGGCGCACGAATTTATTGGACAATACCGAGTCGGAGGTGTCCGGAATGACTCGTGTCTTCGGATTACTGTTCGGGGGGAAATTGTATAAGAGAGAAGAGGAATCTGAAGCTGGAAGGGAGAGACAAGCGGGAATATGAAAGAGAAGTTAACACAAGAGCACGACTGTAGAGTGAAGGAATGAGTCAGCAGAAGGAGGCGAAGGAAAATATGCGTCGATCAAGAAAAGAGAACTATACAGTGCCCAGAAGCAATAAAACGACAACGGATGATCGAAGAGTGTTTCTCAAGTATTAGAATCACTTTTCCGGGTCCCAAATTCATGGAAATGTCAAAGAGTTGAAACCTTTTTAATAACGTTCTGGGACGAAGAACTATTACTCACTCGTTGGTCCGTTGTCCTGACCTATCAATCATTGTTGATAATGTGTTATCAGTGGAGAGTCGATAAATCAACGGGTCCGATAAGCGGAAAGTTTGCACAGTCCGGGATGACCTGGCAGCAGCTGTCAGGGAGGAAGAAGGAAGCGTCCAACAAAGATGCGAACTTGCCTTTGTTTATCGACAAACAAACAGCAGCCGTGAAATTTGAATAAACGGGGAAGTTAAAATCTGGCAGCGACACAAGAAATTGCCTTACGTTTATTCAGGTTCAAGCAGCAGAAAACGAAAAGAAAAATTGAGAAACGATGGGGGTGGAAATAAAATATCTAGAACCGTTCGTCCACTAAAGCCCGGCGGAAAAGAACTCCGTGTCTTGAATGTAACGTACCAGAATCATAGAAAACGAGAGAATGGCTCTGCCTGACATATTAATAAAATAAGAGTAACAAGCTTTAAAATATTAAAAAAAATTATAAAAGTCGATTGGCAATGAAACGATCGTGTTGCTTTCAGGTGTGCTATAAAACGAAATGAAATGTTAGAGATTATGCCATTTCAATGGCCTCGAGCTCCAAGAGATTCGATGGATCCATTCGGGTGATCTTCATCTCTGAAAAGAAACGAATAGTGATAAGATACGGATTGAACAAACTTACGGAAATGGTTCTCGAGCACGTTGATCATGTTCATCGAGTCTTCCGAGTCGATGAAGTTTATGGCAATACCCGTCTTTCCGAAGCGTCCCGTTCTTCCGATGCGGTGCAAGTACGTCTCGCAGTCTGGCTGCGTGAAGCCGTCCTCGATTTTCGGATTCCCGGAGTCGTCGTACTTGATCGGAAGGTCGTAGTTGATCACGACAGACACCTGGGCAACGTCGATTCCACGAGCAAACACGTTCGTCGTGATGAGCACCTTGAAGTCGCCGCGTTTGAACCGAATGATCGTGTCGGCTCTCTCGACGACAGTCATGTCTCCGTGAAGAACGTCGACCTGGTGTCCACGTGCCTTCATGTTCTCGAAGAGCCACATGACACTGGCCTTCGTGTGACAGAAAATGACCGACGAAGCGACGGCCAAACCACTGTACAAGTTAACGATGGCCTGGAAGAGGTCAGGATCAGTCACGCGTTTTGAACCGTCAGAAAACTCACAGCATACTTGGAATCTCTGCAAGCGCACTGCACATAGAACTGTTTGATGTTGGGCAGAGCTTGCTCCTCGCGTTTCAACCTGCAAGAGTTTATTTAGGATTTGGGTCCACAATGGTACTTGAAGCAGGGACCTCCCACAGCGATCGGACAACATTGCTACACTGGCGAGTAAACAGTTTTTGAACGACAGCGCTTTTTAGTGAAAAGAACTTGGAAGGGGAAGAAGGAACTCACATAACAACGATAGCATTCTTGATGATTTTAGTGGCGAATGTGATAACAGGCTCGTCGTAAGTGGCTGAGAACAGCATAGATTGCACCGAATCGGAAGCTTCTTCGACCATGCTGAAGTGTGTGTTGTGAATGGAGAACGAAACGAATGATGCTTACTTGTAAATAGTAGTAGAAATGTCAGTGAATCCCTGGTGGTAGATCATCACATCGGCCTCGTCCAGCACCAAACAACGGATCTTCGATGGATCGATGCACCTGTACTTTTGCAGGTAGTCGCGTGTCTGGAAAGAATGGATTGTTGAAACTCGAAGTTTTCTGTTTCCTTACGATTCCAGGAGTTCCGATGACAATTTGCTCGGTGAGCTTCCTTCCTCGCATTGCAGCCATGTTTCCTCCCTTGATTGCGTAGTGAATCTTGAGATTCTCCATGTACGCGCCCATCTTCTCGACAACTTCTCCGATCTGCTTGGCCAGCTCGAGGGTTGGAGCGAGACAAATGCACTGTGGATACGGAAGGTTCACGTCAATTCTGCAGAGCATCGTGAGCACGAACGCTGCGGTCTTTCCTGTTCCTGACTGGGCCTGAGCGATCAGATTTGATGGCCTGAAATGAAATATTGGACATTGGAATAAGATTTCGGAACTCACGGCTCCATGAGAAGAAGTGGCAACGCGGTTTCCTGAATTCTCGTTGGGAACTGGAAGTTGAGAGTGTCCAGAGCTTGCAAAACTTCTGGTTTGAGTCGGAGTTCACGGAACGAAGATATCGAGTAGAGCGGCGATTTGGGATCCTGTCTTTGCACATCGACCACCATGTCCTTCATCATCTTCACTTCCTTCTGGATGAATTTGTTCAAGAGAGCAATGTCTGCTGGAATCGGGGCTTGCTCGTGCGATTCTTCGGGCTGTTTCGTGTACTTGTACTTTGGATCCTAAACGGAATAAAATAACTCCACATGTGAATAACTCTTACAGGAATGACGGTCGGTGGGCTCTGTCCAGCAAACTGCGGCGGCGGAGTCTGCCGAGGAGCAAACGACTGTGTTGGCTGGCCTCGTCCTCGTCCCATCGCTGAAAACAAAACAGTTTCAAAAATCTTGCCAGCTATTCAGAAAAGGTAGTACAAAACTTACAATGTCCTTGACCACCGGCGAAATCCATCTGTCCTCCGGAACCGCGTCCTCCTCTACAACATTAATCACTGATTGTCACTGATAACTGGATTATCCTCACCTGAACCCTCCTTGGAATCCTCCTCTCATTGGTGTTGTTTGTTGATTACCCATAAAAGGAGCTGGAAACGGGGAATTAATCTATGTTTTGATACAAAAAGGCAGATTAGGGTGAAGTGGAAAGAAAACATGCACAACAAAGGAGTGCAAAAAGGAAAACGTGCAAATTAGCAGTGACTCACATAACCATATAGACTACTTTTCTGAAATTTTGAAACCCGCCTAACGATAAGCAATCAACCGACCTTGTTTCGTTTCCTCGTCGTCGATTATCTTCAAACTGACGGGATTCGTTCTGAAACCTCCTATCGGACGATTCTCCTGCTCGCCGTCTTCTCCGGATGGTCGCGATTCTTGGATCTTGTTTTTACCGAATCCACCTCCGAAAGTACGTGTCTCCACAGGAATTCCGTATCCGAACCCTCCGCGATTCAAATTCTTTTCTGGCGAAATTTCAGGGATTTTACTGGAGAAGTTGCTTGAGGATGAAATTGGATCACGGTTTTCTTTGGAACCGAAACCGAACCCTCCTCCGATCGTTTTAGAATTCATGCCGGTAGATGGTGTCGTTCTCGCCCCGACAGATCCGAAATGGCTGTTGGCTGGTTCCGTAGGACGATTGCTTCCGATGCCTCCTCCAAAAATCGGTGGCGGTGGAGTAGACATGTCCGGTATTTCAGGAAGGGCTCGCCGAGCCGAAGATCCGAAAGTCCCTCCAACTTTTTCCGAACGAGGAGTTGTCATGTTGGCAGAGAAATTGAAAGAGCTCGATTTCTCTTGGGGAACGGGACTTGGAGATGTTTGGCCACCGAAAAGTGATCCGGCAGTGGACGAAGACCGAGTGCTGCCGAATCCTCCTCCGATGGTTGCACCTTGGGGGTGTTGCTTTCCGAAGCCTCCTCCGACTGTCGCAGATCCTTGTGGCTTTGCTCCGAACCCGCCCCCAACAGTACCAGAGGAACTGGGAGTGGCTGGTTTAGCAGAACCGAAGCTTCCTCCCATTGATGCGGTTGAAGTGCTTGTAGTTCTAGGAGCACCGAATGAACCACCAACAGGGGAATTTGGCTCGGTGACCACATCGGAGCTTGATGACTTCGATCCGAAAGCTCCACCGATAGAAGAACGGCTTGTCGAAGTAGAGGAAGCAGTTCGCAGAGAACCGAAGCTGCCGCCGACAGAAGAACGAGACGGCTCGGTGGATTGCGATGATCCGAAACTTCCTCCCATTTTCGATTTTTCAGAGATTTCCGATGAGTTTGAAGAGAATGTTCCGCCAGTGGATTTTGGTGCAAGAGTGCCGAAACGTCCGCCTTCGTGGTTAGTTTTGAACGAAGTGGGTGGGTTGGGTGCAAAGCTGCGGTTAGTGCCGAAACCACCACCACGAGTGAGAGGGGATGCAGGTTTGTCTCTGTGCATGCTGACAGAGATGACGTTACCTCCTCCTCCGACGACTTCGTCCGATCCTATCGGAGCTCCTCGACCATCCGGACCACTGCTTTGACTGCCGAAAGCACCTGAACGAAGCGATAGGGTTGCGGTAAAGACAACAGAGGGAAGAACGGAAGACAGGCCACTCTAGATAAAGAAGCACAGTCGGTTGGAAAGTTATGAACTCACCGCCAACTCTAGTGCCTGCCGTGGCTCCGAACGAAGTTTGAGGCGGCGGCGCGTTCATGACTTTCGACGGACCTCCGAACATTCCTCCTCTGCCAATTCCGGCTCCCTTGAACCCTGAAAAACCTAAAGTTGTTGACTGCCGTTCCAGTGGTTTCCTACCTTTGTTCTCTTCATTGTGGTCCATTTGTGAGTTAGATTGATTTTCAGCCTACAAACGAAACATATTAGGAGTTACGAAAAATGGATTACAGCACAAGGTTTCACTCGGTTTGCAAGCACAGATACAAAGTAAAGAGCATGTGTTATATTTAGTGAGCAAGAGAAGCGGAAAGCAGTTGTACAGTGCGCGGAAAAAGGGAACCGACAGACAAACAATCACGGAACATAGAGACACGAACACATCTAACCACCTTTTCTGGCACTTCAATCCCTTCCGCCCGGCATTGCTCGTCGAAAGCTGCTGCCCAATCACTCATTTTGATCTGTTATAATTGATTATTGATGATTAGTGATTGATTACGACAGTATTTTTAGTATGAGCAAAGACATTTTGGTTAGTAACAAAAATCGATAAATAGGATTTGTTGTTGTAGATGGCACTTGCTAGAGTTAGTAGAGATTAATCTACCAAAACCAAAAAGTACCGGTTATTTCTGAGGAATCTGGAAATAATAGAGACAGGACGAATTGAAAAGGGCGAATTGAACAGACAAACAGAATAAAATGTACAAAACAAACGTTGGAAAAGTATACTTCCAGTTTCGAAACTTCCTGAACTGATAAAACTCGTTGACACAGTTTTCAATGTTTGTTTTTGATACGCAGCGGTGTAATACGGAGCACAGAATGCCGACTTTGTTTTATTTCTTTACTTCGCGCATTCAATTCATGATTTTTTCAAAGAAAACGGGACGATAAACATTTACAAAAAATTTACAAAAAAGGTTACCTATTTTTTGAGAAAAGGCTACGGTGGGCAGTACACCACTGGCAGAATGCACGCGCAGCAGTGAACCTCACGACATTTCTCAATCTGCGTTCAAAATTAGTTGTTTTTTCTCTTTCTGCTCGTTTTCGATCTTTTTTCTCACTTTTTGCGAATATTGAATTTGAGTTTTGCAGTTTACAAACAATGATTACTGATATAACTGCCGGAATGGCTCTGATAAACGCAAAAACGCCGCACGATCCAACAAAAGAGTTACGCGATCGGACGTCGGAGATTTTCTACCTTTCCACGAAGTATGCTGAATTATCGGATTTTCCTTTTAAAAACTAGCTTGTTGCAGATTGAATCATGCTAAAGAAACATGTGTGAGCCTGGATTTCGAGCGTCAGAAGTTCAGAGAAGCGGCTAGATGCATCAAAACGGTAATCGACTGAAAAGAGCCCCAAAAACGAAGACAGTTTGAAGAAAGACATTGACCCAGTGTGGATTTACAACGGAACGTGCTTCCTACAAGCTAGTCAGGAGAAAAGTTTGAGCATACTCGACCGTGACACAAAAACAGTGGAAGATGTGCGAGATCAAATCAAGGAAGTGATCAAGGTTTGCGAAAAAAATCAGTCAAATTAACACAGTATTGCTTTTCAGAAAGACACAGATACATTCCTAAAATTGCACAAAGAACGAAATCTCGGAGACCGTGGATTCGATCTCAAGCCAGTCGTCAAGGATGGCAAGATCACCGATTAGTCGGTTTGATGCCTGTATATTGTTTTACTTTGCGAAATAAAATTGACTCTCAAAAATTATTTATTTTATTTTATTCCGGGTTCGTCGCCCTTTTAATACTTTTGTTTTAGAATTCTCACCTCATTCCTTATTGTAGATGGCACAAGATATTAAACAATCTCTATACGCATGGCTTGGTAAAAACAAACACGGAAATCCAATCTATGACACGAAATGTGAAGTCCGTGGTAACCGTCAAAGGTGAGATCGGAGGGAAAATATGGTTTTTGAATAGACCCATCTTCAGATTCAAGTGCGAGTTGCGAGTGCCCAACTTCCCATATACCGCTTTTGGAAACTCTACAAACAAAAAAGTAGACTAATCTATTGGCAGAAAGCCGCAAATAATAACTTTTAGGATGCCGCCACCAACGCTGCTCTTGATTTCTGTCAGTATTTGGTCCGAGAAGGTCGAATGCGACAAGACGAACTTCCGACATTAACCCAAGACAATCTCGAAGCTTCGACGTGGCAAGAAACAGGATCCTCGGAGCCAGCGACAATGTTCGCTGGAGGAGACGGGAACTCGTTTCAAAGCGGACAGCCTGAGAAGCTACCAGGAAACAGTCTTCCGTGGCTGAATGCATACAACCGAAATCAAGGAACTCACGAAGAGTACATGGCCCAGAAGGCCGAGGAAATCGCTGCTTCGGAAACAGTCGATTTGAAGTCAGAGATCCACGGAGGATGGACGATGGAAAACTCGAAGAAAGCACTCAACGAGTTTCTCCAGAAGACCCGCCAGCCATCAGTCAATTATCAGACAAAGATCAAGGAGGCTCATGCTTGCAGGTAAAAAACTACTGTGCATTGTCAAATAATGCTTGAAACTTTCAGAACGATGGAGACGAGTGCGACCATTTACGTACATCAAATGGGAAAGCGTCAGTTTCAGATACATAACCTGTTAGAGAACTCCTTGACTTTCAGAAATCACGGGAATAGGTAATGGATCGAACAAGAAGGTGTCCGAATCTGCGTGCGCCATGAACATTGTTCGTCAGCTGTTCCATCTCAACATAATGCAGAACTACAGTGGGCCCACAAAGAAAAGCAAAGTCAGCACTGTGAGTCTGATGTTCTGAGTCTGTTATTCGAATAAGAATGATTTTAGCTTCCTGAAATTGATATCAATGTTCCTGAAGATCTGTACAATCGAATTTCCACGTACGTCACTGAACGCTGTGGAGTTGAACTGCCAACAGTCGACGAGCCATCTGCTTCTCCAGAAGCTCCAGCTCAACTGCTCACTGACTTGAAATTGGCTCATTTCCCAAATTCCGAGGTTTTCGTTGCCCAACACTTCCTTAATAACCAATAACTTCCTCGCAGGTCTGCTCCGCTTCAAACATTTCCTGGGCTCCACCTCTTCAAAACTGGAATCCGTGGAGAGCTTCCAACATTGACGAGCCACCGCTTGCCTTCGTAAGTCTTTGCATTTCTTTTCCTTGCATCTAATTACATTCAGATGACGATGGAGCAGATCAGTGCCAAAATAATCGAGAAAGAGCAAGTGAAAGAAGTGAACGTGGGAGAAATGCAGAGACTGAATGCTGTTCGCGCCGAACTTCCAGTAGCTCAGTACAGAGACCAGGTCATCCAGAGTGTCACCAAAAACCGTGTCACTCTGATCAGAGGAGAGACCGGATGTGGAAAGAGTACCCAGGTGGCACAGTACCTCCTTGAGAACTACATCCAGAATCAAAGAGGTGCCCACTTCAACGCTGTCGTCTCGCAACCTCGTCGTATCTCTGCCATATCTCTGGCTGAACGAGTCGCGAACGAAAGAGGAGAAGAAGTCGGAGAAACATGTGGATACAACGTCCGTTTCGATTCCGCGACTCCCCGTCCGTACGGCTCTATCATGTTTTGCACCGTCGGAGTTTTGCTCCGTATGATGGAGAACGGACTCCGAGGTATCTCACACGTCATCATCGATGAGATCCACGAAAGAGACGTTGACGTAAGTGACATCTTCTAACTTTTGAAAAGAAACATTCTATTTCAGACTGACTTTGTCCTCATTGTGCTCCGTGAAATGATCACCGCCTACAAAGATCTTCGTGTCGTTCTCATGTCCGCCACAATCGACACCCAACTTTTCACAAACTTTTTCGATTCTCCGGAAGTCGGAAAAACTGAAGTGATCACGATGCACGGAAGAACTTTCCCTGTTCAAGGTGAGAGTTTCAATACACAGAAATCCTTGTAATCCCACTCTTCAGCTTTCTTCTTGGAAGACATTCTGCAAAACCTTCGTCATATGCCAGAAGAGCCGGACGTAAAGAAGCGGAAGAAGGGCGGACCGCCGGTAGATGACGACGAGGGAGATGAGGAAGTGGATGACAAGGGCCGCAACATGAACATCCTGACGGACCCGAATGTGAACGATTCATTGAAAATGGCGATGTCTCGACTGTCAGAAAAAGAAATCCCGTACAGTGTCATCGAAGCTATCCTTGAAGACATTACAGTCCGTGGAGTAGACGGTGCTGTTCTGATCTTCCTTCCAGGATGGGCAGAGATTATGGGACTCATGAACCGTCTCATGGAACACCACGAGTTCGGTCAGACAGCAAAGTTCGAGCTGTTGCCACTGCACTCTCAGCTGACCAGTGCTGATCAGAGAAAAGTATTCAAGCACTATCCTGGAAAACGGAAGATTATCATGTCCACGAATATCGCTGAGACCAGTATCACAATTGACGACGTCGTCTATGTCATCGACTCATGCAAGTAAGAATTTACTCCTTTGACTTCCCATGCCAACTTTGATATGTTTGCAGAGCTAAAGAGCGCATGTACACTTCCAACAACAACATGGTTCACTTTGCAACTGTTTGGGCTTCGAAGACTAACGTAGTTCAGAGGAAAGGACGTGCCGGAAGAGTTCGGGCTGGATACGCTTTCCACTTGTGCAGCAAGGCGAGATACGAAGCGTATGTTAGAATTTCAACAACGGTTGCTAATTTATTCCAATTTTAGACTGGACGAACACGGAACGGCAGAGATGCTCAGAATTCCTCTCCACCAAATCGCCCTCACTATCAAACTGCTCAGACTCGGATCAGTCGGCGACTTCCTCGGAAAAGCTCTCGAACCGCCTCCGTACGATATGGTCGTAGAAAGCGAGGCCCTGCTTCAGAGCATGGGTGCCCTTGACAAGAATCTGGAACTGACGAGTCTCGGAAAGATGCTCGCTCGCATGCCCATCGAACCGGTCATTGCCCGTGTTCTCATATTGGGTACAGCTCTGGGTGCTGGATCTGTGATGTGTGACGTGGCGGCCGCGATGTCGTTCCCAACTCCGTTCGTTCCACGGGAGAAGCATCATTCAAGACTCAGTGGCATTCAACGGAAGTTCTCAGGCAACAAGTTCTCCGATCATGTCGCCCTTGTCTCCGTGATCCAAGGATTCCGTGAAGCAATCAGCATGGGAGGCTCGGCAGCAGTGGAAAGAGAGTACTGCGAACGGTTCTCGTTGAACAATCCGGTTCTCAGAATGACAGAGTAAGCTAGGCAGCTCTGTTCAGAGATTAAACAAAACCTTTTCAGTGGTGCTAGACGTCAGCTGATCGACGGACTGCGTAATCAGTGCTGCTTCCCCGAAGAGATCCTCCACGACATTACTGTCAACGTCAACGGACCGGACCGCGAACTAAACCTTATGCGTTCTCTGCTGGTCATGGCCCTCTATCCGAACATTGCCTACTTCACTGGAAAACGAAAAGTTCTGACGATCGAGCAGTCTGGTGCTCTCATCAACAAGTACTCCGTGTTGGTTCCCATGAACAACCGTCAGGACATGGATCTTCCTAGTCCATTGCTGGTTTTCACTGAAAAAGTGCGCACTCGATGCATTTCATGCAAGGGAATGTCCATTATCAGTGCATTGCAACTTCTCGTGTTCGGAGGCCGAAAGGTGGAGTGTATTGGAGAGAATCTGGTCAGAATCGACGATATGATCACGATTCGGATGAGTGTCAAGGCTGCTATCGCCCTGGCTGCTCTCCGACCGTGCATTGAAGCTCTACTCGTAAAGTCGTGCGAGAATCCGGAATCTCTTGGAATGATGGATCCGGCCGATGCAGAACTGCGTCAAATCGTCCGTGACATTTCGTCTGAAGAGTTCTACACCTGCGCTGGTCCCTTGAAAGACAGCCTTCTGACGGACAAAGCTGTGAGTTGATTGTTTTTCCTTTCCTCTTCGAAACTATTCGTTTTCAGTTGACCGTCAAACCGCAAGTGCCACCACCAAGATCGGAAGATTATTCCAGCTGGGGGACGACGAACAGTAAGTTCGAAAGAAATTCTGAAGATGTATTCACGTTTTCACAGATTCATCTTTTGCCAGCAACGGCCACGACAGCAGTGGCTTCGACTCTTCCTACAACAGCCGTACCAACGGCGATTCCTTTTCATCAGCAGGTAATTCCGCATGTTCCTGCATTTGTCTACGCGTCCCTGCTTGCTGTTCCCCGAGATAATCATTGCATTTCCAAATTTCCCTTCTTTTTTCTTCAGCTGCCGGCGGTAAAATGTACCCAACGCGCGGCTACAGACGTGGCGGCCACCCCTATGCATATCGTCCCCAACCTCCACCTACTACCGGGATGGGTTATCACAATTTCAACTCAGGTGGCGGTTTCGACGAGTGGAACAACGGACCGCCGCGCGGAGGCTACAGAGGAAACGGCGGAGGAGGAGGTTACCGAGGAGGGCGCGGAAGAGCTCGCGGAAGAGGATGGAACCCCTCGTCGTGGTGAACCCTCAATTTGAATCTGTAATCATTTATTTTTTTAAAATGTTTCTGTCCCACTGGGTAGCTGATCTCATGTCGATCAATCCTACGGTTGTGTATCCACGTGCTTCATTACGAGTTGCACACGCGTTTTTGATGTTAATAAATTTGAAATGTTTGATGTGGGCCATTCGTTTCTTTCAAGAGCTACACATTACATCTTGTAGCAGCACTGACGATTGGTTTGACACCTGGTTAATTACCATGTCAGCTGCCACGTCATGCGACACGAAACTTTACGATGATTCCAGAAAGATTCGGGAAAGCTTCAGAAAATTGCAGTTGACAAGACTCCCGGAACAATGTTCGAGCTGTACGTTCGGATCCAGGGGACACGGAACCCGTCGGGTCGGAGCCATGTTGCAGTCACCTGTCACCGTGTTTTTGAGCTTGTTCCCGCCGCGTTTTCTATTTCGAAACGCACAGTTTCAGAGACGAAAACAAGATCTGGCGACAGCTGGCGAGCCGGCTGATTTATTGTCGAAAGGTTAATCGGGAAGATATCAGAGAAGAAGCCGCCGCGATGTGCATTCAGATTGCGATCAGAAATCAGCAAGGGGGCAAAGTGGATGGAGAAGAAGCGGCGAAAAGTAATTAGGCACTTGTGGAGGCGACCGCAACGGCCAATCATCAAGTGTTTCAGAAGGTTCCAGACACCAACGGAGCGAGCACGAGTCGCTCGAGGCGGTTCTGGGGCTGGAAAGTAGTCGTCGCGTGATTTCCTTGCCCGGAGCAGCACTTCTCGTTCCGCCCTCCGCACCCCGATCCATCACTCACTGCTACACGACCCGGCGCTGTTTTTTGAGCAGTAGCGGGTTGCTCACTCACTCCGATTTGTCGCCGATTCTTCTTATTTTCTTCAACTTTGATCCCTTATTGTGACCCGTTGTGGGATGGTGTCAAAAACGTTTATTGATGAGTTATGACAAGCTCTGTGGCGAGACGATGAAGAAGTGAGGGAGGCGAGCAGAGGAGGAGTTTCCCTGGTGGCGAGGAAATCAACACCTGGTGTCGCCCGTTCTAGCACTCGCTACCAACCAGTCACTTTACTTTTCCACTTTCCAGTCAGGCGAGTTGCTTCTCGCGTTTAGTGTCACGAATACTACTATCAGCTATCAGTGGGGTGAATCTTCGAAAGCTAAAGGCTACAAGTAGTCATTACCTTAAAGATATGTCCATCAGTAGTTTTTTGAAGCAGGGAATATCTACTCTGCTATCATACTGATGCCTTCGATTTAGTTGCTCAAAAACCTTATTCAGTTTTCAAAGGTTTATGAGAGTTTCGCAAGCTGTAGAGCCACATTCTGAAACTCCTAAAAGTTATGATATTCCTTATTGGAGGAACCTGTCAGACTTTTTCAGATTGAAAGGAGACATCCAATACCATTTTGACTATCTCTCGTCTTCCAGTACTCCTGCACACATTTTTTTGATCTCGGTTTGATTCCACAATGCCCATCAAAACCAACTGTTGCACGGAATGAGTGCTGCACTCGTTTAATTAGACACTTTACACGAGGAATGCTCCTAAAACAAAAGCTCGTCCAAGTACCCAATTCCATGATCCTCCCCCCGACCCCTCCGAACTTTGAGCTCATTCCGCTTCCTTATCCCCTGTCACCTTTCCGACATTCTCCAGCTCTTCTTCTCAAAAGTTCCCCGTCCGAAATATCAACTCATCAACTTTTGCAGAAATGCTGAGTCCAGCGTTGCTCAAAGTGTCACTCAATCGAAGGTTCGTGTTTTTTGTTTCATTGTGCTCTGACCTGTGCTCTTTTTCTCTTTCAGAAGCTCGGCGCCCGTTCCACAAGACGAGGTGAGTATGAAAACACAGAGTAAATGCGAACTGGTGAGAACTTTGATCAGAAGAAGATGGAAGAGGCGATAGGAGGAAGAAGCCGGGAGCGGCGAGTACCTTTGAGGACTTCTCTCCCGTGCTTTGGTTCCTTGACACAATTTGTAACAGAAAGAGTTGTCAGAAGTGACCACAACACATTGCAATCCCAACTGCTTCTCTGTGATCTGAGAATTGTTTTCAGAAAATGATATTCCCATCCAGAAGTCGGACAGCTTCATACCTGCAGCCCATGATGGAAGATCAGGAACTTGTTGGTTTCAACAGAGACAGAAGTGAGTTGACAACTTCATCTAAACCGATCAGATCTTGTTCCAGGAAGAAGTTCTGGATCCATAATCGTAGACGGCTTCGAGTTGGCCAATGCCTCGCCCAGCCGCCGTGCCTCGATCGCTTCTTCATCTCTTCAGCTCGACAAAAAAGCGAGAAAGTTGTCCAACGCGGTGAGTATGCCAGCCGACAGATGATCCGAGTGTGTTTTCATCTGAGCTCAACGGGTTGATAAGTCGAAAGAGATAAATTGATAAATGTGTTCAACCAAAGTTTCGACGGAAACAATCGATCTCGCCGCGCTGATTGCCTACCAACTGCTCGTTTCTCGCTTGATCCGAACGAGAGAGATAGGGCTTCCGGAGGGAGATGCCCGTCTTTGATTCCCTATTCATCAGATGATCATCCCGCCCGAACTCTTGCTCTTTTCACACCTCTTGACGTCTCAAAAAGTGTCATTCTTGGTTTTCTTCGCTCTCGTTGCCACACGTGGAACACGAAACTTCCGCCCGGTCACTTTCTTCTCTTTCCTGCTCCCGTTGCAACTTTCGTCCTCCCATAACCCATCCCATTCTTCGTGTCACCTCATGACCTCAAATAACAGCGTCATCACAGCTCTTTTCGACTCTTTGATCGCCCTCGGCGCGGCCGAAAATCAGTCGAGTGCAGTGTGTTTTCGACATACATCCCCGATACTGCTATAAATCTCATTCTGGTCCGTGTCTCCCTATCTTCCTCCTGGCAACTCTCCTCCGACTTCATCTTATCTTCTTGCTCTCAGCTTGAAATGTTCTCCAAGTCCAGTAATCTGCTGGGCACTTCCTCGATCTTCGGAGACAGAGATGACTACCGTAACCGTCAGAGACGAACTTCCCTCATTCCACCGGTCATCGGAGGGACCTCTCCGAACCGGAAAGACTCCATGCTCCCTGGCTGCAGGACTGTAAGTTTCTCTGAATTCTTTTCTTCTCCGATCTTCGAAACGGCACATGATGCGTAGACTGACTCGTTCAAAACAAGAAAAATGGAAAAAATGAGATATTAATGGGCCATCAACATGTCTGTCTGTCACTTTTTAGTGCTTTTATTTTCAGGTGCCCCTCCACCAATACACCGAAGATCCAACGCTCGCTTGGGAGATGCTCAAGGAGAAGAGACCAGTTAAGCCCGTTCGTCAGATGAGACTCGACACCCCGATCAAGCCGGATCACGTCAGATTCGTGTGCATCGGATGCACGCACGGAGAGCAGATGGACTTGTCGAAACTGCCTCCAGGAGACGTGCTTCTCGTCGCCGGAGACTTCACTTCCTGTGGCCTCCCGAACGAAGTCTACAATTTCAATAAACTACTCGGAAAGCTGAAGTATTCCTACAAAGTGGTGATAGGTGGGAACCACGAATGCACATTTGACGATGCATTCCTGAAACTCAGTGAGCACACCTCAGAGAGACCACAGAAATCAACAGTTGTTTGCAGACAAAGACTCGGAGCCCAAGGAGATGGCGCTGAAGCAGGCCTTGTTATCAGCAATTCATTCCGACTCGAAGGGAGGAATTTCAGCGAAAGTGAGTGTGCGTGACTGTCTGCTCTGCCTACGTGTGCACTTTTGCAGGACCTGCTCTCAAATGCAATCTACCTGGAAGACGCGGCCATTGAACTGTTCGGCATCACTATCTACGGGACCCCTTGGTATTTGTGTTCTGATTCTTGAACCCGTTGAATTTTGACACTTTTGAAGGCAACCCAGAGTAGACAACTGGGCATTCAATCTCTCGCGTGGACAATCACTCCTCGACAAATGGAACTTGATACCTGCAGGCGTCGATGTACTTTTGACCCACACCCCTCCACTAGGTATTTCGCTTCCAAAGAAGGGTCCGAAGTACACTTGTTCCAGGGCACGGAGACATGATGAACAACGGACAAAGGATGGGTTGTGTCGAGTTGCTGAACACGGTGTTCAAGAGAGTCCGTCCGAAGTACCACGTGTTCGGACACATCCACGAGGGATACGGTTGCACGACTGACGGATACACGAAGTTCATTAACTGCTGCTCGTGCAATGAGAATCTGGACATGAAAGTAAACATTCAGACACAGTTACAGTAACCTCCCAGTGATTTTCAGAACGATCCGGTGATATTCGACATCCCGGTGCATCCCCACACGAAACAATTCTACCTTCAGAACGTGAAGAAGATCCTGAAGCGATCCCAGAAGAAGAAGTAACTCGTTTCTCTTCCGTCCGTGTCATTGTATCATACTTTCCCGTCTCTCTTCCGATCCCCTATGCCCTATTTGTGCCATCATAACACCCCGGCGCTGCGCCTCGAACGGAAATGAGTCTTTATGAATTCGAATTCGATGCGCAGTCGTCGCCTCGCTCTCTCGTGCAAAAAGAGAAAGTAATGCTGATTGTCTTGCTCTTCCCTCTCTCCTCCCTATTGCCCCCGCGTAACCAGCAATAAAACATTCCAATTTGCGCCCGAGGCTCTCGAGTCAAACATTATGAAATTCGATGCCAAATTATGCTGCAGCCTCCTCTTCTTTGCCTTCTGAAATCAGATATTGTCTCTGGAGGCCTTTCCGGCGGTGCCAGTGGTTCTGAAACGACCGACATCTTCGTCCGGTCGACAAATCTCCTCGTTTTGGCTTGTTCTTTCTCTGATAGCTACATCGAAACTCTGCTGATAATCAGAAGATTGATTGACCAACTTCTCAGGATGGTCTTGCCACGAAGGCATTCAAGGTGATTCACGAAATCTCCAATGCTACCGTAGTACAGTAAATGAGCAGAGTGGAAATCGGAAACTCTGCGGGATTGAGCGTCACGGCTCATTTGAGACAGCTCGCCTGGAAAACAGATTTAATGAAAAAAGCAGGCAGAAAAGCATGAAAAAACACGCGGTCCCATCTGCCCAGACGGGCACGGGGGAGAGCTGTTTGACAAGATCAAAACCAAACAAGAACCGGCAGATTCTTCCCGAAATAGGTGCGAGTTTACAGCCGGTCTTCGGCAAACAAGAAGCCGTCACTTCCACCGTTGCCCTCCCTCGTCACACTTACCTCGGGCGGTTTTCAGCTCCCCTCTGTCTGTTAATCTCTCCGAGTGAGGTCACTGAATATTCTATTATTTTTTCATTTTCTGTGCATTCCATTTTCTCGTGCAGGAAAGATCAGTGTGCGATGAGTCAAAAGAGCACAGTTTGATCTTCGCGATAATGCCATTTCGAAGCACCTCGACCTCCCCTTTTCTCATTTTCAGCTCTGAATAAAAGCTAAATGAAGCCTTGAATGAACGGAAAAAACAACAATTTGCCGTTCCTTCTCCGTGCATCCCGATTTTGTTCTCTTTTCCAACCTAGAACGTAGTTGTCGCATGTGACAATCAATGATAAACGCTGATAACGTATAATTTACTCTGAAACATCAGCAAGTACTCGGCAAGTGCTAGTGAAAGTTTATCTCTTCATCATCTAACTTTTCCCAATGGACCACATGATTCCGTTTTCGGCTGACTCAGGCCAGATGAACCCATGACGATGATGCCCCGTCTATCAACTTCTTATCAGCTTCTCGTTCTTTATCAGCATTCCACCAGCTCGTCGCCTCTCTCTCTTCCAGTAGCTACCGCCCGCTCTGGCCCCATTTCCATTCGTAACTCGTCTTCTTTGACTTTCTGATCAGCCAGCAACTTCCCGCTTCGATAACAATTCGCGTGGGAAATCGAATGAAAATGAAATGACTGCTTCGTCAAATACAGCTAGACGAGCAGCAAGTCGGGCCCAGATTTACACATCACTTACTCACCCGATATCACCCATTCATTCGGTAGGTGTGGGAGTAGACGTCACGTCAAATGACCTCAAAAGGTGCTGATCTATCTTGAGTTTTCGTCTCAGAACTTCTGTTTTGTGTCATCCCTAGATGGTCTTTTTGGTCTGTAATTATATAAATGAACTTTCTCATCTGCATCTCCCTGCTCTTTTTCCTCTACAAACCAAACTGTTTTCGACTTCTCATTTTTCCTGCTTCTCATGCCTAATTGTGTCATCATGAGTCGAAATCTTTAGTGCACTCGAACCGACACTCCACCCCCTTCCGTCCGCCCATTTATGATCTTTCCATTCCTCTTCTCATTTTCTGTTTTTTCCCATTCTCCTGACCAAAAAACGAAGCCAATCTAGGCTGGAAAGGTGACCTGCCGTCCTCAACTCGTTACGCATTCCGTTCAGCTTCTCGGAAAGAATATGGAGTAATAAGGAGACTCAAACCAGAAAAAGAAAGAGGAAAAAATATTTTTGTCACTCTGCCGCACACTTCTTTCCATTTTCTCCCACAACGCTCCACACGAAGCACAGCCCTTATCGCTTCCTGTGTACCACCACGTGCTCCTTTCCCCTGATCAAAAACTCATCGTCCGTTTCAGATGTCGAACAACACGACAATATGGGAAGATCCACAGAACAGCTCGTGCATGACCTCGTTCCTCGACGAGCCGTATGTGAAGTACCCCGTCATGAGCATCTACATATTCGTATTCTTCATGTGTCTCCTCGGTCAGTTGTTCTTTGCACCTCTTCTCTTATCTTTCTGCTCCCGAGTGACAAAGAGAATTCAGTAGATTCTAGTTTCCACAGAACATGTCATCAGTTGCTCCCGACAGCTTCAGTTTCATGTTCCAACACGAAAGAGACTAGAGATCGTTCCGAACGTCCTTCTTTCCAGGCAACCTGCTCACCATCCTCGTCATCACAACTCACCCTCGAATGCGCACTGCCACCAACTTCTTCCTCGCGAACTTGGCAGTCGCAGATCTGCTCGTGGCAGTGTTCTGCATTCTTCAGAACATGATACACATAATTGGGTTCGACCACGGCAACTGGCCATTCGGTTATCTCCTCTGCAAGCTTTATCTCGGCCTCACAAACATCATGCCGTGTACCAGTGCCGGAATCCTTGTTCTTGTCTCCATCGAGAAGTACATCGCAGTGCTCCATCCGCTCTCAGGGCTCAAATGGCTCACTCCGGAGTATCGAATGGCAACAACAGCTTGTGTCTGGATCCTCAGTATCACCATGAACTTTCCTTATATATTAAATGCTGAAATGTTCGAATACATGGGATACAGTGCTTGTATGAGAGACCCGTGAGTCTATAGATTTGAGAGTATACATCAGTTGTCAAATGTTCAGAATGCCTCTCTGGAACACTTTTTCGTTCGTCGTCTGGTACCTGATTCCTCTCACAGCCCTCGTCTTCATCTACTCTCGGATCAGTCACTTGCTCTGGACATCGGACAGTCGGCAAAGCAGCAGACAGAGCAACGGTGAGTTCGGAATGTCTTCGTGTCATTCTATGTACTTGTTTCAGAATCCACTGTTTTGACATCTAGTGGCACTGCGGCTGGTTCTTCATGGCAGTTGAAAAACGGGAGGATAGTGGTCTACAAGCAAGAGAGTCTTCTGAATGTGCCCTCTCGTGATAACAAGACCATCGAAAAGAAGAAAGCAAAGGAGACGGAGGGAAGACGGAAAGTGGTCCGATTGCTGGTCGCCGTCGTCGTTTCGTTCGCAGTTCTCACCTTCCCGCATCACGCCCGTCTTCTGTACACGGTGAGTCGCCCGAATCCTCATTATCAACTCTGACCGCATCTCGATTACTCATTCACATACTCTCCGGAAGTCTTTAGCACACGGCCGATTCCCTTTTCCGAAACTTGTTTATCCTTCGGGTCCCACTCGTTTTTCGGTTTGTTTTTCCAAGTCTAGTATTTGGGAAAAACGACACAATAGCCGAAAAACTGAAAAAATGAGCAATGCTGAAATGAGAATTCTCACGATACAGACCTGAATATGAAGGGGCTGGCTCCGATGACAAAGAGAATTGCAGAGTTTCAACACGGGGACCTTCTGCATGTCGGATTGGACGACACTGGCACAGCCCTTCTCATACATCTTCCTCTTCTTCTCCTCGGCCATCAACCCGATTCTCTACGCGTGTCTTTCGAAACGGTTCCGGAATGCCATATCTGATCTGATCCACTGTAGGTAGGTAGTTAGAACAAGCTCATAGAACTGTTCGTGACCCATATTTCTTTCAGAAAGGGAGCATTCTCGAGGATCTCGCGTTCCCGAAACCGAACACTGGTCAGCGACGTGCCAGAAGACTCCCGGTGCCCGAGTCCTGTCCCGGCAATCCGAATGAACAGAATGCGATGAAAATGCGAAACGGAACGTGTCTAACTGTGAATATTTCATGTACATCGAGTAGCCTTTCTAAACTTTTTGCCTCTATATCGCGGGTATTTGTGACAATAAAGTGTAACTGCACTTTCCACATCAGTGATCATGTCCGCTCGTTGGAACGTTCACTTGTTTTCTATTGGCACTAAATCAACTCAGGTTCTCTATTATCTCCTGTTCCCATCAACAAGAAGGTCAACGAATAAAATATTCAGTGTAAAAATTGCTGCTTCTTCCTTTTTTATTGACGGCTCTTTGTTTGATCTTTGAAGATCTTTAAAGGAGGCCGGACACTAAAAATTGACTTAATTTTGTTTGAAAGTACCGTAAGCATGTTTCTGATTCCTGAGAATCACTGAAAAATATTTCCAAAAGGAAAATTTTGAAAGAAAAAACGTGATCTTTCTACTCTCGTAGACCTGCTTTTGTAGTATCGTGTCGAAACCCAACGCGCGCCTACAGTTCATGCGCCTTTAAAAATTTCTAGGCGATATTTGAAACTTTTTGAAGAAATGACCCTAATTTCCGAACATTTCCAGCTTTTCTTCTCTTTTTGGCATCAAATTCATTTTTCTGATAGGTGTTGCTTTTCAATAAAACACTTTGCTTCGATCATTGAACACAAATGAGTTCTCAAAATCATTATCGGATGTGGTCTCTGCTTCCACCTTTTGTCATCACTTCCCCGCTATAAATAGTCTCACTGAACTTTTTGACATCCAATTTTATAAATTTTATTCGCATTTCAGTAATTGCGCAAACTGGAATGTCGACTGTTAGAGGTCCCACTCTCAAATTGTCGAATGGAGTCGAAATGCCGGCCGTTGGTCTTGGAACATGGCTGTCTGCCCCGGGAGAAGCGAAGGTCGCTGTGAAAACTGCTGTGAAGTGCGGATACAGACTCATCGACACAGCCTCGGTTCACAAAAACGAGGAAGATATCGGTGAAGCGATCAAAGAGCTCATTGCGGAAGGAATCATCAAGCGGGAGGAGTTGTTCGTTACAACCAAGGCGGGTCTCATGTCAGTAGAGCTTACAATTTGGAAATTATTTCAGGCCTGGGCTCATGAGTTCCTCCCGGGAAAATTGGAGACTTCTCTTCGTGCTTCCCTCAAGCGCCTCGGTCTCGAGTACGTGGACCTGTATCTTGCTCATGTGCCGACTGCTTTCAATGACGACATGAGCGTCGCTCTGAACGACATCTCAGTTGAAGTCATCTGGAAAGAGTTCGATCAAGTCTACAAGCTGGGACTGGCCAAGTCGGTCGGAGTGTCAAACTGGAACAATGATCAGATTGAAAGAGTCCTGAAACTCGGACTGACTCCAGTGCACAACTCTCAAGTTGAACTGCACCTTTACTTCCCACAGCACGTTCACGATGCATTCTGCAAGAAACATGGAATCGTCATCACTTCCTATGCCACCCTCGGCAGTCCTGGACGTGTCAATCACCGTTTGCCGAACGGAGAGTCGCTCAACTGGCAGGCAGATGCTCCTTCTGATCTGACTGATGGAATTGTTGGTGCACTTGCGAACAAGTACAACAAGACACCAGCACAGATTCTCCTGAGATACGCGCTTGATAGGGGATTTGCCATTATTCCGAAGTCCAGCAACGCCTTCAGAATCAAGGAAAACTTCAAGGTTTACAAGTGTTTCCTTCTGTTCTTCATAATTTGTTCCAGCTCTTTGACTTCAAACTCACCGACGATGATCTGACCAACCTCCAAACAACGCACCACAACAGACGTCTCTTCCTTCAAGATTTGTAAGTGCCAGAAAGTCCCACGCTGTTTTTATCCCCATTTTCAGCATGGACGGACACAGAGAGGACAGCTTCTTCGAGGTCAGAAGAGGATAAACTGTACATAACTGATAGTCTATTTGCATTCAATCATCGATACTTTTACATTGCCATCCCGAATAAACATTGTTCGCTTATTGTCCACTTTGGCAATTGATAAGAACACTGATAAAGAAAGAAGTGACGGAAACGATCGAACAACTAGAGAAGACGGTCCTCGTATTATTTTCCAATGTATTCAGGATGAAGGTCATTCCGAATAGTTTGGAGTTGATTAGAATTTGATAGAAACGCTGAACACTGCTCCAGCTAGAGTCTGCTAGACGTGCATCCCTATTCGGTAGTTGTCGTGTCTCCGTTGGAATAGTTTGTTTTCGTTTCTCAGTGTTCTAGAATGTTTTCCGAAGATTTTCCGGAATCCATTGTTCCACGTCGTGTGACCCGTCATCGAAACCAGCATTCAAATGCAAATTCCCGGTCGTGTCTGCATCAACTCTGTCAGCATCGATGGCACAGGAAACATTTGAGACGAGGCGCTGGAACCATTCGTCACAGTTACTCGGCACTGTTTACTGTATCTGACGGGAACGAAACGAGAAGTTCTGGCGCCATTCGTTCGTCAACTAACTGTTTGATGAGACACAGATACCTGCGGAACTGTGAATCATGGAAGCGAATTGGAGAAGAAGCCGGTGCAAGATGTTATCGAGTGGGCTTCTCTCTGCGGACAGCTGGACAGTCTCCGCGCGGTCAACAGACGGCGCTCGTCCGTATCCGCCGGAGGCTGACCTAGTACTACTACTCCGGTTCAACCCGGCCCGCGCAGACGTACGAAACGACCTTGTGGTTTCCTTTTTCCGTTGAATTATCTTGTTAACAGACTTCTCACGCCACTTCATCATACTCCTCCACAGTTCTGCCATTCGTTGTTTTTGTGAAGAACTGTATTCTGAGAGGGTGTGTGATTTGGTTTGTTGATCCGATTGCCTGGTCATAAAGCATAATTACACTATTCTTCGTCAATTACCGAATCTTGAGAGGAGAAGACGTTCTCCACACTTCTTCCAATTAATTCATTGTTTTCGAGCAATCATAAAAACTGGTCAAAGGTCTCGTGTTTAGTTCTGCAAAAGTGTATATAACTCCACCTGACCACCTCATTTTCAAAATGAGTTTCTTTTAAAAAAAGAAAAAGTTGGGACTGATATCCAAGCTTCTAGCAAACATCTATCATGTCAAGTACTCCCTGTGCAAATGTGTTGCTTCTTTGTATTTCTGATTTTCCATCTTCCCCGAATCTGATGACGTCATCGATGTCATCAGCAGCAAAATGCCGTTGCTTCGCAAATTGATACATCGCAAAGCCGGCTACTGCTGGTCAGTCGCTCAGTTCTAGCCACTCTAGACATCGTATGTCCGCGCGGAAACGCAGCCGTCCGCAGACTTTCGCTTTCCGAAATTGACGGCGTCCGACGAGATCCGCCGTCGTCTCGCTCGTATCGATTCTCGGGTACCGTTCGTTCGCGCCGACGTCTTCTCGATATATTCGCCACCACAAAGAACCAGTCTTCTCGGACCGACTTGAATTTGTGTAACTTTTCTCTTGTTTCCAGTAACTAGGACACCCCCACCGCCTCCACGGCCCGCCGATCGAAATGAATTCCTCGGTGCGACCTCCGTTGGGATGTCAGTCGCTTTCCCTCTCTGGACATGGCTTGTAGCCTCCTTGATAAGTGATCGACGCACCGAACTGGTAGCCAGACCGGTCCCCCGCAAATCCCCTCCGAAGACCGTTGCCAAGTGCTTCGCTTCGTTATCACTCGTTCTTCTGTCCTGTCGCTCTTCTTTTGGCGGAGACGAACTGTCGGAAAACTGTTTGCCAAATAAACTGAAGACGCTGAACAAAGATCGTCTCCGAAGCAGTAGAAGAGACAATATCAGTGTCTTGAATTCAGTTCCCGCAGTCCTTCTTTTTTTCCTTTTCCCAACCTTTATCTCGTCATCGTCACTAGACTGTTTTTGTTTTTTCTCCCTTTTTGTTTCCTAAAATCAAGTTGAACTTGTGATTCTTTCGATGGCCGAATCAATGGAATGGCAATGCAATTCCTGACACGACCCATTTAGTTTCCCGACGAGTCCTGCCATTCCTCTTCGGATCCTGCCGGTTTCTGCTGCACTTTTCGAGATGTCTCTTGTTCGGATGCATGGAATGTCGTACGGGATAACATCACCCGACCATCCGATTTTTGCGTTTCGAAACAACCTGTTTCGGTCCGTCTCAAGTGTGACAAAGACTCGGGTCGCACTCTTTATTCCGTTCTCGCCACGTCACAACGAAACGGTTCTTTCGTTTTTGAGACTTTCCATTCCACAACTTCCCCAGTTAACTGTTCTTTCTACCTTATCATCACGCCACATGGTGGACCTTCTACTTTGATTCGCAAAACAATTAATTTCGCGACGATCTGATCCCGTGTCAGCAACATGGCCAGAAAGCGAAAGCTCTCAGCTACAATCTAGCGTCGTTCGGTCCCGTTCAAACACGAGCGAGTTGTCGTTTCTTGCGATAATAACTTGATCCGGATGAAAATGACAACGGACTTTTCTGTTCTGATCGCACGCGATAATGGCCAAGTGCAGCCGGAGTGCAACCTTTCCGCCCTCCGGTCTCGACTAGATTTCGAAGATTACGTGATTCAGACGAATTCTTTAAAATGTTTCGCAACCTTGGCCTCAAGGAACGGGCGCCCTTAGTCCGAGGACTGATTGTGAGTGAAACTTTTCGAAGTAGGTCATAAAGAGACTCGAGAACCGCAACATTCTGAGTTGTATTCTCAGTTTTCAAGACGGTTTCTTTTCCGTTTACGATGACGTGAGAGACCCAACAGTTTCTAGTTTACTTCATTTGCCAAATCAACCGAGTAATCTTTTGATACCATGCCAATTGACGAATCGACAAAATGGACAAAAAAAGCGAAAAAGAATTCGCCATCTGAACTGTAGAACTGTAATTTCAATGGTCGCCGTCTGTTTTTCACTGTTTTTCCGCGTCTTCTACACCAAAAAGCCTTTCTAATTTAGCGAATACCGCCGTCGGAACGGAAAGGTTTGCAGGGAGAAAGTACAAAAAACGGAAGCCGCGTGCGCTCGCCAAAACATGACCATGATCATATCGGAAGGTGTCCACCGAGAGAATCTCTCCGTTTTTCAATACCAGTTCTTCTGTTTCTCTATCTGATTTCGACCCCTGCCTGGCCATATAATAGTGAGCGCCTTCGGAGTGTCTCCTCTCAAAATGACCCCCTCCTCCCACCTACATCTACTTATTCTTCCTCCGACAATCCCGTCGCTACGCTTCCCTCATGACCTCAATTGTCCTCACTTTCCCTCCGAGATCCTCGTTTCCTCGTACTAATCCCTAGCTGGAGAACGTTCCTTTTTATTTCAGATGCTGCTTGGGATATACCTCTTGCTCTTATCACCAGTCCTGGTCTCGGCCGGGCTGGAGGAGTACGACGAGCCGTTTATCCTGCAGTTCATTAACAGATCACAGACTCTCGATCTCAGCCCCAAATGCAAACAAAGTCTCGCTTTGGTCAGTTTTTTCCAAAAAGTTTTGCAATTAGTCTGACAGTTGCAGGTCTACGATTATCTGAACGACATCGACACTCTGACAGATCAGAAGATCTGTTACTTCGAATCGTTCGCCACAGGTCCCAACGACTTGTTCCTTTCCAGGGATCAGGACAGATGGGTCTACAAAGGTTTGTCTTTCTGATCAAGCTGCTTGGAACTAGATCTCAGATCTAGTCCTTCCAGTTCTTCAGAAACATCAAACCAACGAAACACATTTCAGGCTACGAATGTCTCCTTTCTGCCGGAGAGACTGTCTATTCGAAATCAGAGCATCCGATGCACTACTGCTACACGCACGACGATGACAAGGACAAGAGAGTGCCCGCTTTCTCCGTGTGCATCCCAACTCCATGTGCTGACGAGAACCAGAAGCTTCTGGAAGAATGGAGACGAATCACTCATCCAGAAGCCACAGCGCCAATCACTTTCACCGCATGCACCCGTTCTCGCCACGAAAAACAGTGGTTCGAACTTCCGATACCAATTGCTGACTTCGGATTCAACATGTGCCTTCTGATGTTTGTCATCATGGCTACCATCTTCCATAACATGCGGGGGGACGATGCCAAATCCTGGTCTGCCCAGTGTCTTCTAGCATTCTCTGCCAAGACTAACTTCAAGAAGCTCATTGCTCTGCCCAAGGATCCACAGAGTTGCATAACCTGCCTGCTGGGGCTTCGATTTGGGTCGATGGTCTGGACTCTGATTGGACATTCGTTCATTTTCGTCCAAGCTTATATGGAGAACGTGGAAGAGTTCAAGGAGTCGATGGTGAACAACTTCTTCAACCAGTGGATCACTAACTTCACTCTTTCCGTCGACGTCTTCCTCACCCTCGGAGGCACAGTTCTTTCGTACAGTTGGTTCCGTAAATGGCTCAAGAACACGTCGGGTAAGTAAACCTGAATCCATCAGATCCTAAACAGAAAACTTTCAGAAGAAGAGCCGTCGTGGACTTCTTGGGGCTACTGGCTGCGGTTCTACCGTCACAGAGTGGTCCGTCTCTACCCGGCCTACCTGTACACCCTTCTCGCAGTAACTCTCCGTATCTCGGTCACCCACTTCCATCCGATGTGGCCACCAACTGATCCAGCCATCCAGTGTCCCAAGTACTGGTGGCAGAACGTTCTCTTCGTCAACAGCATCCTCGACAATCAGTGCATGCCGTGGACGTGGTACATCGGAACCGAGTTCATCTACTATCTGCTCTCTCCTATTTTCCTGCTCACTCTCAGAAAAGCGCCGAAAGTTGGATTTGTGAGTTTCATTTATTTCGATACTGCAAGATCAAAACGTCTCTTTAGATTCTCTGTTTCATCGTGACTCTGCTCTCAGCCGGTTTGAACGTCGAATCGATCATCCGAAACAACTTCCCTCCAACTCAATTCTTGTGGAAACAACCAGAGATGTTCAATCCGAACTTTATCCAGCACCATCTTGAGCTCTACATCAAACCTCAATACAGAATAGGTCCATACCTCATCGGAATCCTCCTCGGTTATCAGCTCGCCAGATATCAGAGAATCCCAGTGAAGCCTCAGCCAACCAACAGATACATCAGTGAGTACTTCCTGTCGCTTCATATCTAATCCTCTCCCATTCCAGTCTCCATCTGGTCCGTCGCCATCGTCGGCATCTTCTTCGGTTTGTACGGGCTCTATCCAGCCCTTCAAGGATGGGATTCCATTGCCTGGAGAGCTTATCACCTCGTCTACGGAGCCTTCCACCGTGACATCTTCTCCATCGGCGTCGCCTTCCTCATCTACATCTGCCACACTGGAATCGGCGGTCCCGTCAACGTATTCCTATCCTCAAACTTCTTCTTGCCACTTGCCAATTTGAGTTTCTCGGTCAGTTCATTTTTAATTTCAAGTGATAAAAATCACTGATACAAGTGGTGATCAGAAAACACTTCCTTGTGAAGACGACTTCCTGGATGTGTTTCAACAACATCTTCCATTGCAGGCCTACCTGTTCCACATGATTCCGGTCGTGCTCACCTACATGCTGGTCCCATTCCCGATCTACTTCAACTCGCAGATCCCTCTGTTCATCCACTGCTTCGTCCAACTTCTTATCACCTACGTGTTCGCAGTCATCTGCAGTATGGTCAGCGAGCTTCCGGCCCTGAACATCGAGCGGTTGCTGCTCTCCGCCCCACCCAAGACCACCCTCAAACCGATCCCAGCGACGGACTCGGAACTGCAGCTCAAGTCTTCCGAGAAGGCGTAATCCGTCCACAACCAGATTCTTTTCAACCGAAACGGGATATCTGAGGTAATAGAGGGTGCCGTTCTCGGCCGCCCGCCCCTTACGAGTAGATCCTTTCCCTCCCCTTCACTCTTCGCCATCCGCATTCCTTTTCTGTTAGCACCTCTCGACTGCTTTACCTGTTCCCTAGCCTAGCCACCCTTCCACTTCTTGATGGTCTTTCAGTGATTGATTCCCCGGTCATCGGCTGTTTTTCATCCCACTTCTCACTTCTCATGTACATAGTTCGACAGAGAAACAAAACAAATAAAAATAATAACATTTTGAAAGAATTTATTGAGTGGATTCATATTATTTATAAACAGAGTACAACTTATCATATCACAAATCGACGACTGGGATCTAATTGATCTAATTTCTGAAAACGGAAGAGTTTTGGAATGGGGAAACTCTCAAAGTTTAGACCTTTTCTCGCCGATCGAAGTGGCCAGCAACTCGACGACTTTCTCGATCTTCGCCTTGTCCGAATTGATTCCGAACGTTCCGACGCGCCAGATCTTTCCCACGGTGGCTCCGAGTCCTCCAGCAATCTGAAAATTATCTTACCAACGCCACTCTTCAAAATTATCAAATACCTCAACCCCATTCGTCAGCATCTTTCCAGCCACCTCCTTCCAGTCGACTCCTTCTGGAACCTTGATCGTCGTCAGACACGGCAATCTGATTTTCTCGTTCTCCACGAATGGTTCCAAGCCGTGCTTCTTCAGAGCAGCGTATAGAACTTGCGCATTGTCCTTGTGTCTCTGAATGGATTCGTCGATTCCTTCCTTCGCAATGGCTGACAACGCAGCTCTGAGAGCGTAGACGGTCGAGATTGGAGCAGTGTGATGGTATCTTTTCAGCTCTCCGTCGCAGCCCCAGTAGTTGCCCAATTCGATGGCGTCGAAGTAGAACGAAGCGACGCGTTGTTTTCGATTCCGGATCTTCTCGCTGAAGGAAAAGAAAATAATGGGTGAGATTGAGATGTGTTTTGGTCATTACATGGCTCGATCGGAGAACGAGATAGGCGCGAGGCCTGGTGGCGCGTTGAGAACTTTCTGTGTAGCCGAATAGACACAGTCCACTTTCAAATCGTCTGCAGCGAATGGAGTGCCACCGAGGGACGCGACCTGAATGACAAAACAAAAATAAGAATCAGAACGGTAGTGCTTACAGTATCGACGAGGAACAGGGCTCCGTGCTCTCTGCAGGCGTCTCCGATGGTTTCCAGTGGCTGGGCGACTCCAGTGGAACTATCTCCCTGGCACACGAACACAAGATGCGGCTTGTAGTCGGCAATGGCCTTGCGGATGTCTTCGACTGGAACCGCCTGTCCGTGTCCGGCAGAGATCTTCTTGACTTCGATACCCATGCGATTAGCCAGATCAGCAGTTCTCTGGCCCCACAGTCCGATCTCGACGACCAGGAAACGATCTCCTGGCTCCAACAAGTTGACCATTGCACACTCCATTCCGGAGTGACCTAATATTACAGGAAACTTTCGGAGGGATCACTGATATCACTAACCAGTGCCACTGACGGCAAACGTGTACTTGTTCTCGGTCTTGAAGATGTACTGGAGTCCCAGACGGACGTCACCCATTATCTGAAATGAATCAGTTCAGACGCTTCCAGTATCGAACACTACTACCTGGACAAACTCTGGATGCAGATGTCCGAGCAACGACTTCGACTGCGATTCAGCAATCGAATCGGCCATGTTGGACGGTCCAGGTCCGAACAGCTGACGTGGCGGCACGACCATGTCTTGGAGAAGGGCTTTCGGAGGAGCACGGGACGACATTGAGGGCTGGAAAAACAATGCGATGCAAAAACATCTGAGGAGGAACATTTCGAAAGTGGGGAAAATGATTCATTGGGACTCTACAATTCTTATCTGACCAATTATTGGAAAACGGGGTTAGTGGAGTGGCCTCCACGTGTAGTACACGGCCCGCGGTTTCTAGGCCACGAATCTGAATGGCAGGCCTTTTGTGTCGTTTAGAACATGCATGTAGACACAACCGAGGAGATAATGACCATTCGAAAGAAAAAGACAAACGACTGCATCAGTGAACAGTTTATAAGGGTGATAACATGTTTTCGATGTTTGATGACACTTTCTGGCGGGGCGTTTTGTTGTTTTAGGTGGCAGAATGGACTAATTGAACTCACAATAGTTCCGAACCCGAGTGCAGCTACAGAAGGTCTCAGGAATCGTGTGCAGATCATTGAAGTTGAGATGAAGAATGAGGAAAGAAATGGAGGTTGTGGAGGGAAGGAAACCCCGGGGAGGCAGGGCCGGCCAGTGTCTCTGAGACTCCGCAAAGTACATGTTCTTCGTCCGGCAATCACAACAAATGACCATTGGGTGTAATTGATAAGAAGGCACACAGAGAGCGGTCAACGTAGGTTTTTGAATGAGACACATGTCGAAAAGGGAAAGTGACGAGGCCTGAAAACGGGAAGAACTGATGGGAAGTGCAAGAGCCACGTGGTTTGATAACAATGACCTTGATCAAACATCTGACAGAGACATGATGTGTTCCAATAAGTTCAACAGACTCAAGTACAACAAGAACTTGATCATCAAAACACGATTGAGACCTCTGGAAAACTTTTGAAAACTTTAGAAAGATCCCTGTAAATAGAGGCAAACTAGTAATTAGGGAATGAGTTGTTAGCCCGCTTCTGATATTTTGATATTCCCTGAAGAACCAAAACTTTCACTAACAAATATGTTCGATATTCAATTTCCGGCCGTCTGCTTCCGAAACAGACACATGGTCTCCTCTCTGGTTTCACGGTGTCTCTGTTTTTGCGAACACTGCGTCGTGCCGGCTTCTCTCGCCTCCACAGGCGTGCCCTTCGATCCCGATCGCTGCTCATCCACGAATCTTTACACACCGATTTCCCGTCTGCGTCTCGCCAATCACCAGCGATGTTTCGAGAGTTGCTCATCGCCCGGGAGCCAGCTGCCTCTCCTTCGCCTTCTCCACATTCCACGAAGAGTTTGTATTATTGAGCATCATGTCGTTGTTTCTGCACATTCCAGCCCGTCGCCTCGACCTGAAACCGTTTGCACCGTCTGTTTGCTGAGATGCGCTCTCCAAAGTGCCGCGCATCTCACACTCGACGGATCATGCGAAAAAGGGGCGGCGTCCGAACTATTTACTCTTTCGTTTATCCTATCCGTCTCACGTGTTGCTCTTTGTCTCTTGTCACCCATCAGCCAGCAATTCATTGATTTCCAGACGCTTTCCCTATTTCAATGGTCGCCGCCACGGAAATGGACGGCGATTCGAGAGTGGATATCAAAGTTAGTCCCGATTGAATGAGTAGATAATACTGAATGAGTTTGCAGCATGACAGTAACATGGATGATGTTGATGATGATCAAGAAGAAAAAGAGCCTCCGATTGTCAAATTGGACTTTGACAAACTGTTCAAAATGGCAGAGGATCCGGACTTGGAAGAACTCCTTCGGTCGCCACTCGACCAAGCAATTATCAATTTAGAGTCAGTTCAAAGCACAAAGCACAACCCAACTGATCTGTTTTTCAGTAGCGGATCAGAAATTCAAAAGTTGACAGCAATCCGCACATTCCCTGATATTCTGGATACTTCTGACGGTGACAAGTGTCTTCTGAAAATGCTTCCGGCCATTCAGAAGTGTTTGAAAGTGGAGAAGTCGAACCTGGACTTGCATTGCGAAGCAGCTGTGGTTTACAAGTCGATTATCCAAAGCGAGAAGCTGGTAAACAAGTTTCAGTGAGTAAAGTTTCCCTCAACCGAGACAATTCTCTGTTTCCAGAGGCATCGTGGACCTGCTCCTCGAGAACATCCTGCAGAACATCCAGAATCAAAAAGAGCACCGTGAGTCGTTTTCTTCTGTCCGTCCCCTGCCTGCTCCTCTATCCTCTATCCACTTCTAACCATTTCCAGACACTCATGAAAAGGAAAAAGTTGTGATAAAAGCTGGCAGCAGCGTCAACAACCAAATGCACCACTGTATGTCCTTCACTAACCTTTCCTCTTTTTTCACTCTCAACCATCCGAAGAATGTTTTCATCAAACGGATCCGACTTTCTTTCAGTGAGTGCTGCCGCATGGTTGGAGACAATCGTCGAGGTCGCTGACAAACTATCACTGAGTTCCATCAAGCAATTCGTATGTTTTGATTACATTCATGACAGCTCAACGTTAAAACAAACTCTTCAGATAATCCCAGTCATCCAAACTCAAGCAGAGCCAGTTCAACGGGTACAACGACGGATAATTGCCACGAAGATCATCCACAAACTGGCCATGTTCTTGCCTCCAAATGAGTGAGTATTCCTTCTCTGATCGTCAACATCCCATTCACTCAGAATCCGAAAAGATCTGTGTCCGATCGTGGCCACCCTGTGCAAGGATGCGAATTCCAACGTGCGAGTGGCCATTGCCCAACGACTTTTTGTCGTCGCAAACGCGTTAAAGTAGGTCATTCGAATGAAGTAAATACCAGTTCCAAGTGCTCCAGGAACTCCCATGACGTCGTCTCGTGCCTGCTTCCTTCTTACGTTCAACTGCTCGCCGACGAGGAAATGAATGTGAGGGAAGCAGCCATGACCAGTCTCACGGACTCATTTTCCTTGTTCACAAGAGGTATCAAACTTGGCAGTGATATCCGCAATTCTGACTTTCAGACGCAAGAAAACACACGTTGTTCTCGACTATAAAGAAGCTGACGGAAGAAGCATTGGAGAAGAAGAACGAAGGACTCCCAGTGATATCCCATAACTTTGGCAAATGGTCCTGGGAACTGAACGAGTTGTTGGACCAACTGGACAAGTCATGGGTGCTGAACACGTACTGTAAGATGGTCCAGATATCGGATGAACTATGCGAAGGGCCGCAGAAAAACATCCGGAATGTTCTGAAGAAGACTTGTTGTTTCAACTATCCGGTGAGATGGGAAATGGTTTTTTAATACTATCGGAATTTCAGTGCATGCTGACAATGTTCAAGAAGCAGGCAGACCGACTTCTCCCTTTTCTCGAAGTGTTTTGCACTGATCATGGTAACTGTTCGTTTCCTGGGTATTTCTCAAAGTCCACTTTCAGATGAAGACGTCCGCGTGAGCATTGCCTCTTCCTACCACGAGATCTTGACCATGTTCCCTTCAAAAACCGACCTCATTCCCCCATTCATTGAACTTCTTCATGGCGGATCTTCAGATGTCATTGCCAAAGTTTCACATAATCTCACTAAGATCCTGCCACTTCTTTACGAGAATGTGAAAGAAAATCCAGGGGTACGTATCGCGTAATGAATCATTTCTATGATCTGTTTCCAGAAAACAACTATTCTCCAACTGGACCGACTTCTCATCGGATGCAATCAGATTCTTCGAAACACCAGTTCATGGAGAAGTCACGAAGCTCTGTTGAAGAGTCTGAAAACACTGCCGAATTGTGTGGAGCAAACGACGCTCATTGAGACGTTCGTGCCACTTTTGAAGAAAGAAGTTCTCAATGTGGTAAGTGTTTGATACGATACCATCTCCATAAAAACAACACTATCAGAGAGCGATTCCTTGTCGGATAGCCGCCTGCGAGACCTTGCTGGTTCTGATGAGACACATCTCCAATGCGGAAACTCGCAAAGAGATCATTGAGTTTTTGAATGAAGGTGAGCTCTAAAACTTGGCGTTTAATCGTTCCAGTTGCACATTTCAGAGCTCTCGACCCACGTGTGTTGCTACAGGAGGATAACTTACATCGACGTTGCTGAAATCGTTCTGACAGTCTTTAGCAAGCGGATATTCGTTGACAACTTTCTGGATGACACTCTCAGACTCACTACTGATCCTGTTTCCAACATTCGGTGAGTATAGTTTCTAACATTTTCCCTCTGAATCCTCATTTTCTAGAATCCGGGCAATCAAATTTCTTCCCAAAATAAAAGCGAAACTGCGTCTTCCGGAAGACGAAGAAGTTCTTCTCAAAATCGAAAACTGCGTGAAAGAACAGCTGAAAACGTCGGAACCGAATGCAATGACGAGGGCCATCATCAATCAGGTAAGGGTGATTGTGGGAGTTTTGAGGGATAGAAATTGGAAGAAGTGTAGGCGGCTGTCGAGTTATCGAGATGCGAGACTTGTTCGGATTCGCTCGACGATCAGAAAGTGAAAGAAGAGGAAGATATGTGGACGGAGAAGAAGACGCAGAGAGGAAAGGAATCGAGGATAAAGAAACCGAGCATCAGAAGCAGAGCAAGAGTGAGGGATAATGAAGAAGAAGAGGAGGAGGAAGCAGAGTTCACACGGGCATCCGGGTAGGACAAAGTACTCATAACGCCCACTCACTCATAACTTTACAGACTTCGAGTTCCCACTTCTTCAATCAGAGCAACGTCTCCGTGGAGAACAGAAAGGAAGGCAATCGCAGTGGTCCGTCCCCAACCGGTCCTTACTGTACGATCTCAATCACCGTCTCCCATGTCCTATCGTAGTCCGAGTCCTGCTCCAAAAGAAACTGCGATTCGTCCGAGTCGGCTACCCTTGAGCTCAGCGGCGAAGGAAAGGGACAAGTTGAGAAAAGCCGCTACAGACACACCGCCACCACCGGCTAGAAGTGCAAGAAGTGCATCCGTGGTAGCAAGTAGGAGGTCCGATGCGATGACGTCGTCCACCTCTTCCATTGAGTCCAGCAACTCCACTTCTTCCATCTCCTCCGCCTTACCATCATCTGGATACGGTCTCCGTCGGTCAGCCACTTCGAGCAGTGCTTTCGGAGGATCCTCGTTCACCTCCACCTCTTCTTATTCTCTGATGCATGCCAGATCATCTTCAAACCTCCGCCGTCCCGGATACGGTCTCTCACACGTCTCCAGCCTGAGCACGTTCGAACGAAAGCCTTCTCAAGTGTCGCTGCGAGTTCGAAATCTCGACTGATCACCTTGTTCTTGCTGTTTTATTTGTGACGGGTTCACTGATTGTTGCAATGAATTTGTTTTGAAAACAGTTGAACACCAAATATTTATTAAAAAACAGAGTAAAAACAGAAATTAGGTCAGTGAATGGACGTCTCTCGGCTTCAGATGGAACATCTTTGCTTCCTTCTGCACGTCCGCCGCTACACGCATTGTTGTTTTCAGCATCTTTTTCATGAAATCCAGGTGGGACAGTTCGACCGATTTGATCTGGAACAATTGAGAACATTTGATTGATAGAGTGCAGTCAAGACCTCTTTGCGTCTGGCGAATGAAGCCATTGCGAACGTTGTGAGAAGAGAGCCGAAGATGATGTGGCAGGCGTAATACTTGTACACGATGTGACTAAAAAATAAGTTGATCTCCCGAGATAAAATGAACTCACGCTACAGAACGACTAGCAACGTAGATGGCATCTCCGTAGAAGATGGGAACGAGGACGGCGAGCCAACAGACGAAGGAGAGGAATCCGGCGCTGAGAGTGTGCAGGTGGAGCAGGGCGGAACAGTTGTAGACGCTGCCGAAGTAGAACTCGAGGTAGAGCAAAATGAAGGCGAAGGAGGCGACGAACATGAGCAGGAAGATGATGTAGCAGTCGTAGAGGAGCAGTTCGGCGAACGCGCAGAACATGATCACACAGCCGAACCCGAACTCGCATTTGTACACGAATGCTGTCCGGCGCCCTGAATCAGAGGAATGACTTAAGGGAAGTGGGGGATCCGCTTACAATAGGGCATAAAAGAGCTATTGAGATATTCAGCACTTCTTCGGTCTTGATCAGAAATCACTTTTGTTGTCCCCATTGTGGATTGGAATAATAGAAAAAAGGAAATAATGAGCTTTGCCGTTGAAAAAGTATGTAGGAGATGTGTTTTGGCCGTAGATGACCGCTTGTTCACGTGGAAATGGTCCGTGTGACATTGTGATAAAGCTTCTGATACTGATAACTGTTAAAACTGATAACTCAAAAGTTTATTAAATCGAACGAATATTTTGACCCGGAATGATTTGGCGGAGATCTAGAAGAATAGTAAAACGTAGGAAACGAGAAGAAGTGATAAAGGAACAAGATGGTCGGACGAGGAGTTGCAAAGGTCACTTTGGCACGAACAAACACTCACATTTCGGAACCGCCCGACTGATCTGATATTCGAAATTTCCAAGGGTTTGGAGGATACGGAGAACTTACAGTTCGGATCGGTCTTCTGAATACATTGGACAATGATGCTTGAATTTTGGAGCACTTGGAGATTCCATCAGATTTGAAAGACAATTTCGGAGCACTACTTTTTCACCTTAATGTTCACTTTTATTATCTATTCAAAGAGAGCGCATACCTGAATAGTAAAAGTCCATCTTGACACACTTGTCATTTCTGGCACAGATTGCGATTGGAGTGTTCAGAAAGGACGGCTGCGAAGTGAGGGTGACATCGGCACAGCTCGAGGAGACTTCCACGTGGCCAATGTTGTTCTGGAAGCGATCATGTGGAATCATGAGAAACAGAAAGTGGATACCTCGGACAGAGCATCAAACAGCGCGGTGAGGTTCTCGCGGCTCTGCGGGGGAAACAAAGCGTCGTTGCGGGAGAGCACGTTCTGTCTGAAAAGTTGGTTGTGAGAAGGAGAAGCTAGGGCGGAAGGGAAGCAGACTCCAAACCTGTAATTGAGTGCCACGCAAGAATAACAGGCCAGCGAGTCGACAATATCAAAGAGTTTCAGCGTCAAAATGAGAAGAGATGACCATCGTCGTGGATCTGAAAGGGTCATCATGCGGAGTGGGGAGACGGATTTGCGGAATGTCTTGCTCATCACGCTCCGTTATTAATTGAGCTCACATCCCCCGCTCGGCTCTTCTTAATTAGAGTTTGAGTTTTGATTAAAGCAAATATTTGGAAGAAGAAGAAACGCACTATTTGTAAGATGAAGACGCATCCATTCAGTCGAGATTCTGGAAAGAAGTGTCGAATTGTCGGAAAAAGTTGAGGAGGAGGCGAAGGAGGAGCGGACGGGAGGAAAGAAAAAAGGAAATTGAATGGGGATGGTGAGTCCGTGTCCGACTGGCTGATTGAGTAAGTGGAGGCGGCGTGCCGAAACGGGCACATTGTCGTCGATTTGTTCTCATTAAACAAACAAAACGGAGCTCCGCCTTCAAAACATCTGAAGGAGCAGGAGGCAAGAAGTCAGAGAGCCCGGCCTCCCCGTATCAATTTCCCTTTTTTGTGGACCTCGGCGAGTCAATAACACAGGGAAAATATGCACGGAAACGGGTGTGACAAGCCGGCCGAAAGCGGGTAATTTGTGAATTCATTCGCATGCTGTTCGTGCGCCAAACGACTCAATCACCAAGGAGATGAACACGAGACGGGCAAGAGACCGAATGGACGACGAAATCGAATCTTCTCGGAATTCTAATGAAGAAGTGAAAAACGAGAGGCATCCGGGAAGATATCAGGAGAAGAATGGAATGGAAAGAGACACTTCTGATAGCCGACTCTGCTCTAGGAGGTGTTTGGTGTTGCTGGGAAATCAGGAGAGACTCGGAACCAAGCACCGAGGAGAAGCTCACGTGAGTCGAATCGTTTGAAGGACGACCTCTCGAAAACTGGGCCTGTGAGAACCTTTTGCGCGTCGAAAAAGAGCAACAGAACCCATGAATTATGCGGTTTTACGACGACGTTTCGACGATGGCTTATCTGCATTATTGTCTTACATTCGGGAATTGGTCCGCAGAAAGACAGACAAAGGAGAGGAGAAGCTGCTTTTTCTCTACAAACAACTCATTCCGTCGGGGAATTGGGTGCGAGGCTGGAAATGGATCTGTCAGGCGAGACACGACAAGCGAACATCAGAAGTCAGAAGCTGAGAAAATAGCTTTGTGGATGTTGAACAACGATACGAATGAGACCAGAATCACGGTAGTAATCAATTTTGGTAGTAATCAATACCAAATCTAATTGATTTCAAAACGATGACTGAGCATTTTGAGAAACTTAACTTTGCAATCGGATACCTTGCAGGTTCTATTTGATAACTTTCTGGTAATCAAGCAATAGAGAAGAGGATTTCAGAAAGATATATGCTTTTTTGTAAGATAAAGCTTTAATTTATAAGCTACCGTTTATCATTGATTGTAGACTTATCAGAAGTTCCAGAAGAAAAGTTAAAAGAAATAGTCACAATGCATCAGTTTCTTCTTTCGAACACTACACATATTTAAAAACTTCCACTTTATATTCCTTCGGATATACACAAATTTTCATAACTTTCAGTGTTTTCGCTGCTCCGTCTGCTTCAGCGCACCCCGAACGTCCATCATCTTCCGCCGAAGACGTCGTGAACCTCTTCGGATTCTCACGATACCTTTGCGTCTGTCGACTCGCATCAGCATGTCTCGGACGTGTCGGCAGCCGCTTCGCACTTGATCATTTATTCATAATCGTGCCTTCTAATATATATCTCTTCCCTGCTCCACTCATACATTTCTTAAACGATCCTCTTCACCCGCCCGTCTTGCCGTCTTCTACTACTTCAGAGTTCCCCTCAACTTGTGCTCTCTTTCCTAGAAAAGATCCTTCTTCTCCCCACTTGTTTCGAAATTCGAAACAAACATTTTCGTAGTCATTTTGATAGATTCCTTATGTGTGTTGCGTGGGCCGCCCGTCTGGTCTGCGGCATCGCATTCAGTTTGCCTCTGTGACAAACTGATTTGCGATTTCGGGTGGCCACTGGGGAATTTCCGGAATTTCGGAAAGATGTCGCTTCCGCACGAAACGGACCACTCGTTGTCGCTGCTTTGATGGACATCGTTCGGATGGGCGGCACGAGAATCAATTAGCTGTTCTTCGACGGACCGCCCATCTCGAGTCCACTACACTTACTGTACCCCAACTGTTGCTTCTGAAGCTCTTGTTCTGTCTTTCGAAGGAAACACAGGGTCACCCATCCGGCCGGTGTTCGACTCTTTCAGAGATAGTCAAGTCATAACTAATTGAAAAAGCGGCTTCTTGTTTTGTTACGGCTCTCTATTTGTTGTGCCCCGTCTTCTGCCGCTAAAGAAGAGCGCTGCTCTCACATTTCACAAGTGGGCCAAAAGAGAGACGAAAGTTGTGTGTCGGATTTCCCGAAGTAGGAGCGGGCGAAGGGAACTCGCCCGATGAGCCTCACCTCCGTATCTCGAGCGCCGATCTTGTGCCAATCGAATCAAAGTTCCACACAGAACTGACACACTTTTTTATGGGTTGTTTGGAGTAGCTCCCGGGGGAGGAACTCCAGAAGCCCCTCCCCAATTTCTAATTTATTTGAGCCCTGCCCTAATCGAATGAAAACTCGGCGAGCTGCTCTCTTCTCGATTCAAAAGGACACTTCACCCTGCTGCTGCCACCTGTCGGTTTGACTGATCCATCATGTCTCCCCTGACCTAATTGTTACATTTCTCGAGACGCTGCCCCCATGTCACATTGACGTGTATCTCTGTATGTTCTCCTCGGCGCCACTACTATTATTATCCAAATTGGGCTCTCCGTGCCCGTAATCCATCACTCCCCTCTCCACCAAAAACACACCGGATTTCTTGGCCCGTCTCCCAATTTCGGGATCCGCTCCTCCTCCTCCCGCATCTGCTGCCATCGCGCCCTTTGCCACCACCGCTCCACTTTTTAATTAGAAGTTTCGGGGGTGTGCCCGCAGAAAAACTTGGTCGTTTTCATCGAGGCCCATCTTCTCCCATCGGTCCAGATTGGGTTGTATGCGAAGAGAGGCGTGCACAACTGTTGTCGCCGCTTTGTGTTGCAGATGAGCACATATGCACCACAAACTCAATCAAAAATACGCGAAGACGTACGTCGCGAGCAGACAGCTCGTTTCGATTATAATAGGGTCCTGGGGGCGGGTCCGTGTTTTGAGAGAGAAAGAAACCTCGGTTCGAATTCGATTTGCGGCTTGTTTATGTTCCAGTTGGCATATCCCAGTGGACAACGGATCACACTGATTACAGTGTCGTACCCGATCCGTATCTCCAGAATCCCTTATTCAGAGCTTTTCCAGACTTATTTCTCATTCTTCTAAAAGCTTTTCTTTCTTTTTTCCTTCCCAAAATCAGAAATTCTTCCAGACTTTTCAAAAAATAGAGTCGAGGTCCGCCCCAGTGAGAATACAAAATGCCGTCTTTTCCTTCTCTCCGAACCCACTCATCCGCCCACTAATTCTTCTCTTTTCTTCCATTTTCCAGTCCGTTCCCATAGGTACGTGTTTGTTTGACAATCCGATACCCTGCGGCCACCAAAAGTACATGTCCAGGCGACATCCTCGAAACTCTCGAAAATCTCTCGGATTTCACCGCGCACTCCTCCGGAGCTGGAGCATTTTTAATTAGGAGTGCCCGTCGGCTGCCATCCGGAGAGGTCTTGTTTGTTTGCCGCCTCCTGGTATATAGTTCCGAACTCAATTTTAGTAGTCAGGAAGCGAAGACGCCGCGATATTTATTACCCGCCGTCCCCGCCGCCGCTTCTTCAGTTTTCCCGAACGTCTCGGTCCTCTTCTCGAGTTTAGCACCTCATTAAAAGTTTTGAATGATGCGAGGGAACAAGATGTGCCAACGCGTCTGGCTGCCACGTCATCACCCTCTGCTCCTCCTTCTGCTTCTGCTTCCGTGCCCCTCATCTGTATTCCTGACCCATAATTACCTTCGTCATCCACTCATCGCATCCCTCACCTCTTCCTTTCCCACATCGTTGTACCCTTTCTCCTTCAGGAATCGTTCTTCTTTTCCTCCCGAATAGCCCCGGCATATCAATGTGCTCTCATGAGCCGGAAGAATGGTACGTTCGCATGTCACCAAGCTTCTTCTCAATGATTCATTCCAGGCTTCACCATCGTCTCCGTGTTTGTTCTGTGCTCGATGGCACAGGTGACGTGTGAAGAGTTTGAGTTGGAGAACACTGAAGCACTGGTCGAGTGTGTTCAGTGTGTCCAACTGTGGCGATCGGCCTCGGCGAAGGAGGCGAAGGTCTGCACGAGCGGAGCATCCACGTGTCGAGGCAACGCCTGTTTCATGAGTAAGCGGACCTTCCTTTACAACCCACAAGTTTCTTTTTCAGGACAATGCAAGCACTGCCCAGTATACCAATACATGTCCGGATGTGTCAACTTCTCACCTTGGCAGTTAGCAGATCTCGAGATGAACCGTCGAACATCGGAACTTCGGATGCGAAGAGTCGGGGCAGTTCTCCTCTGCGAGGACACTTTCAATCAGACAACGTGCGTCTGCAACCGACGCGACAAGTGCAACTCCATCCACTCTCGTCTTCCATTCGCCACCTACGCCGAAGGTCTCTTCCGAGGCGTTGTGAACTTTGACACGATCATTGCAGCAATTGATCCACGGTATCGTTCCCGAGCTTCTTCAGTACAACCATTGCCTAGTTCCAGGTACCTGGAAGTGATGTCCGGCTACCACTTCCGTTTCCTCGCCTCCTCCTCCGCATCCCCGTTCCTTCACACACTCTCTTCCTCAATTGCAATCATCATTCTGTTCCTTCTGAGTCATTGATTATGGGTTCATTCAGAGCAACGAATAAAACTGCTCAAAATCTGAGAAAGTACTCGTTCATAGTGAGATCACACGGAAGAACCAATAACAAAATGAGAAAGAAATTAGAGATATCGGTACGAAAACTCGTATGTCACTGTTGTAGCAGCTGTGTAGAGAATCACAGGAAGCGGGTTCACAGTGGTGGTCACGTTCAGTGGAGAATCAAGACAGCAGTCTCTGGAATCAGATCGTGATAACACTGACGTCATTCCAAATCAACTCACCGGTCATTTGTGATTCTAGGATCCTGGAGATGTTTGACTTCGACTCCTCCCTCGTAACATCCGAAGGAACAGATCTGTCGTCTAGCTGACTCGGATGTTATCTCGTAGATCACTTGGATCGTTCGATTCGTAGGCCCGACTACCCAAGAGTTGCAAAACGTGAAGTACTGATCATCGTTTTTGTTGAACTTCACTGTTAGTTTCTGTTTCTGCCACCTGTTTGTGGCCACCAGTGTCGAACCGCATCCATCCGGCTGAAACGAGAAACTGATAGGTTTTCATGTCCGTTGCCTCTCTCTCACCCTCTGGTCACAAAGATCGCCACCGTAACCCATGGGGCAGTTGCAAACTTGACAGTTGTTCGGGTTTGGGATTCCTCCGTTGGCACATTCCGCAACTTCTCCTACATTCTTGCAAGCATCGTAGCACTGGTAGTATTGATTGATCTGATCGAAATCGTAAAAGTTCGGGATCATGCTGCCCATCGTTTCGATGAAGGACCGATCTTTTGGCAGCATTGTCTGCTCATCGTCTTTGTTGGAAAATCTGAAAAAAGAAAGAGTTGTTGATGGCATCTGAATGGAAAAGGCTCACGAGTCAGCAGAATAATGCATGACACTCCCATAGTCATACGGTACAAGATTGGCCCAGAGACGAGGAGAAAGCAACTCGAAATTGGGAAGATCGCGTTGCTGAAATGAATATGTATTTGTCTTCTAAGACGAGTTCTTTGAGAAACTCGAAAGTGGCCGGGAACAGCTTTTTTCATAGTCTCAGAAATAATCCAAAAAATTATGGTAGAACCCTTGGAAGGTCCCCAATTGAAACCACTAATCAGAACTGACTAAAAACAATTTCTCGAATTTTGGCACCCCGAGTAAGTTGAAACTTCAAAAAATCATAACTTTCTTCAAACTCAACGTTGAGCGAGCTCTCTTCGCCAGTGTTTTTGTGACTTGTATGCGCATGTTTGAAAAATATATCCAACATTTTTCGCCACCTAAAAACTACTGAGCAAAAATTTTTTTTTCAAAAAATATTTTTAAATGTATTTTACTGTCGCGGGTACAAAACTCTTTTATCACCATCATATTCTACGCGTTTTTTCACATATGTGTGATTTTTTCTGGATTTTACCACTTGCCGTAAGTTGGCCAAAAAATTCGATGAAAATGGGGTCTGACCCACTTTTCAGCACATTTTTTGATTAAAAAAAAATTATAAATTTTTTAAAGATGCCAGGTTGTCTCGAATAATTTTTTACAACAAAAATAACAACTCCCAAACATATTCCAACAATTTCTGCCATACCTGAATCCCTGATTTTCAGTCTAAAATTTATTTCTTATCACTCATCTTTCTTATCACTTATCTAATCAGGATGAAGAGTTATCAGTAAGTGATCAACTGAAGAAATGTTGTTCTAGGACCTTTACATGACTGCACTTGACCCCGCGCTCAAACTTTGAAATTTCCAAAAAAAGAGATTTTTCGTAATTCTTGACAAAAAAATGACAAAAATCATGAAAAATCGAGATTTTGGGAAATTTCAAAGTTTGAGCCTGGAGTCAAGTCCAGTCATGTAAAGGTGTTTTAGACCAACATTTCTTCAGTTGATCACTTACTGATAACTCTTCATCCTGATTAGATAAGTGATAAGAAAGATGAGTGATAAGAAATAAATTTTAGACTGAAAATCAGGGATTCAGGTATGGCAGAAATTGTTGGAATATGTTTGGGAGGTGTTATTTTTGTTGTAAAAAATTATTCGAGACAACCTGGCATCTTTAAAAAATTTATAATTTTTTTTTAATCAAAAAATGTGCTGAAAAGTGGGTCAGACCCCATTTTCATCGAATTTTTTGGCCAACTTACGGCAAGTGGTAAAATCCAGAAAAAATCACACATATGTGAAAAAACGCGTAGAATATGATGGTGATAAAAGAGTTTTGTACCCGCGACAGTAAAATACATTTAAAAATATTTTTTGAAAAAAAAATTTTTGCTCAGTAGTTTTTAGGTGGCGAAAAATGTTGGATATATTTTTCAAACATGCGCATACAAGTCACAAAAACACTGGCGAAGAGAGCTCGCTCAACGTTGAGTTTGAAGAAAGTTATGATTTTTTGAAGTTTCAACTTACTCGGGGTGCCAAAATTCGAGAAATTGTTTTTAGTCAGTTCTGATTAGTGGTTTCAATTGGGGACCTTCCAAGGGTTCTACCATAATTTTTTGGATTATTTCTGAGACTATGAAAAAAGCTGTTCCCGACCCCTCGCCCAGAGTTGAGTCCTCTCAAAGAACGCGTCCTAATTCTGTTCCTTACTCACATCTATATTCTGCGTCAAAATGTCCAAATACCGATTCCTATCACTGCGAGACTGCGTGTGCTCTATTCCAATGGCATGCATCAACTCATGAATAGCAGTTCCCATCTACATTCACTCGGTTCATTGAATGATATCAATACTCAACTAACCCCCCAACAGTTCTTCGTCAATGAGACGTCCTGAACTCCAATTTGAAGACGGCCGATTGGTGAAGAGCACGATCCCAGGTCGATGATCCGAACTGCGTCGCCTCCTGAAAGAAATGGTTTGTGAAACCAGAACAAGATTAGATTTGAAGCACAAAGATCTGTGACGTCGCACTGTTCAATGGTGTCTTTTGGGGTGAGAATGTTCCAAAAGCGTCGTTACACACAAAGAAATCGCAATCTCGGAAGTGATTAGTTCTCTGGTGAAGTCACGGTTTCACATGAATCTTCGCGAAGGAAACATGAGTTTTTGGCTAAAGATGGACAGATTCTTTGAAGATTCTCCTGTCCGTGATCAGTGGAACAAAGAACGAAACGACTCACTCGATTCGAGTACAGTCTACTTCAACACATTCCGATTACGATTCAAACTCACCTGTATACTTGTCATTCACACTCTGGAACCGGATGCACGTCCACGCGTGCAGCTCTTCAATCGCCATCCTCACTGACTTTTTGATGTTGCCTGAATGGATTCAGATACAGTATACCATCTTCTTATCATATCAGTCTCACTTGTCACATTTCCCACGAAATAAGGTACTGTGTTCTGCGGCCATCGATACGACAGATCCCGCTGAACTTGCCGAACCTTTCTCTGAAAATCTGCGATGAGTCAACGGGTTTTGACATTTCGCTTTGTTATTTTGAAATTGACTTAAGGGGTCTTGTTTGTGGACTAAGACTGTTTGAACAATGACGAACCCTGCCTTCTGATCCAAAGTTTGAGTGTGTCCGGTAGTACGGAATGGCACAATCGGTCAGTGTCTGAAAGAGGGAAATTACTGGAAGGGGTCAGATGTGAAATGAGAGTTAGATGCAGTTCCTGACGCATCTCTCACAGAAAACATTCAATTGAAACGGAACATACCAAGAACGTCAAAATGCAGGTGGGAATATCTAAAACGAGCCGCATCGGAGCCGAGAATAACCGACCGGAGCACCGGGAAATGTAAAAATGTGCCAACTCAACTGGTATTTGAGCAAACTTTTTCTCTCCCAACTCCTCCTCCATTGGATAGGCTTTTCGGCAAATACAGTTTGATTTTGTCATTTCATTTCGATTTCTATTTGAGGTTACCAGCCGACTGTTTGCGCTGAAACCGAGAATCCGTGTTAATAACACTTGTTCAGTTCCGTGTTTGCAGTGTCTGTCACAAAATGCAAAGTGTTCTGATGAAGTCACTGATTCGTATTAGAACCGATGTGATGCACTGCCCCTGTTTCGGTTTGTTCAGCTGCATGCTCCATTTTGAATTTCTGATCCGACCACAAGGTGGCACAACTTGGGCACATACCAAAGTTTAGAGGATCAGTTATCCGAAAACCAAAGCGTTTGACATCGATGTTGTAAACGGGAGTTCACTGTTAAAATTGCACAGAGCCCTTACGTGGAACTCTGATCAGTTTGCAGATCTGAAGCTCGTAAATTCTTGAAGAGTCGACTCTTCTGAATCATCAGTCAAAACAAGATGAATTCCTCGAAAAGGTTGTCTCGAGCTTTGAAACAGTAAATATTTACTGTTTACCCCTCGACGGCTTCCTGCCAATTTGGCTGACAGAACTGGTAGGCGACTATCTTGTTTGCCCTTCTACAACTTTGTTTTGTGCTCTCTCTTCTCACAGATCTCTTCCATCTGAGAATTCGAGAGAAATGATAATGATCTGTCGACTGATCAACTGCACATGTGATAAGGAAGGAAAGGAAAACATGAAGGTATTCTGGTCGATCACTAAGACCAGATGACCAGGGGAATCAAAAGCAGAGTGGGGAACTTTTCAGGAACATCTTTGAATACAGCTTTTGGATATCAATGAGAAGCAGCTGTTATTGCAATACTGCCTGGAACTTTTGATTTGATGTCAACAAATGGTTTCTGGATGTCTTGTGAGAACTGTGTCGGTTACGTATCTGCTTCTTAGTCAAGTGTAGCCTCCTTACGAAGTGTTTGGCTTCGCACCCAGATCCCTGTGAACTCTCGTTCAGTCCGTTCTCTGCTCTCCGCTCAACTCGATCCATCATCGTGGCACATCGTCTTCTTCTCTCGTATTCGGTCTGATTGATGCCCGATCGGACGGTTCAGGCCGATCAACTCCATGTGGGGAACACGTTTCGGCGACTGCAGAGTACGTACATTCTGCAGTCGGATAAGAGCGCATTGGAACAAACAGTCATGTGATAGCACGCGGTTGATCATTCTTTCGAAAGGACCTTGCAGAAACTGGAACGATCTTGAACACAACCGATTTAGGTCTTGAGGTTTCTGGAACGAAGGATCAAAGGAGAATCGAGCCAGAAAAGGATCCGAAGATCAAGCCAGACATCGGAAACTCAGGAACGGCATTTCTTTCTTTAACAAATTGAAAAGTCATGCGTTTTCTTCCTTTCAGAACCCTGCAAAACATAGGTTTAATTCCAGAAAATTTCACTGCATTCTGTTTTCCACGCCGAAAAAAAGTGGGTATTATCACGAAAAGTACCGTATCGCACGTAGTGAGGCCTCCGTGGGTACAGAAAGATACGAACAATTTGTACCGAGAGAACGGGCGATGCAGCTGATATCAGTGCCCTTTGAACCGATAGAGGAGCTATGGATGATTCCTAGATTTCTGGAAAAGGGCAGAAGAAGTGAGCTTGGTTACTAATGAGAGTACGGTTCTTCATTTCAGAGCTCTTTCTACAGAAAACTTCAACATCTCAGCTACTTCGATCGGCAATTCCGCAACCAAAAGCATCTTCTTTGACAATCGAAAAGTATCACAAAACGTACAGAACCTTTGACGAAGTTTCACAGTTTATTCACGAACAATGAACACAGCAAGCATCTAGTTTGTAGACACATCAAAGGGATACGGTACAACGGGTGATGACAGTGACAATGCACTACAAACTAGAAAACAACATGCGTTGGGTGAGAAAAGTGGCACTTTAACAATAACAATCAAGATTATTGCTCAATGAGCACAACATTCAGCAGGAAGGCATAAAAGCCGTGATGGGAGCGTAGCTCTTTTGAAAGTTGGTAACTGATATTCTCGATCTTCTTCATTCGCCAGTACAGTAATCCTCTATTGTTCAGAAGATCGGCGCCTCTGAAGAATGCGTCCTCCTCCTCGTCTTCCAGTTGTCTCTGAACCCCAAAATCCGGTCACCTTGAACCGACCGATCAGAAGCCTCGTTCTCTGACTCTGACTCTATTTCCGTCGGTGCTTCCCCTCACATCTCTGTCTCTCCTAATCCTGCGCTCTTTCTCAGAATCCGCCCATTCCCAAGTCATACAGTACCTCCTCCTGATCCCAGTGATCTTGCCTACGTCTTCAAAAATGGACTCAACTATACCACCCATCTCTATCAGTCTATGTCTCTTCGTCCCACGTGCTATCCGCCCCGATCTCTTCGCTTCGCTTCGTCCCACCCCTCCTCGAGGCGCGGAGTATAAAAGGAGCAGACAGGCCACTGGGATTCCAACAACAAAAGCTTAAACTTCTAAAATCAACAATGCAATCCACACTCTCCAGAACTTCCCTCCTTCTTCTCCTCATCGGTGAGAAGCCAAAAGAAAGAATCTGAAAATAACCCGATGCGTTTTCCAGTTCCTCTCTGTCTCGCCGCTCCAATGATCGAAGAGCCAAAGTTCGAGAAGCCCAGCAACCTCGAGGTCTTGTTCGCCAAGATCGTCAAGAAGCAGGAAGCCTCTAAGACCCACCGACTGATCAACTTCATCAGCCGTGCGGTGCCCGGAGGAGTCGACGCGCCGATCCCATTCATGGCCGAGTACGAGACTTTCAAGTCGGATAAGTCGGCCAACTTCATCAACGACGGAGCCGGTCACATCGTGTTCCGCCAGTACAGACGTGCCCGTCTTTCCGATGTAAGTAGACTACAAGCTAGAGACTGGTTTCGGGGAGACAGACACACTAAATGACCTCAAGATGAACGCGGTGAGATCATCAGCGTGAGAGAGAAAGAATCGTTCACTGATCGAGTTATCACTTTGAAGTGAGAGAGAACCTTATCATTCACACCTTTCCGTAGCTGGCCTTCGGCCTTTCTCGCTCCCACTGATCCCAGAACTTACAATTCTTGTGGAATGTTCTGTATTTTTCGGCATCTTCTTTTGTTCGACGAACACACCTAATGCTGTAACTTCTAGTCTAGACTCTGACACTTTGAAGCTACTTCTTACACTGTGAAGCTTATGGCAATAAAAGTCCCTTTGAAATTCAAAATAATCTGAAATCCAATCCTAATTCTCATTTTCTTTCAGATCCTCCACAACGTCAACCGCCGCGCCGGAGGTGTCTAAATGATCCCATCGACCCCATCTTCTTCTCAACTTCCCCTGTCTCCTTTGACAGTTTCTGTACAGTCTCCCTCTTCTTTCCGACATATCATTCGGTTCGACATATCATTCAACGACATATCATCAACGACATATCAGTCTCCGACACGGGTCCTTCCTCGACGAATCAAAGACAACTTCTGTTCATATCAGACTCTTCTAGACATTGTAATTATGTGTACATTCTCCCATTTTGTGTATATTCTGTTCCGGAATGAACCTTTTTCCCTCATTTCCTCATTTTCTCTCCCAACTTCTCTTGGTGATGTCACTGTGCTTTGGGCGATCAACTCGGGTATCTCCGATAATTTTCCCCGATTCTTTCTTCGTCTCTTCGTCGAAACAAAGACAAGAAAAGTTATAAATAAAGAACAGATTTTCTCGCTAAAAATAGATTGGAACATTCCAGATCGGCTAGAAACTACTGCGAAATCTTGTGACTTGGAATCAGAGTGACGTGGATTCAGAAGAATAAACTTTTATTAGGAAAGATAAATGAATAGTGACAAGAAATGGCTGGTATTTGGATCCAGAAGATGTTCCTCTCTGCGGAGGTTACCTCAGAGATTGAGCGTCTGGAGACTCGGCGGTCGTCTGTCGTCTCGATCTTCCTTTTATACGAGGTGTCAGATCACAGTACGCCCATCGAAAGGGGCGGATCCTTCAGAGAACGACCACGTACCGACTCGGAGAAGCACGTCTCTGTCAGTCTGACGATGTCAGATCTGTGATCTAAGAACTTCTCTCAACAGAGGCTCCACCTCCCACACAGCTGCATTCTGTTCCCAAAATACCTATCGTTCCGTGCGATCTTCTGTAGATCGACAGCTTCCGGTGCATTGATGAAAGTTTCCAAGTGTCTGCTTCTCCGCCTCCTCCATGATCTTGCACTTTTCGACGTCATTGGTTGATTGAAGATCACAGTTTGTCGATTCCCCGACCCTCCCATATCACCGTACTCCATCACCCCTGTATTTCTCATCGTCTCCACTGTTCCAGTAGTCCATCGCTTCGTCGACTGAATCAAATAAATAGCGGCCAACGAAGTCACGATTTCCCTAAGTTTCACACCATCCTCTTTATTTTCCCCCGATTTTCTACGTCTTTTCTGAAAACAAAAGAATGCTGCGCTTCGGATTCCTTGTTCTCCTCGTTGTCGTTTCTGGTAAGTTCGTCAAGAAGCTTCATGTCTCTTCATTCCCCTCTTTTCCAGTTGCCCTCTCCGCTCCAGAATCCAAAGACGACGCGAAGCTCGACGTGCTCTTCCAGAAGCTCATGAAGAAGCAAGAGAACGTCAAGAACGCCCGTCTCATCGACTTCATCAGCCGCGGAGCCCCATCTGGAGTCGATGCTCCAGTTCCTTCCATCGCCGAATACGAGACCTTCAAGTCGGACAAGTCCGTCAACTTCCTCAGCGACGGTGCTGGACACATCGTCTTCCGCCAGTTCAGAAGGATCCGCATCTCTGACGTAAGTCTACTTATCCCCCCTTTCATATTTCCATTTTGTACTTTTCAGTTACTCGGATCCCAAATGAAATCTCGTCCAGGACTCCGATTCTAAACACTTCTTCCTGTAATAATCTGTTCATGTATATACTTGTTTCTCAACTATTCTACGGGTTCACTGATCCACTGACATGTAAAAAACAAAATGAAAAAACGATCTGACGATGCATTTGCTGAAATGAAATGACTAAATGAAGACTTTTTTATTATCTCCGACTTGACATCTGTATCAGAAAGAAAAGAGAAGAAGATGGGTGATAAAACAACTGATATCTTCTGAGAGATAGTTACCTACCGTAGGAAAGAAAACACTGATGGATAAAAGATAAGAGAGAAGGCCTGTATCAGACTGATACTGTCGAATGCAATGACTCATTCCAACAGAAGATATTAACCCTCCGTAGTGATTTGGAAGGTTCCTGTCATGCTGTACAATGACTCTGGACTGAAATTCTGGTAGCACGCAAAACACTTTTTGACCTGATCATAGTGATACCGTATCAACCACTGATCAATTACAATTTATGTACTTATTTACACCATCCAGTTTGTTTTGATTTCAAAACTTTGCACGCGGCACGACACTCCCAAACAGGATCTGGTCCGAAGAGCGCATTCGGGTACAGAATGGAAGACTACAAGTGAACTCTTCCACCGCGGAACCGATGAGGAACTGCATGTGATCGGGTGGGAAGTGACCTCCTCGGAACATGTGAACAGACACGTGAAGGTAGAAGCTGGACGCACTGGGAATCGGGTACATGATGGGTGCGGAGACGACGATGACACTTGTTTTGCCGACTGGACGTTACAGTTGTAGTGTCAAGACTCGCACGTATTCAACAACATTCCAGCAGTGTTATCACAACTTGATACGGATGCACTCGAAGTGCTTCGGAACTGTCGACATCTAGTGACAGTCACAAGTTGAACCTAGCTGTTGAGAAGAGTTTTGCTGAGCTTCGGGACATTTTCAGTTTCGTTTCCCATTCTATATGTAGCTTTTTTGGTTCCAGGAGAGTTCCACAGTATGTTCTACTCAGGCTCCAAAAGAAAGAAAGTCTCTGGGATCTGGACTACACCTGGTAAGTTCACAATAATGGGCTTGGAAACTTTGCACCGCGCGCGTTGCTCATTCTCCTAACTCTATCCGTCCTATCTTGACAAATCACTGCAACTAATCAGAGAACCCGCAATCGGAGAATGATAAACGACAAGCAGACACGCGGAACCGTCCGCCAAGAAACGATCAGCATCTGAATCACAAGGTATCACAAGACGGAATGAACTGGCTGAACCATCGGATCCACCATCCGTCATGAACCATTGAACGGTTTAGCACGAAGCGACAACAGAGAAGCCACAATCTTGTGATCGCGACAGAGGAGGCGGTCAGGAGGAAGCAGAGAACAGTTGGGCATACTGTAGGCGTATATAACAGAATTCCAACCGAATCCCACAGCTTTGAAACGACATCAGAAGCAGCGGCAGTTCAGCAAACTTTTGTAAAAGCGAAGCGTCGCTTGCAATATTTTGCGAGCAATTATTTTTTTCCTCTTGCTTGTGAGAGGAAAAAACTGAAAAGACATGCAAAAAAAAACAAAACAATAACAGATTTTCTAGAGTTCGATTTTCTTGCTGGCGAGTTTCTTCTGCTGATCCGTTGATTTTACATTTCGTCCTTGTCGCTTCCCAATAGTACCGATGTTCCCGGTTTTGGCACTGGATACCGAAGAATTGATTCGAGATTCTTGTAATGATCACCGTCCCAACCAATTTCTCCAATCCCACGTCGTTTTGTTGTGTTTTCTTGACCATGCAGGCCAAGTAAGAAGACGAAATGATCCCTGAAAAACGAAAGAAGCAGAAGAGTCATGGCTCGGGATAAAACTGTTCTCGATTCAGTAGAAGGCTGACGCGAGTCGGTGTTGAGCCACCGTAACCCGTCGCAGATCCCTCCCCGGAATGACAGAACAAAACCCACAAAATGGGAGATTTTTGATGAAATGGACCATTCCTGTTGACTTCCGTTCTTTGAAAGTTTAGCTGTTGCACAGAAAACACTGGAATCGATTCATTTGTTCGAGAAACTTCTCTAGAAATGAGCCCTTAGCAGTTTTCGAAAAACTTGAAGTTTTGAATTTTAGCGTGTGACCCTTGGTCACGGGAAAATGACGTGTCAATGACGTGTTGATCAAATGTGCTGATAAGAAATCCGTATAAAAGGGGGAGAGAAAGCTCAGTCTGGCATTCCCGACCACAATTTCTGCCTGGGATAGACGGTCAGAAGAGGGAGCTGATGGATCGATGGACGTGCGGCTCTTGGTGCGACACCAACCGCCACCAGCCGAGGATGCGGCTCCGAGCATCGGAGAGCCGATGGAGCGGCTCTGGAAGTCGATGGTCAACACGCCGGTGTCGCGGCCTCCGATGGGCACGGCTCCGAAGATTGTGAATCCGATAGTGCCGATCGCCAGTGGCGGCCGCTCCGAGAACTCTAGCGTCGATGGTGCGGCGCTGGAAAGCGAGTCATCGAAGGACGAGCGTGCGGCCCTCGTTGGGCTCGGATGTTGGTGTGGCTCCAGACGGCTCAAAGGCACCTCCTTGGCCGGGAAGGATGCGGATTCGTTGGTCAAGATGGTTCCGATGGCTGATGGTGGTGTGGAAGAAGGCGATCGTGGTGGCGTGTTGAGAAGGATGAGTTCGATCAAATCAAAACAAAATCTGACCAAAGTACCCTAAGGTAGGGTACTTTTAGTTGACTAAGCCAGAACCCTAAAGTACCTGGGATCTGTAGGTTTGACGATTAGCTAACGTTCGGCAGAACCCTAAAGCAACTGGGATCTGTAGTTAAGTTTTTAGTAACTCTAGTTCCGGAACCCTAAAGCAGCTGGGATCCATAGGATATTGACTGTTAGGCTGAGCAGTAGTCAGAACCCTAAAGCAGCTGGGGTCTGAAGCTAGGTAACAATTGAGCCGGAACCCTAAAGTAACTGGGATCCATAGGTTTGACGCGTTGGTAACGTTTGGCAGAACCCTAAAGCAGCTGGGATCTGTAGGTAAGCTTTTAGTTGAGGTAGACAGAACCCTAAAGTACCAGGGGTCTGTAGGGTGAGCTTTAGGGGACTTGTGAAGTAACCCCTGAAGCTCTTGATGTCTTTGAAAAACTTTTTTTTTACTTGAAAAAAACGAAAGAAACAAAAAAAAACAATTATGCTCTCTTGTTTCTTTTGGAACCGGGAAACCATGGAAAGGCTGCAAACATGCGATCAACTCTAAATCAACTTTCTGGCACCAAGACAAGAACTATTGCAACACGAGCCAATTGGAACCGTAGAAACGATTCGTTATGGGAAGAGTCGAGGATGTCCTCTAGATGAAGAAATTATGAAGAACTGAGCAGATCTCGGCTATTTATACCGACTTCTCATCAATTTCCATGATCTACACGTCATCGAACGTGGATTCTTTTTCCAGGTTGACACGTTTTCAGATTTATAGAAAACTCCGACGTGAAACTGTTTCTCCCCTTCTGGCACCGGTATAACTCTAACAATCACCAAAATCTTCACTATTTATCGAACCATAGAACACGAATAAGAATCACATTCGGTAAGAAAAGCGGGAGACTTAGCAAGCTGTTCGTTTTATTATCGAGGATGGGCGATCACGGGCATTCGGTCGAACACGAGCAATGGGATGGTATAGCTGGGAAAAGGGGAAAGCATGTTTGTACTGCGGGGAGACGCAGACGAATTATGGAAACGGAAATAATTTAAGAAGGGAACTCGTTACTGTGAGATGATTCAAGAACCTTGGCGTTGACTCAAATATATTAGACTCTCACTATGTAAATGGGACATACTGATTATCAATTGGTAGTCTTTAAAATTTTTCTTTCAACAAAAAGCTAAAAAACAAAACGAGTTTGGAAGACGACGACGACCCGCTGAGCGAAATTGACACGGAGAGCTGTTATCCGACGACGACTTTGCCGGTGTCTTCCTTTCCTTGCATCCGTGGTTTTCCGACGGTGAATGGAATGTAGCGGTACTTGATCATGTGCTAAAAATAAGAAATTAGAGCTGGAGGGAGCGGAGACAACTCACCATGATTTGTCTCTTGAGCGTAAGGAAGGTCAGGATGAAGAAATACATGACAAGGATCGGCCAGAAGACAGGAACGTCAAAGAATTCGAAGAAAGTGCATGTGATGGCGATAAGGGTGGCCTTCATGAAGGAGTGCCTGCAATCATCACATTGAAAATCAAATTTAAATTGTTCGAGAACGTACCAGAACTTGAATTCGGGAAGACGACGCATGAACGGGCGGAACTCGTCATTTGTCTTTGAGGGAAGCACTGGTCCGTCATCTTCATCCTGGAAATAAAAACAAATTGGAAAATTTTCGCATCATTTACTCACTTCAAACTCGAGAGCTGGGTCGATGGAAGGCGTCAGGAAAAGAAGGAAGAGATTCAGGTAGTAGATTCCAACGGCGTATGCGACGATGTAGAATCCCTGAAAAATATAAAATTAGAATCTATTCCCGAGAACTTTCAGAATTTTTCTAACAAAAACTCACTTGAAGTAGGAGAATTCTGGACGCGAAGAAAACCAGAGAGATCAGGGCGATGACCCAACGGAGAGCCGTAAGCGGAGTCAGACGATCGAGATAGTACTGATACTTCTGAAACGGAACTACGTGTTACACGGCGGTGGATGATGAAACTCACAACTTCCAGACTGTGGAAGAAGCGCGATGTTACTCCGGGCCTATCTCTGAGTCCGTCGTCCATATTACCTGAAAATGTTTATAGAAATAATAAAAAGGGAATATTTTTCATTTTTTCCAGAAAATTGAAAGACAAAAAGTTGAGTAAACCGACTGAAAATTAGCTAAAAGCGTGAAAATATTGATTCTGACACGGAAGAACACGTCAGGGAAGCCGCAAACACCGCGGCGGCAAAGCACACACTCAGTTGTGAAAGAACAGAAAATGTATGTGATAACTTTGAATTTTTACAGCTTTTTTTACGTTGAAAATAAATCAGAAGATTCTCGAGATACTTCAAAAAAAAAGTGTTTTTGAACTTATATATGTCGAAACATGTTACACCGGTTGAAAAATTAGCAGAGAGCAATTTTGGGAGAATAGAAGACGTTTAAAAATTTGCAAAACACAAAAGAATGGTGGAATGCGACCAGTTTGGCAAAAAAATTATGAAAATTCTTTTTAAAAGTGAAAGTTTGTTGAGTTGGTTTTGAATTTTGAAAAAAGGAACATGGCCGAAAAAGGTTTGTGGGTCTCGTTACGAATACCGTATCCCAAAATGTTTTGTTTCCTCACTCCTAAAACTCGAAATTTGTTTTTGTCTCATTTTCGTTTGTTTAAACGCGTTTATCTTTTCTCTCTCTCTCTTGTTTTTGCCAAATCTTTTTTGTCGCGATAACCTTGAAAATCGGGTGACCCAAATTTTAGAGACCCTTATCATATCAGTATTATTCATGCTAGACGTCGAAAATGTTAGTCTGCCGTTGCTCATTGGAGCCCTTGTTGGTTTCGTCACAGTTATGGGAGCAGCGATAGTTTATGTTGCACGACAAGAGAAAAAAGGAGAAGAGGAGGAAGCGTGAGTTCTTCGAGCAGCAAGATAAAAAGGGAATCGATCTTCAGAGATGTAGTCATGGATGACGTTACGGAAACTATTGTGAGCGACGAACCGGCGAAGAAAAACAAGCATCAACGGAAAAATGATCAGTGGAAGGTAGTGACAAAGTGGAGAGATAGTTTCAAATACTCAATTTCAGACGAAGGAGCAGGTATTCTCTCATCCGTGGAACGTGACAGTTCTCAAGGGACACACAAAAGAAGTGACTGACATTGCCTTCGCATCTGACGGAAAGAAGTTTGTTTCAATTTCTGGTGATCGGACAGTTATTCTATGGGACGTGAGAGACTTCGAGAACAAGGAGCACAAGTCAATTCGGCAGACCGTCGAATACGACACGCCGACGAAAGTTGTCTTTGCACCAGACTGCAAGAGCGTGGTGTTCAGTGTCAAGAGGGATAACAAGGTGATTCTGACAAAATATTTGTAAATATTTATCACTTTTTTAACTGAGGGACAATCAGGGAATTAGCGCGTTTTGTAAAAAGAGAACTTCAAACGCTGAATACTTACAGCTATGCGTCTTCAAATTGGCGAAAAAAACCGAAGGATCCGGCTCCCACCACTTTGTACACATAGAAAATTTGGAGTTCGAGAGAGTTCATCAAGTGGACATTCAGAGTATCGGAATTGCTGGGAATGGTAGACTATAGTGGAGCCTTATTAGAAAGTAAAAATGTTTCAGCCAAGTACTTGATGAGCTCTGCCGTGGACAACAAGATTTGCCTATATGACCTTCGCGGGCAACTACTCAAGTCAATCGACGGAAAAGTAAGCAGTCTGTACGACTGTAGACTTTCTCCGGATGGTCGATTCGTCATCGTCTCTGGATTCACGCCAGACGTGTTTGTTTTTGAGCCGACTTTCTCAAGAGACGGGGTTTTCCAGAACGCGAAGAAGGTTTTCACTCTCAGTGTAAGACTTGGCTATTTGAAATCAAAGCTATGAAGCTGCTTTTTCAGGGTCACCAGTCCGGTGTTTTGGGAGCCGCTTTCAATGCTACCGCGACAAGAGCTGTTACTGTTTCCAGAGACGGCCATTGGCGTGTTTTCGACACAGACATTCGATACGAGGCAGGACAAGACGCAAAGATTTTGAGAGAGTGAGTTGTCAATATAGGTAGCTGGCATCTCCGTAGAGCGAGACGATTGCTAAGCAACGGGTGTAGGTAAAAAGAGGGCGTGGGAGAGCGCAGCCGGTGAAGTAATCCGGGGCTTTGCAAATGAAGAGGAATGCAAGTGATTGTTCAGGGGGACCTGGGAGGTACTTCGCGGAGCTACGAGTGAACATGTGCGACTGGAAGTGAGTCCGAGTGGAGATTCGTTCGCTGTATCCTACAAGACGGATCTCAAAGTGTTCAGTTCTGAGGATGAAAACAAGGACTACCCGGAGTGTGAGTCGTTCATTTTGTATCTCAGCTGAATGCGAATTTTCAGTGAAGGATATCTGCTCGACTACGATTGCATCGATCGTCTACTCTTCTGATGGAAAATACATTGCCACATGTGGAGATAAATACGTCCGCGTCATTCGCAACGTCCCCGAACTGCACAGCCGCATTGTCCGACTGAATCGTGAGCTGCCGGACACTACCCAGGAAGGAGCTCGTCGTCGTATCAAAGAACAGATCGAAGAAGCGCAGCAGCTGCTGAAGAAGTTCGAACAATAAGTGATTTTGTCTGTTTTATAATTCGTGTTGTTTATTTATTGATTCCTGGTTTTTCACTCCGTGCATCTTTCATAAATACGTGTGGATTTTTATTTTCCGTTGCCAAATTATCGTTCGCTCTGTAACTTTTCCTGTGATGAATATATTTTGTGATTTTTAAATGCCCGTTCTCATCAAACTGAATTCAGATGTTGGTGCTGCATCTTCGCGATAAGTTTCCACGGGTGTATTCGAAGCCGGTCGTGGATCTGAACCTCGAGTACACATCCTACGGAAAGGAAGTGCTGCCAGGGATCGAAGACCGTCCACGCATTCTCGAGCACATGATTCAGAGAAGAAACCTTTCGCTCGACGTGATGCAGGGTTACGATCCGTCCGTCTGTCATGCTCTCGTAAGATCTCATTTGTGATCCAGTCAACTCGTTTTCCAGAATCATCACAGCATCTTTCATCTCTACGAATATGAAAGCAAGACCAAGTTCCTTGACCGTTACCCTCCAGTCAAGGACAGCATCTTCCACGAAATTGTTAGCGACTTTTCGAAATTAAAACAAAATTATTTTTCAGCCAACTAGATTCCTTCTCTGTCGTTACGTGATCTGTATTCTCGATGATGCTATGCGTCAATCGAAAGACTTTGAGCTGATGGCGATGCGTCTGAACGGAGATATTTACATCGGTGCAAACAAGACATCCGAACAGTTCGTTAACGAAAGTGCTAAAAGAAGTGCTTTCGGTGGTCTGAACTTTCCGAGAATGGTAACTACGGCCTCGACAGCTGCTTCCTTCGGCCAGCATAACAGCGTCGTCAAAAAACTTCGTCTGGAAAACCGCGCGGGTTTGAAGGCCATGACCATCTTCGTCTCGAGCGTGGCTCGTGCCTTCGACAACACCGGAAATGTGGTCGAAGTGAAGACGTGCGGCATGAACGTCCTCGGAAAACTGCAAAACTTGCCGGCAGCCAAGGCCAGAAACTGGTGGCTCAGAGCTCTTCTCAGTGGAGCTGATCGTATAGTCTACGGACTCAGAAGACAGGATTTGCATATCCACGAGGTATATTTCCTGGTTAGATGTATTATCAACCCATCAAAGTTTAAGGTTCAAGAAGCAACACTGGAGGATTTGACTCACGGTCACTTCCAATTCAATGGCTCCGAACTGTTCTCTTTGGTGTTCAGCCTCTTCGAGAAAATCGACAACATGATTAAGACTAACGGCGAAATGTGTCTGGTAATCACAATATCTTTATTATCACTAGATACCTTGGTTTTGTAGGTTTTTAAGACGTCGGCTGATGAGATCGTTATCCAGAAGACAACCAGAGAGAGCTTGAAGCGCAGCCCATTCTGGTGATTTCCAAGGAAATCAAGACTTACCACCATTTTTATCAAGTTACTGCAACCTGTCACTTTCCATAATTTCCTGAATCATCCACAAACAGCTCCAAGCTACTTGAAGATCTCGAAACAATTCAATAGATCTCGAAAACAATCAAATTTACGGCTACCTTTAAAAAATCTTCTGCTTTGTAATTTTTCCAAGACAAACGTAATAAATACTGCTCCCCTCCACTGCCTGCTCCTCTCTAGTTTCATTTTCATACTATCATTCCATTTAATAAGTGTGATAAGAGAGTTCTGAGTGACCGGTACATCAGTTTTTGATCTACGGCCAGTCTCTTTCTGTTCACTCATCCGATACTTTCCTCTTCGCTTCCTGATGGATGTCACCTGTTTCCCTGTGACTTTCCACAAAAAAGTCATGTTGTCTCTTTTATTCCTCGTTTTCTCAGTTAAAGCAGCTAACATTCCGCCTGTCAAAGATGGAGCCATGGAACTCAAAATGGTTCAAATCGTGAGTTTTTCCGTGCTTCTCTAGTTTTCTATTCATCACTTTCAGGTTTGGAGACACGGAGACAGATCACCGACCGAGACGTTCCGTGCTGATCCGTTCCAAGAAGACGCGTGGACATTCGGAGGAGGCGGGTGGGGACAGTTATCACCGGTTCGGAGAAACGAAGACTTTCTGAGATGTTTCTGTTTTAGTTGGGGATGTCTCAACACATCGCGCTCGGGAAGAAGCTGCGGAATCGATACGTGAACACCGGGAACTCGACGTACAACTTCTTACCGCCCGTTTACGATCAAAAGACGATGTACGTGCGGTCAACAGGAATCAACAGAACGCTGATCTCAGCCACGTCGAACATGCTCGGAATGTATGGCCAGGATGGCTACGGAAACACTGCCGGAACTGATTTTCCCGATGTTCAAGGCTGGCCACGTGGATTCGTTCCTATTCCGATTCACACTGTCGACTACGATTCGGATCATGTGAGTGTTTGAAAAGAGAGAAGTTCAAACAGTTTTCTATTAGATCGGCAACATGGACAGTAACTGTCCGCGTCGCGAGTGGCTCTGGGGAATGGCTCAGCAATCAGACGAAGTTCGAAATTGGAGAAACTCGACTCAAGTGTCGTCGGTGATGCAGAAGTTAACATCGTACGTCAACGAAACGTGGAGTCTCGAAGACTTCTGGATTGTGCCCGATGCGCTGTTCATCGAGCAGATCTACTACAACGAAACGCTTCGGAAGAAGAATGCGTGGTTCACGGATGACTTCTACAATCAAATCGTGGATGTCAACGATCAGATTTACATGTTTCAGTACGGAATTTTCGGTTAGAATAGAAAACATGAGCATATTTTGGTGACCCGTTTTCAGATAATCCTGTAAAAATGCAAAATATGGACATTGGTTTGGAGATGCTCAAGATTCGATCAGGACCTCTGATGAACGACATCGTCGACCGGATTAACGAAAAGAGCAATTGTGCCTACGGAACGAATGCAACTGGCTGCGGATGGATCAACAACCTTCGCTATTTTGCATACTCGGCGGTTCGTGACCATTCCTCTCTAAATTATGTCTCTATCTTCTGATTTCAGCACGACGAGACAGTTTACGCAGTACTAGTCGCATTAGGAATCGAGAGATATGCAATTATTCCTCACGGATACCCGTTTTACTCTGCCGCCGTGTCTATCGAGTACTGGAGAAACGCTACGGACAACAACGATTATTTCAAGGCACGTGTCTCGTTCACTCTCGATTCGAACCCATTTTATTCCAGATAATTTACCACAAACAGGCCGGAGACAACTTTACGGTGATGACTAGTGAGATAGACGGATGTAACGGGGACTATTGTTCGATGGACGTTCTGAAACAAGTGGCGAAGAAGCTGAAACCGGATCAGCCGATCGACCAGTGGTGTCTGGTAACCGAGTCTTCGATCTCTTCCTCGTTCTCTGCCGTTTTCTGGATGATCTCACTTTTTGTTGCATTGAAAGCATGTTTCATGTAACGATTCTGCGAATAGTTGCGAATGTAGGATTCATAAATATGTATTTATTGACATTTAAATTCTGGATAATTATATTATGGCAATGAAATCGGATGCGTAGAATCTGGAAGTGTTGAGCAGGTCTATCGTCTTCTCTTCCTGCAGCACTGGTTGTTCCCACACATCGAGAAGCCGGTGGAGCAGTTGCACTTGGAGCCGGACATGGCACACGGCTCCACTTGCAACGGGCAGTTCTGTTGGCACGCATTCTGACATGCTGGCAAGCAGAACTCGACTTGGGTCAGGAGCTGTTGTTTGCATTGGTCGACGCATTGACTGGCACACTGCGGGGCACAAGTGACCGTCTCTTCCATGGGGTCGTGCAGGATGATCTCGAGTTTGAATGTTGGCTCGGCGGACTCTTTGACGATCTGGAAAGTTCAGAGTTATATTGTGTTCGGAAAAGTTGGGATCAGATGGAGTACTTCGACACAAGATGATCTGCAGCTGTCGTTGCAGGCTATGCTGCACTGTGGAATACTTTGACTGTTCTGCTGGACACAAGACGTTTGGCAAGACTGGGTGCACGCAGGCATGCAGTTGTTGTCAGCCTGGAAGAGTGGTTGCTTACAAGTGATTATGATCAGATACCTGAGGGATCACAATCTCAAACTGATAGTTTTGGATGCATTTGGAATCGCAGGAGGGCTGGCAGGCTGGGGCGCACTGCTTCGAGTTCTGATCACTCATAGGAAGAGTGAAGGTGTAGGTCTCAACGCACGAAGGCTGGCAAGCTGGTTGGCACTGTGGCTGGCAAGATGGAGACGGACTGGGAGTGGTGACTGCTGGAAGCTTGAGGGTGAAGCTGATGCACTGGGGATCGCAAGTTGGCTGGCATTGCGGGGAACAGGTTGTGTAGGAGGGAGCAGCGGTGGTCATCGGAATGGAGATCGAGAAGGTTGCCTGGAAAACAATGCATCAGAGAAGAAGAATTAGGAACGAATAATGGGAATTACCTGCTGCACACAGTCCTGGGAACAAGTCGGCTGGCACTGAGGAGCACAGCTCTTTGTGATCGGAACAGTTGTTTGAACAGTGACTTGCTGGACACAAAGCGGTTCGCACGACGGTTGGCACTGCGAAGGACAACTGTTTCCTTGGTTCACTTTGGAGTAGCTCTGCTGGACGGTGACTTGATATTGGGACTGGATGCAGGACTGCTCACAGGCCGGTTGGCACACTGGGGCGCACGAGTACTGTCTCTGTTGGCTCTGCTGAACATTCTGCTGCTGGATTTGGATCTTGTAGGTCTGGATGCATTGTTGGTCACAGGAAGGCTGACACTGTGGCACGCATTGTGGAGCGGCAGTGGTAGTGGTCAGATCGTCGACCATCTTGATCTGCACGGAGAAGTTCGGCTGAGAAGCGACGCATTCGGAAGTGCACGCAGGTTGACATTGTGGGACACAAGATGCTGGAGGCGAGTACTGCTGACGGGGCTGTTGCTGTTGATAACTGTTCTTGATCTTGAGAACAATCTGAGCAACGATACACTTGGTGTCGCAAGCTGGTTGGCATTCAGGAACACATTGTTTCGGCATGGAAATGGTCGTTGTGAAGGTCTGTGTGCACGACGGAAGACAAGCAGGTTGGCACTGAGATACGCATTGAAGCGGAGCAGCGGTGGTGGCCGCAGTGGTGTACATGGCGACGCATCCAGGATCACAGGCAGGCTGGCAGATCGAGATGCACACTTTGGTGACTGGAGGAACCGTCGAGACTCCGGATGAGAGGAACTGGTAGACGCACTGAGGCTGACAAGCCGGTTGACACGCTGGGACACAGGTTTCCATCGCCGGAGTCGTTTGGGCAGTCACGATCTGGATCTGGAGTTGTGCTTCGACGCATTGAGGTTGACAAGACGGCTGACAAGCCGGGATACAAGTCTCCGTGGTGGCTGTAGTGACGGCCTGGATGCATTGAGGTTGACAAGATGGTTGGCAGGCTGGGATGCAAGCAGCGGTGTTGGCTTGAGTTGTGGATTGGGTCTGAATGGACACGGTGACAGAATGGATGCACTGTGGAGAGCAGGTTGGTTGACACTGGGATGGGCATTGCTGAACAACTGGAAGCTTCTGAATAATCACTTCGTAACGCTTCATGACGTCAATGCACTGAGCATCACAAGTTGGCTGACAAGCAGAAACGCATGACTGGACAGGGGTGACAGTGGTGGTCTGGAAGTAGAGTTGCACAAAATCATGTAAAAGTTAGAGTACCGAAGTGCGAATGAACTCTTTTACGTTGATGGAAACAGCAGTCTGAACACAAGTCGGTTCGCAGGACTTGATGCACATGTTGATGCAAGTGGACTTGCTCGGCTGGGAAGAGCAACTGTTGCTGCACGACTGTGCACAGGCAGACGGACATTGGGAAGCTTTTGTCTGTTGGTTCACAATAACCTGAAACAGAGAGGTTATTGAAAAGAACTAGCATTGGTCAGACTTTGATTGGAGAAGAGGATTGCGCAGAGGAAGAAGAAGTCGGGGAGCAGGCCTTGTTGCAGGTGAACTGGCAAGTCTTGTCACACAGTAACTGTGGTTGATGAGAGTTGCGGACGCAGGAGTCGACGCAAGACTTCTGGCACTGCGGCTGGCACACTGAAGTCTGGGCCTGGAATTGAAACGTTCAAATTCATGCGTTTCTGGTTTCATTCTGACTTTACTGGCACAGGAGCAAGAGCTGGACTGTGGTTCGTTGGAGCACTTGCACCGTTGCATGCCGCTTCCGATCGGGTAACAGTTGCACTTGGACTTCTGTGACAGTTGGGCACACGGACATTGTCGTTTCGCTCGTGATAGGAGGCTCTGAAGGAAAGCACGTGGATGTCGCCATGGTCAGTTTGTTTGTTTTTCTGGCTGGCAAAGACCCCGGTTTGTTGATTTTATTTGTCAAGGAGGAAAGTGTCAATGGCGGCGGAACCCATATGGGAGGATATGAGACTATGCGGGAAATGGGATACGGGGATGTGTACTTGAAGCCGGCGAGACATGCAGCACATTTCGGGATTGTTTTGGGAGGAACGGTCAAAGTACGTGCCGAAGAGTGGAACGGATCGGATGTCCGGCAGATCACAGGAGTCAAAAAAAGATCTCTGGATGACTAGAAGCCGAATGACTAGAAGCCGAAATTAATGAACTGCCGAATTTTTAGAGACACGCTAGTTTTATGATCCGTAAAGAGACCGAAGATTAAAAGGAAATCAGAAGGTAAATAACGGATTTTGAGAAATCAGAAAGATGCAACCAGAGAAACTGGCCTAACTCAGTCAACTTCCTCAACTCATCTCTAGCACTACACTAGCCCTACTCATAGTTTGGAAAACGTTTACCTGCTGGGACTCCACTAGAAATGTGCCAAGTACGAGAAACAGTAGAATAAAGTTCGTCTTCATCGCTAATAGAAGGCTCGTTCGCGGTGTGGCCGACCAGCGGTGGGAGGTGCTCCTTTCGTTTTCCTCCGCCGTCGGCAATCTTTTATACGTCCGTCTTGTTCCGCGCGGTAGCCATCAGGCGGCAAAAAACTGCCGAAGGGATGCTCCTCCTACCGGCAAAAAGACAACAGATACGAACCAGGAAGGAGTTCCAAGCCGGGAGGAGGAAGACATGGATCAACGAGGACGAGCAACTTTTTGATCGCGTCCGGGTGGATCCATCGGAGATCGGCAAAGCAATGTTCGTACTTTGAAGTGCCAGGGATCTCTTTCTGGCTCGTGTGAACTGTTTGTCTTCTCACGGTCCGACTGGAAGTGTTCTTTCTGAACAATGTAGTCTGCCTGGTTCCTGGAAGAGACGTCTCTGAACTTTTGCTCCAACTCATTCCAGTTTTCTAGTCCTAAATACATTCTTGCCACATTCTTTCCCTATTATTCTTTTTCCTCCAATTTGCCGAGAAAAAACAATGAAAGCCGAGTATGCGGTGGTCAAAAAGTGATCATTTGATGCTCGACTATGCGCGAGCATGTTCCTCTTCTCGCCCCCAATGTTTCATCCTTCCGCTTGCCGACTGTGTACGTTGCAAAACCGTAAATACACAAGCAATATCTGTGTGTGTGTTGCCGTCTCCTACATCTGATTTCTGGCGTACCGGCAGAGGAGAGGATTAAATGAGAAACAAAACGGCCGACGGGCAATCCCTTTTCGGGTGCCATCCTTTGTGACGCGGTGAAATCGAGACAGGAAACCGAGACGCCGAGCCCACAGCGGGCACACTTTTGACCGATGGCCGCAGTGATTGACACCAAGAAGGGAGCAGGAAGTGTAGTGGCTCTTGTTTTCCGAAGCAGAATGAGTTATGACGTGGATGACGTGTTGCCGGCAGAAATAGCATCGGATCTACGTGAGAAGGGGAAATTGGGTGCTGCCGGCCGGAAAATGTGTTTACTGCAACTACTTTCAGGGCAACAATAGACGTTTGCAAGAGCAGTCGAACCATTGTGACCGTTGGCCTTATGGATATTCGGATGATGCAAATGCGTTCTGTCGGTCGGGCACGTTCCCTCTTTCCCTCGTGCTTCCTGCCTGGTTTCCCGTTTTACATTCGTCATTCTCTCCTCCGTCAAACTTCCATTCCACCTGCTCTTTTATATTTTCATCCTTCCATCCCCGAAAATACTCTCCGAGATTACTTCTGTTCGTCACTCATCCAGCTCTGTGTTCTGCTGTCTTCAAAAGTGTCATGATCCTTCCAGACAGTGGCGACAGCGGTAACCCGACACCGTAATCCGACACCGTTTTGTGCAGATGTGTTTCACGCACTGACCGTAACCCGCCGTTTCCGGTCTCTTCCTTGGGAGGTCTCTCCGATTTCAGGCCGATCAATTGTTGTTGTTTTGATTTCATGCTGCGTGTGGCTTTTCCCATGTTTGCACTGCGACTCTACAGGTACACGTAACACGAAACTCGTCCTCCCTCACTCTTCTTTCTTTCTTTCTTGACCATGCCACTGTTTGCAAACGAACAAAAGTGGCGACGAAATGTGTGAATCAGCCAGCGCGTTCCTCTTTTTTCTCCTCGCAATGATCTTACGGTTATTCCGGTGGAATGCATTCTGAAAGGGGTAAACAGAGAGAACTGAGTCACTGATTATCACAGCATCCCCTTTTGGTTTCGCTGATCAGAGTTCGTAGGCTCCGAAACAAATCCCTTCTATATCTGTTTCTGTTTCCCGGTTAGTGCACCAACAACAAAGTAGATTTGTGGTCGACTGCCATCTGCAACCACTACTTTCCTTCCTGCTTCCAATTCCTTCCGCATGCTGATAATAACGGAGTGTGGGGAACGAACTTGTGATCAAACCTTCAAAGAAACGACTAACAGAAGACGGAAGTCAGACGGCTTCTGACTTGTATTCCGAGAACTCGGAAGAGAATTATGGAAACTTGCATGAGCAGAGAGAAATGTCTCCGATTCCTGGAAACGCGGACACGAGTATTCTGTTGTGGATGTTTCAGAACTGCAACAGAAACAGAGCTATGTCATTCTTGAAACACAGATAAAAATCTGCTCGAGTACTTCCTCGCATAAGATCTGAAAAATCGTCTGCTCGTTCCTTTTCCGACTCCTTCAACTCGAGAGCGGTCCGTGTTTTTTGGTCACATCATCATCAATTCACGCTCGGATGCAATTATGCCGTCGTCAATGGCGAACGTGCCGAAAAAGGAAGTAAAAACAGAAATTCGGATGTGGCAGCTTTCGCCAAAATGCCGGAAAACAACAAGTTGAAGAAGATGATGAATCGCCAAAACACAAATCTTATGGCTCGAAATGACGCGAGAACTATAGGACTAGAGCTGGAGTTGAAGCACAAGTTGTTGCACTTGTAGAGTTTGTTTCAATAATTCCTACTTCCGGGAACCTGCTTTCCAAATAGCATTTGTCAGAAGTTAATGACACCCCGCTGCCAACCTTTACGACTTCCCGTTTCCGCCCAATTTGCTTCCTTCCACCGCCAGAATCCATCAATTTTTGAAACTGCATTTGTCCGGGGTCGCCCGGAGACCTCTTCTTCCTCATCGTGGCTCTCCGTCACCCCGCCTGCTGCTCCGGCATCCTTCTCTGCGTCCCTCTCACCACTTCCTCGTCTTCAACGGGCCGCCCCGCCTAGCAAACCAAAGTTCCTGCTTCAAGGCGCCGAGCAGTTCCGGGTTCCGGTCCGCCTCGCTCCTTGCGTGCGTCTCCCAGTTTCTAATGATATCTGGCGTTCTCTCGTGGACCTAATTCACTGCCTTCGTTTTCAGCCCCCCGTCGCCGTTAAAAAAACACTCACCGACTGACTCGCTCGCTCGTTCCGTCGTCCTTGTTTGTGTCGTGCCCCCACTACTTCCCCGTTCGTCTCTTGTTTCAGTCGTAATAATCAACATTGATATTCTCGTTTCACTCTGTTGATCCGTGCACTTGTTTCTCATTCGAATATGATGTCCATCTCATCAGACACCCTCGGGACAACAATTCTGCCTAGCCAATTTACTCTCGACGATCAGAAAACAAACAGAGAGATGTGTGACTATAAATGCAGCTTCACTTCCTCTTCTTCAGGAAGTGCCCTTTTCGGTGTCTCGCCGCGTTTCTGAGAAAGCTGCGATGAATCCAGATAACATCCCAAATCCCCGCTGATAAACTGATAAAGTGCTCCCCGACGAGCGTTCTTTTGTGTCCAGCAAGACACATATAAGCTCTCGGATTAGACATCTTGTTCCGTTCCGTGACGTGATCCGTCTTCCTCTTTCTCTCATTAGACATTCGCCACGACAACCGCATTTTGGCAGCCTCTCCTCCGATTTGTCTTCTTTTTCTTCCTTCTTCCCATATATTTTCAACTGACAAACGAGCATCTCTCTCCCAATTTCAACAAGCATCCGTACGAATTTCTCCTTCCTCGCTTTCATATTTATCCGCATACTAAAGCCACGATGCCACTTCTAATAATAATTCAAAGAGGAAGGGGATGCCGCGTGGCGGAGAAAAAGAAAAAGAACAAAATCAGATTTGCCTCGCTTCCCTTTTCCACATCAATACGTCAAGTAGAGAAGGAAATAACATGCGAAGGCAAGTCTTCATGACAAGGTAATTCGGTCGGATCCTAGTCAGACTCTCGGTTTTTTGTTGTTTTTTGGCAGGTTTTATAATGAGTGACGTGTTTGCGTTCGGCGTGTTTTCAGAAGCCTCTGACATCTTGCCAGATGCTGCTGTCCCTCCTTCCGCCCGCCCTTCTCGCCACCAGACATCTTGCTCCTCACTTCCTTCTCACATTATCCTACAAGACACCACAGCACAATCCCAGCCGGATTCCCGTGACACGTGTCCGAATCCGGCCAACGAGCACTTCTCCTATGGTTTCATCTCTTCCTCGTTCCTCCTACAAAGCCCTTCTTGTTTTGCCACTTCCTTCCTCGTGTCCTTTCTGTTGTCCGCCCAGGCAGTTTTCAACTCGTCCATTCCAGCCCAGCCATGCCACGCATTCTGTTCCTCTTCCTGCAACTCGCCGCTTTCGGTCAATCCGATTTGATGAGAACTGTGTACTGTGCAAACAAGTGCAACGACTACCTCAAGGTCCCAGAAGCCAGTATCCCACAGTGCGAGCAACGACATCTGAAGCTAAACCAATGCGGAACAGGTACGCAGGAACCGTGACCATTTCTTCCAAATGTTCTGATCTTTCAGTGATTTCCTGCTCCTGGGCCGATGTAGAGCTTGAGAAGCAGCGTCCCGTTGCAAACTCGACTGACGAAATCATCTGCTGCTACAACGTCGTCTTGGTATGTGATCAGAGTTTGTTCTTCTCCGAAACTTTGTTTGTTTCTCAGAAAGAGAAGGGAGACTGTGATGCACAACAAGCCGTGCCCTCCTCAAGCCAACACACCCCCAGAATCTCACACTCCACTGAATGTTTGACACAAACTCCAGCTCTCTTCACCGTGATCGCAGTTCTGATTCTGGTTGTTGCAGCACAGGTAACCATCTTTTAAACAACACATATCTAACTAATGTGTTTTCAGAGCTTCTACATAATGTGGACCTGTGCCTTCCAACGTCGCCTGTACCAACAGAAAGTCTGTCAACTCGAGGAATCTACAGTGACCCACTCCCAAGGACCCGTTTTCGCTTCGAGACCCATCTGCGAGTCCCGTCTGCTGTCTTTCGAGCACCTTCCCAACTGATTGTCAGCTCTCCCCTCTCCACTCGACGGGTCTCACTTCGTTCCTCAGCTCCTTGGGTCTCACCGTGCATAATAGTTCGCTTGCCTTCCGCTCCGCTTGTTCCCCATTCTCATTTTTGTCTGAATGACATACGGGTCACTGTCAAAAATAAACATTGAATACATACTCCTGACTTGTTATTTTGACTTCTGCCGCCGAAAACCGTCGCTCAAATATTTGTGTGCGCCTTCTAGAATAGAAGTCGTGCTCAAGAGCTCTCCGACGAGCAGGTTCTTCCCGTCGCATCACCATAAAAGAGACACTCCTGGAGGCGACCCGATCAGCTCCCGCCATGAACTCTTCACTCCTTTGTGCTCTTCTTTTCCTTCTTCCCACTCTTATTCAGTCCTGCGGATTCGGATTCGGCGGATACGGCCTCGGCCTAGGTACATAGTTTTTCGTTGGATTCTCTTTCAGCCCAGTCGCCCAATTTCATTCAGGTATAGGTTGTGGCGGCGGATACGGTGGATTTTTTGGAGGAGGAGGTTATGGTTTAGGTTACGGTGGATACGGTGGTGGCTACGGTGGTTACGGACTTGGAGGCTATGGACTCGGGTACGGCGGTTATGGAGGCTACGGAATGTTCGGAGGATACGGTAGCTGCCGATTTACTTGGCTTCTCGAAGGAATTTGTTTCAGGAGGCGGATGCGGATACTCAATGATGGGCGGATGTTTCGGGAAGAAGAAAAAGTAATTAAGTGCCACTTCCACTCATTTATGCATCGATTCTTTTGGTCTTTTGTGTTGTACATAAACAGTGAGAATAACTTTTTGCACAGCGAAAGTCCTCTGGGAAAACGAGAGTAATAGGAGGAAGTGAAGTGCACATGAATAATTGAAAAGTGACGGGAAACGGAAAAAGCGAAATAGGCAGCAGAAGAAGGCTTTTGGTGTTTGTCCCCGTACTCCTCATTTCTTCCTCTTCGCCAGAAGACAATGCCCGTGTTCAGCTGTTTCTTTGGAGGGAACAAAAAACACTTTTCGAAGGGAGAAGAAGTATTGCGAGTTTGCAACATTCACCTGGACTTTTGCTCCGGGGAACTAGAAAAACAGGCTACTGATAAATTGAGATTATTAGATTATGTTGTTTCTATAATTCGATATGCAATATGTAGACTTGCCAGTTCGGCAAAGCACGGAAGTTCATTGTACTCCATAATATCATTCGGAATAACCTATTTCACTTATGAAATTCCTCAATGACGTTGGATTATGCTGAAAGTCCAGCTGTTTCGCAAACAGATTCAGTATCAGAATTGAAACCAAAACTTTTGATACTTCGTTGACGAACAGGGAAGGGAAGCAAGAACAAACTCCGAGTTCTACTCTGAGGATCGGTGTCTGTGAGGCTACTTTGAAGATGTGAATCATTCAGAAAGCTTGATGCTTATTCCAAGTTAACGATTATTGTAACTGCCAAAGGAGAAAACATTATTTTGCCAAACGACACTTCAAAACAGAAAAGAAACATTTTTATTCGAGCAGAAAACCATGAACATAGCCGTCGATTCGATTTCCCTTGTGCGGTACTATGCGCCAACGACGGAACATCCTGGGCGAAAAACTGCTCGCTACGGCCTCCCTGTTTCACGTTCCATTGACCTCCTGGTTTGGACGATGACAAGAATGCCGGAAGGGTGTCAGTATTTGTTACCCACGTGCCTGAAAATCAAATCATTTATCCTCTGGAGCTTCTCCTTCAAAACTCACTTTACGCTCCGTAGAACAGACTGACGGGCTCAATAGACGACCATTCGTTGTATTCTATTGAATGCCTTGGTACTTCCTTCTTCTACTTTACCGCAGCAAAAGCGTCCAAAAGTAGCCAAGGACTTGGGGTGGGGACGTCGACGGGCTCTCCTCGAGCTTTCCGTCGATCCCGAGGGTAGCCTGCTTTGAGATGCTAGGCTCTGATTCTTCATCGAACAGAAATTTGGTATGTTCGGTCTGTACGTTTTTCAAAATCCTGGTATCGTGCTGACGGGTCTTGCGTCTGCGACGAAGTTCTTCTCATGACGAGAGACAATCAGACACTCTGGGTTCGATTCTCGAACATTCCCGAGTACTGCCGTTGGCCGGACATCCTTAACTGACAATTCACAGCAAATCCGTTCCAACGTATTTTCTGGGGGGCTCATTTCAGGAAAGTTGAAGGAAAACTTTGGTTTTCCAAAGGCCAGTCAACACATCCCAAGAGCGAAAATCTTGTAAAAATGTGTTGAACTTGCAAGGAGGCGTTCCTTGGGGTTTGGGTGGAGATCCTTTGAGGTTCATAAAGGACCTTGGGGATGAATCCATGGAGTCTTGTGACACATCCTGGATTGTGTGCACAAGTTGATGCGGAGGCTTCTCTGATGCTGATGCGGTGGGTGATGAGGTCTTGATGACAGACTGAATATCTGCTCCTGGGACATTCGTGCTTGTGTTGAAGCTGTGGTGACTTCGAACACTGAGGGGGGTGAGCTTTGAGTTCGACCGTGTGGGATCTCAGGGTATTGCTCGAACCGGTACTCTCTTGGTGAGAGTCTCCATCATCCCGGGAGGCAACGGGAAGCTCTGAAATGGAGATCTTTGTACGGGTTGAAGATGCAGCTATCGACCTACCTGTTCTTTACACAGAAGCTTAGCCGGAATCTGGGATTCTCAGCCTCGACCGAGGTTCCAAACGGCACTTGATGTGGCGTGAGGAGGGGTATCCCGATTACATCCGTCTTTGCGAAGTCGGTTCACAACGACAGGGAAAACTGAAAAATGGGTTGACTCCAAGGATCGAAAAGGAACAAACTCACAACAGGAGGCATCGCGAGCGATGTGTGCGTTGTACAACGCAGTCCGTGCACCTTGCTGGAGTCGACAAGTATGCAGGATGAGTCTCCGATCTTTGGCAAGATCAGGAGTGATGGGGTCTCGAGTGGATGACCATTCGTTGTTCTCCATTCGAGGGGACCACTAGCGCACAAATGGCACTGTGTGTGGTTTTTGGGGACCGCGTCCGCCCGCACTCCGGGCTGTGAAACACGTCCTCCAGTGGGGAACTCGAGATTGCCATTAGGGGCATCACTTGCACGAGTTCGAGCTTGTGGGCGAGTGGAACACCTACACACTTCGCACCGTCCGTTCGGACTTTGATGGGAATTTGTGTTGGCGCAGCCTCAATCGGTTGACACCGTTGGACAAGGAAGCTCTCGAGGTGACTCGATAGCTATCCCCAGCTTCACTCTGAAAAGAACTGGTTCGAAGGGAATGGTTGCCTGATCACTTACCATCGAGCATACTCTGCCCGATAGGTCAACTACGCCAAGATGAGCCCGTTAGTCTGAAAAAAAGAAGGATTCAGTAACGAAATAAGAGAGACGCGAAGGAAAGTCACGCAAGCAAGGTGGAAAGCGTACGAATGAATGCGGTCGAAGCGACTGGGGCCACATGACGATCGATACTGCCGAGAGACTCAGACATCGGCGAGAGAGCGTGTTCTGTGAGGAGGAAATGCGCTTCGTATCACCGGCACATCGATTCGATTGCTACGGTATGTCTGACGTGGCCCCCGCTCAATGGCTCTTGCAGTTCGGGGAACACACAGGTCTATTTGCATATTGCCAACGCTGTCTCTCATCACCCTTTCCCCGCCCCAAACATCTGAAAGATAAGATAAGAACACGTCTTTGTGCTAGTCATTCATTGGTGTACGTATGTAAGATAAGTTAAGAATACACATAAATGATGCAACGAAGAAAACCATCCGGATGACCATTCGTTGAACTCCGGCGGCAGACGTGATCGTGGAGGGCGCTTGCGCCATTCTCGGCGATCAGGATAACAGTGAATGTCTGACAATTCCAGTGGATTGTTGAACAGGAACATCGGTCGGAACATCACGAGGCACAAAAACGGTATTACGGAACCGTTCACCTGGACGAACGCCTAGTCCTGATTCACCCAGTGAAGGGCCAATCCGAGACGATGTGGATTACGTGAGCATAATCGCAGTAGACAAGGGGTGGCTCGTTACGAAGGGAGTTTCGTGTTAACTCGCCGGTTGTGCGACGCGTGTGCCGAGTACCGGCTTTACACGACGTCCACGCCGAATCGGCTACCTCTTTCGCCTTGACCATTCAATTGGCTTTTACGAGGTCTGCAAAAAAGAGAAGTTGGGTTTTGATGCTGCAACTGTCACAAACTCACTTATTAGTACGACGTCGGGGAAGACGAGGACCGAAGAGAAGACCAGGTTCCGCTAATGAGACGGGGTTGCCTGGAGGTGGGGAAGAAGAAAGGAGGACAGATTACAGCTGGTGAAGCTGGTCAATGGCCGCCGGGGGCGCTGGACATAGTCGACTACGGCCAGCAAGGGGGGGGGGGCGCTGGACAACGGCCAGCGGTAGAAGAGACTCGTCGTCCTTCCGGTGGTGGCAGATGTTGTTTGCCATGTTGGAATAATTACCTGAAAAAATGGAAGTTTGGTAAGGGAAGGCTGTGGGAAAGAGGGGAGAAGAGGGGCTGACGAAATCAAGGGAGAAGGGAAAGAAGGCGCGAGGCCGAAGCCAAAATGGAGGACGAATGGCAAGGAGGCGGGAGCGAAGGGGCGGGGGAGAGAGGATGGAGGGGACAGGCGACGAGGGCGCCAGCATCTAGAAGGTTCTAGGGCACCAAATCGATCGGGCGGGGCCTCTAGAAGAGCCGACATCGTATAGAGAAGGGAGAAAGCGGGCACGAAAAAGGCTGTGGAAAGGAAGAAGCAGAGATGTTAGAGTAGGGGGCCGCGAGACGGCCAGAATGTGTGTGCGGTTCAAGGACGTGCCAGGGGAAACGAATACGGAAAGCTTGTGAGGAAGAAAGAACGAGGGGAAGAAGGAGTGGCGAGTGAATTTGTAATGCAGATTTGGATTGCTTTCCAGGAAAACAAATGTGCGGAAAGGGGTTGAAGACGTGGGTGTGGAGATAAGAGCTAATCGGCTTCTTCTTCGTACGTTTTGGCGAATCCCTATAATGTCACTTGATGTACAACCTTTTTTTTAAATGAAAGTTCCGGATCCCTAAGAGTATCTGGGATGAACAGTTGAAATCCAACGTTCCGAAGGAATAGATTTGACCAACATAAAGGCACGGACATTCATACCCGATAGATGACTCAATCTCGAGTTACAACAGAGAAGAACATCGCTGTCGGCACCGTGCTATTTTTCATATTGACGATGGGACTGGCATTGTAGCAAGTGATTCAGATGATATATTAATATTGTAAAAATAGTCAGTGACTCGGTATTGATATTGTGAAAGCGCAAATAGTCCTGCCAGGACGCTGATGTGGTGTAACGCTCTAATTAGCTCTAACTTTATTTCGTTATGAAAAAGTAATGCTTGACAATGAGTCACTCCCCTTCCGAAGGCACAAACGAAGCGCGTCGTTCCCAGTTTTTCCGAAGTCAGAAGAACCCTCTGAAGCTTCATCCCATTCAATTTTTCAAAGTTCACACAGACATTCCCTTATCAATAGAGAGTTGTATACGATTCCCTGATAACAAGAGCTCTCTCAACAGTTTGCTTCATGAATCACGTGCCGGCTTGCTGAGTGTTTCTTTTCGCGTCGGGACGGAATGTTCCAAGTATTTCACAATGTCACAAGAACGACGGAAAATTGAAAAAGCTTCGTCTCAAGGTTGTCCCACTTGACCCCTTCAACACACAAACACAGTATTGTTCCCTGATCAACTTTATTCGGATACAATGCAGTACACTCAATTTTTCCATGTTAGTAGGTGTGCGACAGAGCCATCTCTCATGGAGCGGCGTGTGAAAAGTGGCAGATACGCTGAAAAACAAACTGTTCGGACTGAAATCCCGGAGGTTTCTCACTTTTTCTGCCAGATGTTAACAGGTTTCTTCTCGGATGACCATTCGTTGAACTCCTTGAAGAATGAAAGAATCGTGGTCGTGGATCTGATTCTCAGATGTTCCAAGGATCCACGCGATGCGGTTCGCTTCCGGACATTTGCCAGCGAGTCCTCATCTGAAACAGAAACTTTGAGCACTTTGGTGCTGAATCGGAAGTTACCGTAAAGGTGATCACTGCATCACTCGGCTCGATTACGGTTTCTCAAATCAATGTTACAGTAAAGCCACGTGCAATTGTAGACGTGAATGGGAAGCGATGCGCCATCGACTCGATGGGTTCGACATGCTTCTGTTCCGGTGACAATTCACCTCCCCACTGGAAACCAATGCTTGATAACAGTTGGAACTCAACAAGAAACTCACATAAAAGGAAAAATATGACCATTTGGAGGCTGTTTCAGCCGCGGCCGGGCCACAGGCCACGAACGGCCACGACTGAAGCCGGCAACGATTTTGCGGCGACGAAAAAGAGAAAAAGAGAAAAAGAGGCGAAAGAGAGGCAGAGAACTCATGAAAAAGAGCCAGAGATAGCGTGCGAGGAACAGAGAGGGTGTCGTGTTGGAATGGCGAAAGAGAGCGAGGTGACATGGAAACGAATTTCCAAAGCGGTGCAACGCGGCGGAATATGTAGCACAGCCGATATGTGTTCAGTGCGGGCGGTCGAACAACACGAAGAACACGAAGAACACTATAGTCACTTGTATCATTCCGAAAACAGAACATGAAGGTGTTAAAACACTAATGGTGCCTTGGAAAGAAAAATACAATGATAACAGGATTCGTGATTTTTACGAGTGTCCCTCTCGAAATCTACACCCATCAAGCATGGTTATCAGTGACACGTGTGGCACTCTGTCCATCTATCACTGACGAACCCTTCTCTATTACAACCGTGAGCCACCCCGACAGCCATCGGATCCGAGACGCAGACTCCACTATTACACCCCTTGTTCCTTGCCAACGACTCGTTTCGATTCGCCGCCAGTGCCATCGATCCGAAATGCGCGGCTACCCGGTCTACGCGATGGGGGGTTCCGAAGAGCCGGTATGGTCCCGGAACGAGCAGAGCATGTCTCGAGGAGTCTCTCATCAGACAATGATCCAACCGGTCACCAGCGCCTATCCGGGCGCCTACTCTTCTTATCCGCCCCCCCAGACTACAGTTATTCATTCCACAACCAAGCCAGTGGCTGATGCTGATATCTACAGGTAATTCAGGTCACATCATCCCCATCATAAACTTTTTCAGAGTTGGCATATACGGATGGAGGAAGCGGTTCCTGTATATCTTCATTCTCATTCTGACGATAGGAATTGTTCTAAACTTAGCTCTTACTTTCTGGATCATGTCCGTTCTCGACTTCTCATCGGTATTTGAACAGGTCACTGATTGAGTTGAAATGTCATTCAGGATGGAATAGGAGCGTTGAAAATTGAAGACGATGGGATTCGAGTCGAGGGAAGAGCCCAGTTCGACAGACCTGTTCACTTCTCCCATCTGAGCACTTTAGATGTAAGCTTTCCTGTCTTCAATCAACTCTTAAACGTTTTCTTTCTCAGGAAGAGACATTGACAATTGACTCGTTCCGAGGTGTGAATCTGCAAGCTCGCAATGCAAAAGGCGACGTCGCTTCGAAGTTTTCTCTGATGCCAGAAGGAAAAGCTCAAGTGACGTGTGACCGGTTCGAAGTTTTTGATGAGGACCAGAAGCTTTTGTTCTTCGCAGATTCAGATGAGATTGGGTTGAAGCTGGAGAACTTGCGGATTCTGGGTAAGGATCGGATGTTTAGAGTCAGGGCATTCGGAGATTGCAGATGAGGGAGGCAGTGTGTTCGAGGGGGCCATCCAGACGTCTTCCGTCAGGCCACAACCAGACTCTCCGCTCCGTCTCGAATCGCCGACTCGAAGTGTTTCTGTTGATGCTGCCCAGGATATCGAGATACTCGCAGCCGCCGGAGAGGTCTCTGTCAACTCTCTTCTCGACATTTCGATTGCTTCGAAACAGGTCAGTCAATCCAAAGAATCAGAATCATATTCACTGCTTCAGGGAGAGATTCGCCTCGAATCTTCTTCGATTTACATGGAGAAATTGAGTCGTTCTGATGGAAGAGGCAGTCCGCAGACGCAAGTTTGTGTGTGTCACAACGGAAGACTGTTCCTAGCTGCACCGAATGCTGATTGTAGAGCTGACAGAGACATCTGCGCGAACTGAACAAATGACCTCGATGAAATTGTATTCCGTCTGTAAGAATTATGAAACATGTAATAAAATATGGATATATGGAAATCATTCATAGAACAGGAAAAGTTTGTAAAAGTGGGACTATAACAGTTAGAGATTTGAATATATGTTATTTAGGAGTGCTTGCGTGGGTCTTAGAGGCGGTCAATATAGGATGGGAGCATGTACTAGAAGAGGAAGAAAAATATTGCAAAACCCGCGAACGTGGAAAGGAGACAGGGAAAGAAAAGAAACCCACAAACAGTTAGAACACGTTTCGCATCGGATACGGTTCTGAGAAGTTCTAAAACAAAGTTACAAAGATATTCAAACAGGACAAAGAAACGGGGGAAGGTATTATACAAGAGATAGTTTAGGTTTGTAGATCATTCTGCGGAACAGTTCTTCGTGTTGGGAGAGAGTTGAGATTCGGAAACGAGACACCGGAGGGTTGATTGGGCGAAGAACCCGATTGAGTTAGACAAGAAGACGTGCCACGCTGTGGTAGAGCCGCAGAAGATGCTGGATGTGGATCGGCAAACAACTGTAGCGATCCCCGTTCTCGCGATTCATGTTCAGCCAGGAGAGTGCGTTGTAGGACTCAAGAACGTGGCGGAGAACTTCTTCCGTTTGGCGCGACTCGAGCGGGTGCGTGTACACTTCTTCCTTTTCCTTGTCTTTGTCTTTTTCTTTTGTTGACTCCATAGCGATATCATCATTCTGGAAAATATGAATTGAGCTACCAGTGAAGGATCATAAGCTGCTTACTTTCACTTCGCTGATGTTGATATGCAGCGATGACTTGAGGTGAACCGGGGAGTGTCGTCTGGCTGAGGGACAAGTTGCCCAGAACCAGGTCGGCAGCTCGGGAGCTGGTGCAGTTGAAATGTAGTAGCCAGAAGCCAATGGTTGATTCTGAATTTCGATGGTCGAAGAGTCTTCGCTGAAGAACATCGAAGATCCGCCTAGTTGCCGGATGGCTGCGCTGTTCGGAGTCTCCAGGCCGAGATCCTTCATGATTTCAGTATCACCGTCGTCGAGACCTTCCATTATGTCAAGATCTCCAAGATCTCCGAACTCCCAGTTTTCTTCAGCTTTAGGGTCGGCCGCATGATCCTGCACTTCGAGCTGAAAAAAAAGGAACTTTTCTAGAAAAATGAATGTGAATCTTACATTGATCTCGGCTCCGACAGGGAAAGTCAGAATGTGAGTGCAGCTGAGGTCTCCAGGGGTATGGAACAGCGAGTTCTTCTTGGCGGATATATCAGGGTCGTAGTAATCAGGAATGATCCGAATGTTCGGTTCGGGTTCCAGAGTAATGAGACAAGCAGACAGGATGGCTGGAGTGCCGACGATGGACGGCATGCTTCGGCAGGCTCCACAGATGTCCTTGAGGCTGCTGGAATATCGAAGGAGTGACGTCTTGTTGAGCAGATGGGTCCATGCTGAAAATGACACATTCGATTGCTTATGGTTACTGCTTCAAACCTCTGAACTCTCCGTGTCCGATGCGACCCAGTCTTCCAACGACAAGTCGCCAGTTCTTGATTTCTGAGGACATGATGCCCAGAATGAAGTTCCAAAGCTTGCCCATTCCGTCGAGGATCTGCGTCTTGTTTCTATAGCGATACAACTCGTTATTCTGTCGTCTCGGCTTGATATTCGCGATGCAGTTATCAATCAGTTTTCCTTGAGCATCAGTTGCAGTAGCTACGAGAAAATCGGTTCCAACGAGGCAGTACGATACGAAGAGTGTCTGCTCATCGACGGAGTGCAGCTGAGGCTTTGCGTTCTCCTTCATCTGACAAACCAACGGCGGTGGTGCCAGGCTCACGATGGTCGATGGAATCTGAGAAAGATACTTTAGATAGGAGCCAAGCATTGTCCCACTCACTCGGTAGGCAATGTAGTTCTTCTTTTCGACGCGTTGACGTTGTGGCATAACCATCGATGGGTGTCCGAAGACTGAAGGCATCATAACTTGGTGATGGGTCTGTGAACGTTGACGTTGACGAGCGAAGGAGTCCTCGTTGAGATTTTTCAGCTCTTGGAGAATGTTGACAATCTCACTTCCCGGGCCAAATCTGAAAAAAGACTGATTAAACAGGTCACATTGTCGATTAACTAACGCAGTCATGCATCTGGCGGATGCTACACCCTTGTAAACATCAGGGAAGAAGACTCGTGGATGGGTGTACACTGCGACTGCCAGAGAACGTGTGACCGATTCTTTGGTGGTGTCGGATGGTTTGTCTATCGAACTTGAGCGCTCTGAAATAAGAAGATATTCTCAGATCGTGATCTTAAATATTACCATGAAGAATATCGAATGGAATCCTTGCATCGTTGAAGTAGTCGGGCATTGGTTTCGAGACCATGTCCATGCTCTCCATGCCAACGATCTCGAGTTGCAATTGTGGGCGTTTCGAGAATGGAAGTCTTCCCATGATAGCGTTGAAGACGCGGATGAATGAGATAATTGCGATCCGCATGTGCAGCGCATTGTGACCTTCGGGTCCATAGTTGAACGGATTAACCATGTAGATGACGATGACATGAGGAAGAGTTGCGTGGTCATCTGTGTCAGCAGATCCGACCGACTCGAACGGAACTGGTGGCTGGTTGGAGGAGGGGAATGGGTTCGGGACGGAAGTATCCCTCTGTGTCCATGAGATGTTGGCAGCATTATGTGGCAATACGGAATTCGGATCGCTCATCAGATCAGCCAGAGACGGCTGTGTGGCTCTTTCTTGCTCCGACACTGAAGTAATATTTTTAATATTAGATAGACTTAAGGTGAACTCACGAGTCTCGGGAATGTGAACCATTCCGGCTGGGATCGGAGAGGGTGCTTGCGGTCCTTCCGGTGGGTACTGTTCGTCTTCCTTCTGCTTCTTACGCTTCCTATCCTCTTCTTCCTCGTCAACATAGTCAGTTGCTTCGTCGTCCAAGAATTCGAATCCGGGAATTAGCTGTTTCAACTCTTCCAAATCGTCCAGATCATCTTGCGTCTGCGGGTTCTTGGCGGCCAAATCGTCTATCTTTTTAGCGGCGTTGTACCGATGGAATTCTTCCTCCTTCTTTCTTTTATGTTCTTTCCGTTTCAAACGTGCTTCCACAGCCAATTGATACCGATACCCATGTCGTTCAAACGCTTCCTTGTTCTCATCCAATGCGTTGGTCACGAGATCCTCCATCTGCTGCAAGTAGATCCTCAGCTTGGTTACGAACCCGTGAGCGTCTCTCAAGTGCTTCGTCATGTTACTGAACTCGGCAGTGCTCGTAACAGTCTGATTCAGAGGAGTTCTGATGGGCTCACACGGCGTTCCAACACGCAAAATTCCCTCTCGATCGAAGAAATCTGGCTGCCGAAGCTTCTTATTTTTCCTGGCTCCCAAGATCTTTTTGAACGACTCGGTTGGATGACTGAACTCTTCGTGCGTTCCATTGTATTCTTGACCGAAGTCTTCGCCAGGTCCTTTGTTCAGATTTTCGTTCGCATTGCGTCTTAGCTCATCGATGCGCTCCCAGTACTCCGGTCGGTTATTTACTGGGTTCTTCTCCGGAACTGTCAATTGGTGTTCTCTCCTCAAAAGCTGATTCACGTAGCTGACTAGCTGCACGTGCTGATCCGGGAGGTTGAAGTCAACCTGATTTTCCTTGTACAGCTCTCGGAAGCGAGTTGCAGTTTTGGTAGAGATGGGGAACGGCACGTGATGTCCCAGCTTCATTCGCTCGTAAGTCTCCGTGATCTGATCCATGAACCTGACTGTCCTCTCGTAGATCACGTCGTCATCCGGGATGACCGTGATGTACATGACGTCCTTTGGCTGATCGACGGGTCCCAAACCAGCCAGGTCATAGTACTGGTCGATGTGGGGAGCTGTTCTGATAGCTTCTTTAGCAGTGGCCCGCATCACAGCAGGGATCGGCTCAGCCAGGGACATGTCTTCTTCCTCTTCTGCGTTCGGTTTTCCCTTGATGAACGTGCTCTTGGTCACAAAGTTCTTCCATGTCAGCGGTCCTTCGACTGCAGCGTCCGTATCCGTTGTGTTCCGCTTCGCCTGCTTCATTGCACTTCCCAGCGTCGATGTCATTGTTTCGAGGAGATCAACCCATTCGTTGCCTTCCAGTTCTGTTATCTCATTGGCAGTCTGGAGACCCCACGGATGGAAGTACTGCAGGAACTGGTACATTTGATTGGGAGGTTCCTTATGATGACGTAGAGTTGGTGCTAAAAGTAACTTTATGTACGAGCAACAGGCTATCTAACTAACTCTTCATACACGTGTTGATAGCCGATTTTCCGAGTATCCTCAGCTCCATAGAGTCAACATTGGAGATGACGTACTCTGAAGGATCAGTAATGTCCATGGTTACCTCCACTGCTTTGTTCAGATCTCTTCGATGCTCTGCGACGGATGCCATCTGTGAAACAGCCTTTCCGAGACTGTTCGAAAATGACATTTGACGGATCTGATCGAGAAGGGCCAGATCGTGAACGGAGCGTGAATCGAACCACGACGTGTTCCGAGAAGTGCCTCCTGTAACACATAAGTTATTTTAATCGTATTAATTAAGTATCTACGTTTTGGGTAATTCATTGGTGGAACGACGGCCGCCACAGCATTGTTCAAGTTCGTCGCTTCGTTGGCATCTTCTGCGAAGAGACCAGTGCAGCACGATAGATATCTGTGCCGGATAGCACTGAATCCACAGGTACAGTTGGTTCCAGAGTTGACGTGATGGAACCCGCTCCAGGCACCAACGGTGTGCTCTCGCATGTTCGAGTGGCTCGGACCCATCATGTTGTGCGATCTGGGCCGAAGAACTTCGTGTGGGGTGATGTACATTCCAAGGTCTCGTGACCGGATCGAGACGGAACAGGCGCAGATGGGGCAGGCGTCAAAAACCGAATCGAAATGGAGATCGAGGATAGTGTCCTGGAATAGAAGTTGTTGAGAGAGGTTCACAGTAAATAAACTCACTGATAGCATTATGGCAATGGTTAAACTGTCTCCTTCGGGGACATTGAGATCTGGGAGAAGAGGTGGGGCGAGGTTTTGCTTATTGATAGGAATGTTGGCATCTGGCTGATTGCGGATCTTACGGAATGGCACCGGCTGCAGTGACGTTGGTCTGACTCCTCTTATCAGCTGGATTTGTCTGATTTTGAACTTGTGCACCTGGCGTTTGTTCAACTGATTGTGAGCAGCCTTCCACTGCATGCTCGTCTGAAAGTGAAGGTGCTGCGGCGTCGGCGGACCTATGCTTTGCTGTTGAGCAAGTTGTTGCTGGTTATGCATCTGATTCCGCTGCATCTGCTGTTGGTGCTGTTGCATCTGCATCTGCTGCTGCTGCTGCATTTGCTGCTGATGGAACTGGTGCTGCTGCATTGGACTCATCATCGAATTGTTCATTCCGCCAAATGGCTGGTTGAAGCTTGGTGATTGCGGAACCATCGATTGCAAAGCGCCGTATGGGGGCGGATGGCCAGGATGTGGTCCGTTGGCTCCGAACCTAGGATGGTTCACGAATTGGTTCAACTGCTGCACCGACGAAGTTCCTTGATGCTGCATTCCGTAGCCACTTGGTCCTGGAGTTCCTGGCCCTGGTGGGTAATGAGGTATTCCCGGAGCACCGTATCCCGGAGGCATTCCTTGCACACTCATCTGTCTGTTCTGCATCATTTGCTGCATTCGAGCCATGTGCATCTGTTGTTGAGTAGCCATCACGTTCGGAGGACTCATGAACGGAGTTCTCTGTCCCATTGGGCCGCTGTATCCAGGTGGCATCATTTGATGATGATTCGGGTATCCAGGCCCAGGACCATAACCAGGTCGGGACATCATTCCTGAATATGTAGGTGTGGTCGGCGGGAACGGTCCTGGAGTGCCCGGGAACCCGTGACCAGCCATCGAATGATGACCCATTGGACCGACGGAAGATGATGGAGTATGAGACGGCATCGAAGGAGTTTGGAACATTGGAACCAACGGACTGGCCTGGGGGAACATCTGAGGATGGAGATTCGGACCAACTGAAGCGCTACTCGGAACAGAGCGCTTCTCGTGCAGTTTTGAGCGAACGAGTTCGGCGAAGTGATGGTGTGGTGCGCATCCGAACTTCTTTCTGACCATCTCCGTGTAAACCAGACGGTTAGGAACTTTTGGTGCTTCCTGTAATGAGAACGTCTTTACTGGTTCAAGTGTATTTCACAAACCTCTACAATCTTGAACTTCTCTGTCATGGGCGTGGTGTATTTTTTCTGTCTAGCAGTGAGTACCGGATCTTTAGATGAAGATGCCAGGAATTTAGACTGAAAGAAGATGTTGAAACGTTCGGAAGTTTTTATTCAATGAAAACATACCATTTTTGACTGCGTCGACTTCCCGTTCCACTTCTTCATGTTCTCCGTTTCATCATCATCAGCTTCAATCTCGACTATGGTCCCGCCACCGCCAGGCACAGCTATCCGCTCGACGTCGTCTTCAGTAGCTCCAACGTACCTTGCTTTGCCGTGCAGAATCGGAGAGTGCGCCTGCGCAGCATCGCCCTGCAGCATCTGAACGGACGGCGGAGTCGGGTAGATCTGATTGAGTCCCTGCGACTCGATGGATGGCGGACCCACCGACAGAGGGCCTCCTTTTGGCATCTCGTTGCTCGCTGGCGGAGACAAAAGCCCTTCTGGGCCGATGTGCTCGCCAGCAGATCTCACATGACTAACCGCTACAGCGACTTCCATATTTGGCTCCTCTACGTACTGCGGTTCCATATCAACGTCTACCGGCTCGCCGTCTTGGTATTGTCCAGAAGTTCCTTCTCCCAAACCATTAATCTGCTCCTCCGTCTCAGGATCCGTATCCTCGTCGACGTGGCTATTGGGAGAAGTTGCATAGTCAGGAGGGATGTATCCGACAGCCATTCCTTCCTGAAACGATCCGATTTCAAGATGATTCGAATGCTGAATACCTACCCCATGAGGGCCATCCTTTTCAAATCGGGCACAGAAGGAATCCACATTAAGCTTGTGCAATGCGTCCTCGACGAGCGGCTTCTTCTTTTTGGCAGCTTCCTTTTTCTTGTCTTCGTACTTCTTTTTACGAGCAGCAACAGAAAGCTTATACTGCTTCGTTCCATCTGATCGATTATCTTTTTCAGCCTGAATTTTTAACATTTATCATGTATAGATCAATTCTCAGAACTCACGATTTTCCTGAGGTTCTTGACCGCCTTATCCAATGATCTTCCTGATAGTTGGCGTACAAGCTTTTTGGAACACCACATAGCGAGTTTTCGCTGGAACTTACGCTTGCTCTGGAAAATATAAATTGTGGACAACTTCGAGCTTTTAAACACGAACCCGTCCGTATTTCCTCAGATACAATGCTTTCTTCATTTCCTTGGCTTTATCGACCCGTTCGATCATATCATTATACCCCCTCAATCCTCTTCTGCAGATCGCTCCTTTGAAGTACTTGTTGTTTCTGGGCATCGGGAGCTTCGCCTCCCATTTGATCTTCTTCGGGGCTTCCTTCAAATGATATGGCATATGCGGCTCTTTCTGCTGGTTCGCCGGATCGAATTGAAAGTCAGCGCATTCAATTTTCTCTGCTCTCGACATTCCAGGTCTCCACTTTCCGCTCCTGAGCCGTTGTATACAGTTACGAAAGTTCGAATATAAACTTACTTATCATGGTAGACTTCATTGAACCGTTCCTCGCTCATGTCCTCATCGCCTGCTTTGTACTCGAAGTCACCAAATGTCTTCCGACTGATAACAGATACAGGCAAGAAGGGTTCCGGCTTATAGTTCTCGTCATGTGGCGGCTTCGCAATTCTGATGCTGTTGAAAATACTGAAAATGAATTAATTTTGCAAGTATTCGATTTCTCTGCTTACTCTGGTTCCTTTTCGACTCCATCTTCATCGACAACTTTCGGCGGCGGCTCTTTACCCTTTTCTCCGAGATGGGCCCAGTCATTTTTGCTTAGTTTGTCCATCTGATACTCGTCCTCACTGTCGCCCCGGAGCGTGTCGTTAGGTCTCAATTCATCTTTGTCCGTGATTTCCTTCAGTTCTTTCAGCTCGTCCTCTTCCAACTTCTTCTGAATTTCCTCTTCTTTTTCTGCAATTCTCCGTTGCCCTGAGACCGCCTTTTATGAACAGAAGCCTAATTTTCAAAAATCCTTACTTTTCAGGGACATTATGTACTTCGGCTTCCGTTTGATCTTTCGTTCAGCGTCCAACCTTCGCAATCGCATCTTTCGGTTCTTTCTCTTCACTCTCCGTCTCACCCTCCTGCTCATGGGCTTGACTCTAACATTGTGTTTTTTATGAAAAGCTTCAAAGTCGTGCTTTCTTCGGACACGGTTGACCATATCTTTGTACAAACATTTGGAATCGGCGGCGTCAAGAGTGAATGTGCCAACTGAAATAATACTTTTTGAGTGAATAAATATTCCGAAAACTTACTCTGTTTCGCTCTTCTTTTGTGGAATTTGCACGCAGGACATACATTGCCACCGTCGCACGGCTTTCTCCTATTCAAGTACCTCCATTGTACCAGTTTCCGTTTAATCGGTGCCATTGGTTGCGTGTATCCGTGTGCCGACGGATTAATTACGACTTTATCGTAAATGCTCCCCTTCTCGGTTTTGCAATATTGCCAAACGGCTTGGGTCGACAGAATCGGGTTGGCTACGTTGACGACGAATCGGTTGCGAGGACGGCGTCCTTTTCCTGAATTTAGATTGATAATACCGAAACCGTCTCAAGTAAATCTGACCTTGCAACTCTTCCGGAATAGTGTTCGGTTTCAGTCCCACTGCTTCCAGAACCTGTCGATCGTCTTCCAATGTGACACAGATGAACTTGGTTGGATAAAGCATCCGAACACCGTCGATGTCGAGAAGCACCATTCTTGGAACTTCGTTATTCACAAGCTCTTCCGAGTTGTCCTCCTCGGGATCCGTCACTACTTCTGAATCGTATTCATCCGGATTCGTGTTCTCCGTTCTTTTTCGTTCCAACTCCTTCCGTCGTTCTTCTCGAGCTTTCCTCCGTTTTCTTCGCACCTCCCTCGCCTTTTCTCGTTTCTCCTTCTCTTCTGCAGTTTCCTCCTTCGGCTTGTCAGTCCTGATCTCTGGTTCGTACATCCATTTCATTCGTGCAGGTATCTCCTCACTCGTTGGTTCTGCTACAGGTTCTGCGCTCGGGACGACTTCTTCATCTGATGAATCAATGAGTAAAGACCGGTGAGGTAGTGGCTGCGGAGTATCCGGTTCAGGAGAGCTTCGTTTCTCAGTGTCCGGAACAACTTCTGGTTCTTTTTCCTCCATTTGTAAGTACTCGTTCCAGTGATTCCACTCCTTTTCCGCTCTTTCCTGCATTTTCGGATCTTTCAGCAACGAAAACTGATTTGGAACAAGAGTTCCACGCATCGACCAAGGGCCAACAATCACCGTTTTCGCTGATTTGTGTTCCAAATGCCTGCAACATATATGTCATATTTTTGAATCACAGTCAACAATAATTACCTTCTCGCCAATGTCAGCAACGTCGGTTGTCTCTGAGCCTGAACCGAAGCACAAACTGTGCTGGAGCCGTGAACGAAGAAGTTTAGTCGGATGGCCGGTGAGTACGTGGGGTACATGTAGTGCAGGTAGTGTTCACGGGGCTCTAACGGAACTGTGAACCACCTCCCGAACCGCACGTAACCGTCCTTCGTGAGATCTCGTTCCAGCACGACATGCAGAGCTTTGAACAGGATCGTGCGAACTTCATAGCTCACGAGGTTCATCTGATTGGCTGATGACACTTCTTCATCGACTTCTGGAGTAGTTTGACATGTACAAACAATAAGAAAAAACGAACCGAGTCCTTCACAGTGCTTCTGAATTTCCACCGGTTCATCGTTGTACCAGAAGACCCACAGCTCTTTGGGAGTGTCGTTGTTGAAGATGGGCAGAGGAAGCTCGTGGCTTCCGTTGACTGTTAGTTGCTTCCGTCTCCATGTACACAATATCCCATCCTGAAGTCATTTTTTAGTAACTTTTCTTTAAAGGAAACAACTCACAAGTAAGCATTTACTGTAGGCTTTGAGAACCAGCTCAGTGGTGAGTGGAGCACCACGCGGGGCATTCGGTTTGGTGCGGAAGCACTTCCACTTTATGCCAGGCAACTCGAGCAGTGAGTACACGTTCGAGATGCAATCTTCCAAGCTACCTCCATTTGTTAACTCCGGGCGCTTCTGGATCTTCAACTTTCGCGAAGGATCCTTGTCGCTCTCCTGAAATTCACACATTATCGGTTGATATAATTGAGAAAACTGCGTACCTTCGAGGACGACATGTCCTCTGCGGAGTCAAGGGCTGGTCCACTTCCAGCCGGTATCTTGGAAGCTTCGCTGTTCAATTGTTGATTCTGTTGCGACGACACTTTAGCAAAATGTTCTGCAATAGGAAAAAATTGATCGACGGTCAAGATGAGAGGAAGATGGGCGGTAAGAGACGAATCGAGAAATTGATTTGGTACCGGCACGTGTCGGAAACTAAAAATTGAAGATGAAACAGTTTGAAAAGTACGAATCTCGTCTTTGAATTCTGAGTACTGTTCACAATTCAATAAACCTTTACTCGCGGTGTTTGCACAGATTCGCGTACCGTAACACATGTCAAAGGCGCACGATTCAAAAATGGAGGGTTGCACCACGAGAAAAATGATGCGTTTCTGCGAATTCTGCGAAGAAAAGACAGTAAATTGCGATAAAAAGTCATTCTAGAAGAAACCGTAGATGCGTTCAAGCTGATCATATCACAAAAAGATAGATAACGCGGAGAGGCAAGCCAAAGACACATTGTTATCTCTCAAAAACGAAGAGAAAGATACATTGCCCGCACATTGAGACAGATAATTCGCTTTCCAAAGTTTTGAAAAAAGATGACAAAAATTAACCGTAGAATTTCAAAAGAATTCGGGAAAAGAAAGAATCCGAAAAATGCTCTAGTCGATCTAAATTCCAGAAATATTTCTGTCCAATATTCCAGATGACAATGAAAATCGCGCGATAACTTGATTAAAGACTGAAACGGTGAATAGTTTGAACAAAATCGAGATGATAGTCATTTTCCGGGCCGCTCGGGCCGTCGACCCGCCGTCTATCCGTGGTCTCTCGAACACCCAGTGAAGGGGCGAAAAGACGAGGAGAGGAGACGACGGAAAGTGGCTGTCTGCGGCTGCGTCTCTGCGCTCTCTCGCTGTTTGTCGTGTCTCTCTCGCTGCCTCCCTGCTGCCCGCCGCATTCGGAGGAGGCAGCGACGCGGTCGATCAATCCACTGCACACCTTTTCAAGAAGAGAGAAACGGAGAAGACACCGCCGCAGAAGGAGAAGTACACCCGTCCGAAGACACCCACGGGTGCACTAACCGAGATTGAGACAAAGAATTGAGCACATTTATAGGAAACACGTTGTAGTCAGTGGGTAGTGGAAAGAGAAAAAACGAGAGATACAAAGTGAGGTCGATCGAGAAACAGATGCGATCTTAGATGAGCATTGTCTCATCCATGTCGCGCCGACAGAGCACCAATAGCGACTTGACGGGGCCTCCTTCGAGCTGAGTAACTTTGCCGTCGACGGCCACAGAAGCACACTCTGTCTTCATGTTCACCTGACCTGCAAAGATTTCAAAATTTGGATTCATTAAGCATGAGATTTTCGGATCGGACCAAGAAGAACTTCCACCCACCCAAGAAAAGCTTTCCAGCAACAGGGACTATTGCAGGGCAAGTGTAGCTGAGATGAACTGGAACAAAGTCTTTATCACGGTAGTCGATCGCCTGAAAGTCTTGATAAACCAGAAATACAACTGATGAAAGCACCTGTTCATAAGTCATCCAGACGTAATCGTAGCCAACTGTAGTCGGGGCCTGGCGGGTGAGCAGCTGCAGAGAGCCGACGGTGGCTCCAGTGAACTCGCGGTTGGCACTGGAATTAGAGAACTGTTATGTAGAATGATGGATTGCTGACTCGACGAAGGATGCTTCGATCTTCCCGTTCTTGGCCCACGCTCTTCCCATGACTGGCTTCCCGTGACGATACCACAATGCAACGAATTGTTCCGAAGATGTCGTGTTTTTAGGAGTCGACATCACGTTCCTGAAGTTAGCTTTGTCAGATTTTGAATCATGAACTTTTCAAACTTCGCGGTCGGCCAGGCACCTCCCCAGTTGAAGTCCTCCCAGTCGTTCACAATTGTTGGCATTCTGTGCTGAATATTCACCGCCGTCGACGACTTCTCCTTCTCAACTGCCTTCGTGTCTTTAACACCCGCTATTTTACACAGAACCAGAAGATCCTCCATTTTCTTGGTCGTTTTCTGAAAGACTTTGGATGCTTGAACCTTCATATCTCCCATCTAACCAATTGAAAATCGTTGTCGACAAAATGAGCGACGAGTCGATCAGTATTCACACAACCGAGAAGTCCCTGATCCTGCCAGTAGACGGGCGCACTGTACTCGCACCGGACCATCTCGTACTTCCCTTCGCTCGTCAGACTCTCCGCCTTCTTGTACTTGATCCAGTCGTAATAAAACGTTCTTTTCCTGTTGGCAGATTCCAAAATAAGCAGTTGAATGATGCCGCCGACTTCCGCGCCGGTGAATATCTTGTTGTCCGAAACAAAAGTGCACTGAAAAAAGGAAGTTCCCCGGACGATCGTCTCGGTTGTCTCTTATCACCTGAACCACTCCGGAGTCGTTCCAGGCCCTCCCCATCACTGGTTTCCCGTGTCTGTACCACAATGCGATGTACTTGTTCGTCTCGCCAGGCGCCTTCGCCACGTTCGGTGGAAACGGTGTTCCGACTTTTTGAAATGTCCAAATATCATCAATGTTTCCCTGAAAACTGCCTTTTTCCGGTGAACCGCACCCATGTTCTCACCTTCTCCATGATGAACTCTTTCTTGCTTCTATAAATACACCAATCCAACGCATCACCTTCCACCGTCCATCAACACTTGTCCGGAACATCACGCTCACGTACTTTCTTCCGTTTCTCCATCTTCTTGTAGGTCCAGAAGGTCACACGTGTCCGGGTGCATTTGCGATATGCATTGATAACGTAATCTGATGATTATCCCGTCGAACCTCAGCCCTCCTCCCCATCCTCCAGTACGAATAACATACTTTGCAGTAGCCAGCTCTCCATGCCAAACAACATGAATATCAACGATATTAGAAAGGTGGGCCATGTTCTCATTCGTATAAAGGAGTCAGTTTTCTTTCTGAAACAGCTGTTTTACCTTTTTTTGTTGATAAAACTGAAGAAATGTGAAGACAATGGATTTCTATGATAGAGAATTGTGTAGTATTAACACCTTGCGCAATCCATGATCAAACCTCAGCTAATAACTGATCTTGTGAACTAATCTGTTTCGTAGTCGACTACTCTTCCCATCAATCACTATCACTGATATCACCAAGAACCAGATGCAGAACTGTGTTTCAGTGAGTGTCGCCACGTGAACCTCTCCCGAACTTCTCCCCGACATCTCAGATCACCGTCCGTCTGCAAACTTCTCAACCCATCAAACGGTGTCGTCTACCGTCTGCAAAGACAGTGATAAAAGCCAGTCGCATGCCCAGTAGCTATCGATCGCCGTCGTTTTCGAACTGATTTATGATAGTCAGTCCCCCGTGTCTTTCCTTTCTTCCCGTCCGTATCATCCCAAAATGTCAGACCAAACGTCCTCCTTCTCTTTCGTTTCCAAATATTCTGCATTCGCTCCTCCGTCAACCAGTTCCCATTATTGTGTTCTGTTGATTTTTCTTTCCGCCCATCACGATCATCGTCGATTTTATGGCTTCACTACCGTAACCCATTTGATCGTTTCAAAGAAAACTTTTTGTGAGACTGGACGAATGAGGTCAAAAACTAGGAATCGACGCAACGCAAAGGCTGACTAGATAAAAAGGAATGCGCTGATGTGGCACTCCTTTTTTCAGTCGCTTTCTCGATCAGTTCCAGCTCTTGTACACTTACGGAGAAGTCAGGTCTCTCGCGAATCGTCAAAATCTCCGCTGACTATCTGCACTTATTCCCCCACGTAAGCATATCTTCATTCGTCAACTTCTGGCGACGACCTGTCTGCTTCTCTCCGATGATTCCCTCCAACCCACGTGCCTGAACTTCATCATCTGACTCTTTCCATCCCGTCCCCATTCCTCTACTTGAGTCGAACTTCTCCACCGTACCTCCGAACTACACTCTTTTCTCTAGTCGCCCACGTGTTTCGGTTCGTCAGTCTCCTCCCACGTGGAACATCTTCGGCCCACCAGTGAGTCCTCCGAAGACCTAAGCCACGCCCTCGAAGTTTTCCTCGTCGTCTGCGTCTCCCATTCTCTCTTCCTCTATAAACAGCATCGTCCGAGTCACGTTTAGCCTCTGTTTACCATACACCCCGGTGACTATCTGTAATCTGTCTCTTATCTGAAAATGCCGCCAGCGCGACTAGATGACCTCGACTTCCTGGTAAGACATATCTCCGTCTACTGCATCCCTATTTGATAAACTTTCGAATTTTATCAGTTCAAAGTTTGATCTTTTGATTTCAGAAGTACGCAATGGAATCGTACGTGGCTGATGTGAACGCTGACATCGGAAAGACAACCATTGTCTTTACCCTCCGCGAGAAAGCTGGAGCTCTTGCCGAGACTCTCAAGCTGTTCCAGGTGAGTTGTCTGAATCCAGCAGAACCGGGTTTCATATGAGAAATGGGATGATGAAATTGCGTCAGCGCGGAAGATTTTCGGAGACATCCATCATCTTTTCACTGTAAAGTTTCTCAATGTGCAGGTTCTGCAAAAATCAGTTACCAGCCCGCCTAACTTGATAAGCCACCGTCTACGCACATTATCCAGTTTGAAACGCTCGCGACGATTTCTGATTACCGCAACACCGGGGTCGGCTTGCGAGTCGGGTCACAAGATTCTGCAGCATTCTCATCATATCAGCCGCCAAATTCCAACCAATTACATGCATGATTACACGTATCTGCAGGCACATGATGTGAATCTGTCTCACATTGAATCGAGACCTTCGAAGGCCCACGAAGGATGCTACGAAGTTCTCGTCGAGTTTGCCGAGGCCGAGGATCATAAGAAGATCGAGGAAGTCATTGAGCACTTCCAGCAAAAGGCCGAGAAGAAGGTGCTCGTCCAGGACTGGAACACCAAGAACAAGCAAAACAAGGGTGAGTAGAAGCAACTGAACTCCAGGACATTTGTCACTTCAGACTCTGTCCCATGGTTCCCCCAGAAGATCAACGACATCGACCAATTCGCCAACCGCATCCTGTCCTACGGAGCTGAACTCGAAGCCGACCATCCGGGATTCAAGGACCTGACTTACCGCGAGCGCAGAAAGTTCTTTGCTGACATTGCATTCAACTTCAAACAGTAACATCTGCTCCATCTTCTTATCAACCAATCTTTACTTTCAGTGGTGACAAGATCCCAACAATCGACTACACAGCGGAAGAAGTTGCCACGTGGCGCACCGTCTACAACGAGTTGACTGTCTTGTACCCGAAGTACGCGTGCCAAGAGTTCAACTACATTTTTCCTCTTCTGCAACAGAACTGCGGTTTCGGACCCGACAGAATCCCCCAATTGCAAGATGTTTCCGACTTTTTGAAAGGTAAGCAAGTTTCCTTCTGCCAGAGATACATCCTTGTCCAGACTGCACCGGGTACACAATTCGCCCAGTTGCTGGTCTTCTGTCTTCCCGTGACTTCCTGGCCGGCCTCGCCTTCCGTGTCTTCCATTCAACACAGTACATTCGTCATCACTCCGCCCCGAAATACACTCCAGAGCCGTGAGTTTCCCACGACTTCCGATTCAGCAAAATCTGTATTTTAGAGACATTTGCCACGAGCTTCTTGGACACGTTCCACTCTTCGCGGATGTTGAATTCGCCCAGTTCTCCCAAGAAATCGGGCTTGCTTCGCTTGGAGCTCCTGATGATATCATTGAAAAACTCGCGACAGTAATCAGATGCTTCTCCGAATAGATCTAACATACACCTTTCCAGCTCTACTGGTTCACAATCGAATTCGGACTTTGCCAGCAGGACGGCCAGACCAAGGCTTACGGAGCCGGTCTGCTCAGTTCGTTCGGAGAGCTCCAGTACGCCCTGAGTGACAAGCCAGAGATCATCGCCTTCGACCCAGCGGTGTGCTGTGTCACCAAGTACCCGATCACTGAGTACCAACCAAAATACTTCCTGGCCGAGTCGTTCGCCAGTGCTAAGAACAAGCTCAAGTCGTGGGCTGCCACGATCAACCGCCCGTTCCAGATACGCTACAATGCTTATACCCAGAGAGTTGAGATTCTTGATAAGGTCGCTGCTCTTCAACGTCTGGCTCGTGACATCAGAAGTGACATCTCGACTCTGGAGGATGCTCTCGGAAAAGTTGGAAACTTGAAGATGAAGTTCTAATTGCTCTATAATACACTGATCCCTTTCAATAAACAATTTGTACAAAAACAGTCGTTTGAGTCCTAAACAAGAGTACATTTCACAAGAAGGGCTGGCTGGCAAGACAGGTCGACAGACTGATAAACGTGTTTTCCGATGGGAAAAGAGATCATATCATGAGCGGCGTAGTCTGAGGTCCACAAACTATAACTCTCCGATCCTCCTGGATGCGTTGCGCAACTACCGCGTTCGTTCCTCGCGAAAAAATTCAAGTTTCAATCACTTTTCTACTCAAGACCATTCGTAATCGAGCGAACATCACTAAGGAAGGAGAGTCGCAGAGATCGGATATGGGGTTCGAATGTTGAGGATGCAACTGGATCTGGAAGAGCGAGACGCAGAGACAGGACTCGTCTCCTCGGTGTGGATGTCCATTTTGACGGCGAAATGCCATCTGCGCCGCCCCGTCGATTCCTCAATCTGATCCACTTGGCGTTTTGCGTAATCAACACCTAGCTTTATTGCATATCTGCACTTTACTTTTCCTATCATTGTTCAGTTGTATGGATAATATCACTCTCTGTCAATTCATGTTACTGTAGCATCGGAATTTCTGATCTTTGCGTTCTGAAACTTCTGGCACTCTTCCGGTCAGCTCAGTTTCACAATCAGATCACTGAGAAATACACGTTGCTCTTCAGTTAGTTTCATCTGATTTTCGTATCTTTCCTTCTGTTCCAACATTCGTACAATCGTCTTCGAAGCCTCCAGCTTCTCCTTTCTCCATCCCATTTCCTGCCCATCCGCTTATTAGGTAAATCGGTCTCACTTGTTCGGTTTCCGTCTGCGTTTCCTCTAATTGAATGCTATTTCGTTACATAGAAAGTGACGAGGATCGAAGAATAATTGGCACAGAAAGCCATCTTCCTGCAATCCGATTCTCAAAAGTTTCAGAACATCCGACGATGAGGTTATGGCTTCTTGGGATCCTACTGGAAACTGTTCTATGTGTGAGTTACTCCAACTGTGTCTCCGTCTATGAAGGTCTTTCAGTTAGAACCACTGCGTCTGGTGGAGAGGTCTCACGTTCCGAGGAGGAGAAGTCTTCCAGCTAGAAAGTGTAAGGCTAAAGTGGATTTTGAAAGGAAAAAAGTTGTTGCAGTGAATTACGGCTTCCATCGGGATTCACCGACAGTAATGGATAATGTTATTCACTCGCCACTTGAAAATAAGAGAATTTACACGAAAGACAAGTAAGCCGAAAAGAAGACCTGCTCCTACAAATTCGATCTTTCAGTTTCTACATCAACGCTATCCACCCAAAAGAGAAAGAAGCACTGCGTGAGTTTGATACGAAAATCTGAGCATCCTCGTTCTGCTTTCAGTTTATGAATCTATGCTGATTGATGGAAAAGGTTCCGTCAACGACATTGACGCCTTCTTCGTGACTGCTCCTCCAGCAAGAACCACTTTGGCTCCGAAACGTTTCGGAGACAACGAGTTGCCGGACTTTGTGCAAGTTTCTGAAGGAAGTATCAAGGAGGATGAGCAGATGGTGAAGATAGAGAGACCTCAGAGAGCTGACTTGAAATTGGTGAGACTGCCTCCTCAAGTTGCTAGTACTGTAGCTCCCTTCAAACACAACAGCGTAAGTTCCCATCAGCAAGATCTCTTCTCACTGGCTATGTTTCAGCCCGTCCGTCGTCAACTTGTCGACCCACTTCCTACTCTTCTCCAACCAAATCCAGTCCGATTCCCAGCTCAGCCGTGGCAGATCCCTCCACTTCATCCCCAATCCACACCCAACCCACTCACCCAATTCTTCCAACCAATCCAGCAACCCACTCCGATCGTTCCTCCAAATCCATTCTTCCCCCAGCAGCAAACTCTTCAACCCCAATGGACTCCACCACCTCTCCTGCATCCTAACCCAATTCCAGCTCCTCCTTCTCGGAACGATTCTTTCGATCCTTACATTCCGATCCCAGTTGCCCAGCCACCGTACCTATTCCAACAAACTGCTCCACCACCAGTCATTGATCCTCACAGAGTAAGCATAATGAATAACTGATGTTGCAGCAAATATCTTTTCCAGCAACAAATTCGTCCAGGAGGGTTTGCTCGAACATTCGGACAACAACCGATTCCACTACCCTCCAGTGCCGCTATCGGTTGGGAGTGACATATTATCCTAAATAATTATTTTCACCAGATACGGCGTTCAACCAAGCAAAGGAAAGAGAGTTCAGCACATTCCCACAGAATCAGGTGTTGAAGAAAGTGAGTTGGCTCTGTCAGCCGAGTTGTTATCATCCAAAACTCTTCCAGCCCACCCCGCCAATCGACTATTCCGTGGACAGCGTGGCAGTGGTCACAAAGGATCAACGACCACCTCCATTCGTCAGATCGATTCCTGAGAAAACATCCGAACAACTGCGAAACTTTGTCAAAGTCCATCCGCACGTCGTGAACAATCTGCAGAAGCCTCTCATCTATCGAGGAAAAGAAATGGTGATTCCGAAGATGTTCAACTTCACGAATCCATCTCCTCCACCTCCACAGCGATCTGTCGCTCCTCTTCCACCTCAACCGGCTGCACCTTACCCACCACAACCAGTATCTGTCGTGGCTCCATCTCAACCATCCTCTTCTTCTTCTTCTTCTTCTTCGTACTTCCCACTGATGAATCCCAATCAGAAACTTGATTTGTGCTGCAGAAAGCAGAGAGTCGGGCCGTTATGTCAGAACCTCTGTAATTTCGACACGTTCAATGATAAAACTGTGAGTACTGCAAACAAATTGCAATGCATCCATAGGCGTTTCAGCTGGTCGCAGCTTTCCTGACCAATCAATGCCCCGGTCCTCAGCTCGGGCAGGCCTACGACTGTGCTTCTTCCAAAGCGGATCACTCTCTCTGTTGCGAAAGAGCCGGTCTCGTGTCGTTCCAGGGAGGCAAGTGCATGCCATTCTGCAGAACTCACGTGAACACTCCTTCCAACGTGTTCGACTACTTCGTCTGTCTCCAGGTAAACCCGTTCCCCGGTTCTCCGTCTCATCTCGTTTTCAGGTCTTTGAGTCCATCAAGGGCTGTTATCGGGACTACCAGTTCAGTCACCCGAACGTCTTCGGTGACTAACCATCCGAATCTATTGTTAATATGTAACGATGACTTTTTGGAAAAACGGGTTTTGTTTTGAAACGATTTTATTGGAAACAAATGAATAAATAGATGAATAACACAATTTGACATACTCTTTTTCTATGTTTTGCCGAATCCTCTTGAGAAGTGTCCCTCGCTGATCATTGAGTCTTTCTTCGCTTCGTAACATTTTCTCCGCCGCCGCAAACCTTTGTGTTTTCCTCATAAACTATCAATGGCAACGTTTTTCTGGAGAAATCGAAAGCGGCTAAAGGAAGCGGCGACGCTGCGGCAGGCCGGTCACTCGTATACAATCGGATTGACGCCTTCCGCGCGCCGCGACGCTCGAAACGTGTTTGCTGACAGGTATGACCGCAGAAGCTTCGTGTTGCTTCCGAACTTAACACTGTGCGTCGTCCGCTCGGCGCCGCCTTCTTCGCCCGCCGCTGACCATCCGCCCTCCGCTTCTCGGCCCCCAATTGAGGTAGAGGAGAGGAAATCTTCGAAGCGTCATGCACTTTTACCTTCTACTTTATATTTTAGCGGCATGCGTGATAAGCGGTACGTTCTTGTTTTACTGCTTCGGCGTCGAAATTACTTTAAACTCCAAGTTCAAGTTGTCATCAAATCCGTTTACAACTGCCAATTTGTAAGGCTACACATTTCGTGACGATCTTTTGAATCTCATTTCATTCCCGTTTCCACATTCGAGATCAGACTAGACATAGTTTCCCTTGAAACAAATTCGCCTTGAGAGAAAGCTAGGCTACTGTAGAAGTTGGTGCTGTTCTTCTGAGAAAGCTCGGCTTACGTAATGTTGCAAGACGTCTAATCTTCCTCTTCAGCATCTGCCAAATCCTCTCTCGATTGTGATTTCTCCGACGATTGCTGTTGGGCAACCACACGAGAAGAGGAGCAATGGGAGATCAGAAGCGGTGATGAACTGGATCTGAATGAGTTCCGAAAGATCTTCCTGACCGGAAAGAGCCGGCCGCCCCCATCTGGAAACTACGCGATTCGAATTGAGAACAAGAAGAAGTCATCGCTGATATCGTGTGCAGTGTGCAGTGCGACTGGCCAGGCGACAGTCAAGTTCAGGTACTAATAGCCATAATCCAATCAGAGGCGCCGCTCGATCCGATATCCGTTTCGACACGCATCGTTTGCCAGCGAACAAATGTGATACGGGGCGGAACGGGGGGTTCGAATCGGGGTGAAACTACGGGAAAAGCTTACAGACACTGGCAGAGTGCGAATGCATTGCTCAAGATATGCTGGCAGTTGGAGGGAGACGGCAGTCCGATGACCGAGAACTGCCAGGTGGCAAGGCACTCGAAGCAGAGCAAACTGAACACGTACAAGTTCAGGGACATTGAGAAGAACAAGAACTTCCGCGTGAGTGTCTCCCATGCGGAAGACGAATCAACGATGCTTTCAGTTGGTGTTTATCGTTGAGAACGCGGATGCTGAAATCACCGCAGGACACGAAGCCACCATTATCGTTGACCGAATTTCTGTCGACTATGACTCATGTGATCATGCGGCGACTCATGAGGTGGAGGGAAACGTGACGAAAAAGAGGACGAGGCACAGTAAGACACGGCAGGTAGGGCCACGATACTGTTCGGGATGCTACCAACCCATTTCAGAAGGCAAGATCCAGTGTCACGTTGGACAAGTTGGCCCAGAAGGATTTGAAGATGAAGGAGAAATTGAAGACACAGGAAGACAAACAGGCATACTTGAAAAACGTAGATCAGCAGATTGCGAAAGTCGTCGATGAAGTTAATGCTAAACGTAAGGTTCCTAATTTGTAAGCAGTCATACAGTATTGTTTTCAGAAGCAGCAGCTGCAGCTGCCTCTTCTTCTGCCAAGTCAATCACTCCTCCATCACCAAAAACTCCAGTTGATCGTGAGCCAGAACCTATTCTGATTATGCAGTCGTTTTTTGTTTTCAGCTCTGACTGACCTTCTCGGAAAAGGATTCGTTGACTTCCTTGACCCCAATTATGAATCCGATGACGACGAAGAAGTAGATGACAAAGACTTTGATAATGTGGGTGGGAAATTGAATATTTTGGAAATGTGAAGATGTTTCAGAAGGAGTTAAAAGAAAAACCAGAGAGAACAGCTACTACGCCTACTTCTCCTGTTTCCACTGGTACAACAACGAAAGCACCTGGAAAGAGAGTTGAGACTTCGAAAAAGTCAATTGACACCAACGGACAACCTGTGAGCTTTTTGGAACTTCATGTCTTACTCTGATCTTACAGCTCCACAAGAAGCTTCAACCAGTCGAGCACCTCCCTGTTCGTCCGATTGCAGCGACGGAGAGTATTCTGAAGTTCATTCCGAAAGGAAAGCCAATGCAGGTTCAACAGCAGAACGGAGTGTTCAGTCTACCATCTCCACAGAATCATCAGTTAGTTGTCATAACTTGATTACAAGTCCACAATTGTTTCCAGGATTCCTTTGGGTATTCCATCGACTTGTTCCACTCCAGGAGGATGTCTTTTTGAAAAAGACTTCTGCGGATGGACGACTCCAGCTGGAGTAACCAACAGATTCCATCTGAAGAAAGGTTTGGAACTGACTGATTAATAAATGACACCGTTCCGTTCCAGTTCACATGTCCAGTTTCGCCGAAGCAGTCGTGCCAACCGGAGAAATCGCTGTTATGGAGACCGAGACGAAGATGACACAAGCACACACGATCATCTTCGATGCTCTCGAGTTCTCGACTGGAACTCGTCTGATTGGTTGTTGTCTAGCAGGCGGACAGTTCACGTGTCCGTTTGCAACACCGTCGGAGCAGTCCGGAGTCCTGTGGCAGTTCTCCAAGTTTGAGTGTCCTGTAAACACATCAAAGGTATACATGACATCTCCTCAGCAACCCTCAGCATCCTCTTCCTTTCAGATTGCGTTCATCTGCGAAAACTTCGGTCTTGCCGACAGCATCTGCGCCGTCGACAACATCCGCGTGCACACCTCGACGGACGTCTTCTTCTTGGAAGCGTGTCAAAAAGACAAGCTGCATAGGAACTGATTCTCGACTCCTCCAATCGATCTCATATCTGATGTCTGTATTTATGTACTTACCTATTTATTTATTCATACACTTATGCATTTCCATTCTTCCCTTTTTCCCAGGAAACAATGCGTTCGGTGACGTCGAGAAAGGGACACAAAGGGCAGGAACCAAGACGAATCGAATCACACTTCTAATGTTTTCGTTGTTCGCCACACCGCGGTTTCCTAGAGTTTGGCGCTAATAGGGTAACGAACAAAAACAGAAGGTCTCCTCCGCAATTCGATCCGATTTCGAGTTTAATTGATCAGTGTTCAAAAAACAGCCACGTAAAATGAAGGTTTCAACAAACGTTCGTCCACTTATGCCGTCTTGCCAACTTTCGCTCGGAACAGTATCTGGAACTAGTCCTCTTTTTCTTCCGGTGCACTCGCCGCACTAACTTATTCCGACTATACACCTCCTCAACCCGCTGCCATCCGACGTTTTCCGCAATCCGTGCTGCCATTAAACCAGTCCGTGTCCCCTTTGTACTGAAGGTGTGTATGCATCTCTGACTGCTGCTGCATGTATGTTTTTCAAACTGTTTTGTCTAGAAGAAGGCGGCGATGTGTGATGAATCCCATCGGACAGAGGTGACTAGAAGGGTCGTCCCTCCAGCTTCTCCTCTCCCTCCTGCTGAATTCTCTTTCCCTTCCTAATTCACAGTGTTGCGTTGGCGTTGCGCAAGTTGATCTTTCAATGACATCCGTCCAATTCCATTTGAATCGCCTATCTCTATTTACGTGCCCATCCTCATTTCTTTTCTCTTTCCTAACGGAGTCTTCACAGGATGTTACCGTCATTTGAATTTCGCGCCGAATCGTGTGAGCCATTACCAGCAATTGGCTGCGCAGCGCCCTCTTGTCCGGGAATCTTTCGCCTCAAACCGTACCAGTACCTGTTATTCGTGTTTTAAAACCACCCATCATTCTTTATTTTCATTGCTTCCATTCGAACACACACCAATATTCATATTTATTACACCATTACCGTTTCCCTGTTTCCCTGATTTTTCCAGTTCCGAACCGTCCCTTTTTGGTCTGAAGAACTGAACTTCGAGTCGGAACACGTTTATTTTGAGAAAGAGAGAGTGAGAAATTGAAAATACGTCGCAGTCTGTTATTATTTTTTCCAAGATTGAACTTCGAGATACGAACGGTCACCTGATGCACCGTAACCCAGACACGTTTGATTTGTTTCGATGAACCGCCCCTTTGATAGCATCAACACATCAAGTTTATCATTGCGCAAGGATGGCTGCCTTCACGGTGAACCTCGCTGACACCGAGCTATCCGCTTGATCCAAACCAGTTGGCGATGAGACCATAACGAGGTGATAAATAAGAGGCTTCTGCCAATGTGACCCTGTTATGCCATCCATTCAATACCATCTGCGCCCCGATTTACATACGAAAATTGATTGAGGAGAGACATTCGCAGAAAAAAAAAGTTGTGCGCGGGTGGCAAACGGGTTGGTTGCGCAACGCAAGTACACCTTATCTCGTACCGAAGATACGCCTCATTGGAGACAAAAGCCTCAATATTTGGTTTCGTACACTCTCTTCCCTCTTTATAGCCATTGTCACCTTTTTGTAAGGTAGTTCGCGACATAGTTAACGCTGCGGAAAGGCTGTAACTGCAGGCGGTTCCGCTCGTTTTCTCAGCCTCTCCCTCCAAATTCAGCAGCTTCCTCCACCTTTTTTCCGTCTACTTCGACCCCACCTCGTTTTGAATCAAAGCCCCCAATTAACGCTTACCGTGTTGTAGCGTGTCCCTCGTTCAAATGAATAACACAAGAAAGCCGTGGGTTCAGTGAAAACCGACTCGTCGCTCCGATCTCTCCGTCCATAATCCCCAGATTTTTGTTCCGTTCCGTCTCGCTTCTTCGTATTTTGACTTCTCTTTGTGTACGGCTTTAGCCTTCGATTCGTCACCTCGTAAATCGACACTTGCACTAGAAAACCAACCTTGCTGCACGGATTATCGTTGCAGAATACCCCGTTTCCCCTTCTTTTTCATATCGTATTCACCTTATTCTTCCAATTTATTCAGGTAATGCGAAAACTAGAACAGTTTTTCGACTGGTACGGACAGTTTGTGGCCAGAAAACCGTTCTTTTTCATCGTAAGAGTTTTCTTTGATTCGGTTTCCTCAGCTTCACATTTCAGTTAGTTCCTGCAGTTCTGACTATATTATCCACGTACGGGTTCCTGTCATTTCACAGTCAAGATGACATTTGGGACATTTACGCACCGACGAATGGCTTGTCGAGAGTAGAGGAAGCCGCGTTGAAGAGGTTCGAGTACGCATCTGGATCTCATCATCATCGGGTAAGTCATCGAGGAATCCAGTGAACAGTGACGAAGATTCAGATGCAAATCCTGGTTTCGAAGAAGAATCGAGGGAACATTCTGACTAATGAAGCACTCGAAGAAGTGTCTCTGGCACACAAGGTCAGTTCCTTCCGACCGTGTCGCCTTGATTCTTCTGTTACAGTTCGTCGCAGACAACATTACCGCCTGGGACGGACATCATCAAGTGGCCTACAAGAACCTATGCGGTATCTACTGCAACGATAGCAATGCTGCCGTTCTTGCCTTCTTGCAAGCTTCTCTCAATGACACCTCCAGGACTTCCTTCAAACTGTCCTTCCCGAATGCCGAGGCTCTTCAGAAAAAGGTGTTCGTGGGATACTCAATTGGTGATCTGAAGATCGAGAAAGGGTTCGTGACAGAAGCGAAGATGGTCATTCTGCACTACATGGTAGATACTTCGTTGCCGAACGGAAAACTTCTGGCTGAAGACTTTGAAATCAAAGTCAGAAACTTTTTTGCTTCCATCTCCGAGATCTCCCATCACATAAAGTATTCAGTACTCTCAAGAACTCGAGAACTTGAAGAACAGAGGTATCAGATCCGAGTGTATTCCTTATCTAGACATTTAAATGCAGGGCCATCACGATCACTTCTCTCCCGTTCCTCGGACTCACCATCATTGTCCTCACCGCGTTCATGCTCCTTACTCTCGTGAGGATTCCGTTGTATACAAGTCAGCACTGGGAGGTTCGAACATTCCTAAAAGTTTTTCATCACTGTTCCTTCTTCAGAGCATAGTCGGTGTGCTCTCTCCTGGCATGGCTCTCTGGACGACTACAGGTCTGCTCTGGGGACTCGGTTATCCGTTCAGCAACATCCTGACAGTTGTTCCGTTTCTTGTTGTTACCATCGGAATTGATGACGCGTTCCTGATTCTAGCTGGCTGGAGACAATCCACGTGAGTTTCACATGAACGGTTCTGATATCAGATGTGAATTTTTAGAAAAGGAGAATCCCTGGAAGTTCGATTAGGACAGTCTGTAGCTATCTCAGGAGCTTCGGTAACAGTGACATCGGTTACAGGTTATCACTCATATCACGTCTTATCAATACATTCTGATAATTGCAGATGTTGCCTGTTTCGCCACGGGCCTCTTCTCCAACATGCCCGTAGTTCAACTGTTCTGTCTCTACACAACTGTTGCTCTTGCCATTGACTTCGTCTATCAGATGACTTTCTTCACGGCCCTCGTCGGTATCTTTGTGAGGAAGCAAGTGGACATTGAGAAGGAACTCGTGAAGGTCGAGTCGAAGGTTGAGAAGACCAAGGATGTCGACACGTCTGTCTCTTCACTGGCTTCCCTCTTGACTTTCGTGCCCACGATCTCCCAAGAAGCTCACACGAGAAGTCTTCTGGAGGTGTTCATCGACTTCTTGCACACCTGGATTGCCAAACTTATCGTCGTCGTCGCGTTTTTCGTTCACATCTCGGTACGCCGTCATCGATATCTCCAGTCGCCATCTTCTATTTTTTCAGATTTGTCTCGCACTTGTCTCCCATGTCAACACAGACTTTGACATGGAGAACCTGTATCTGGAGGACTCTCCGCTGACTGACATCTCTCGCAGAATGCAGAACTTTGTGCTTGGAGAGGCATTTGTCGTCAACTTCGGTGTTTATCCAATGCCCGACTTTGACAATGCGACAATCAGAGAGAAGTTCGATGAGATGGTTCACAATTTGGAGATTATGCCGAACTACGGAGCAGGAAAGGAGAACACGAACTTATGGACGAGGGAGTACTCGAATGTAGGTTGATGACAGATTACCAGCTGACGGGTGGATGGTTTTATAGGCCGTGGCATTCTGGGGAGAGACCGAGGATTTCTGGCACAAGGAAGACATGGTGAGCAACTACAGAGAGTATGGAATGGACGAGAAGTACATCACTCTGGCTAACGACACAAACGGAGACGAAGTCATCGACGGCTTTTTTTTCACAATCACTTATCATAACTTCTCCAACTTCCTGCAAGTCGAAACGTTCCTCTCCGACAGAAGAGAGATCCTCTCCAACTACTCCTCTTATTTCAAAGTTCTCTCTCATCATCCATTCGAGAAGGTCCCCACTGAAAGTGCCGCCTCGGCTCCGTTCAATTTCATTTCCACATCAGGTCAGTCAGAGAATCAAAGATTCAAGTCATAGTTCCTATTCCAGTGTCCGCCGTAGTTCTGATGTCTCTGCTGGTTCTGGTCTTTGTCATGAACTTCGAAGCGATCATTTCCGTCGTCGTCTCGATCGTCTCCATCTGCCTTGGAATTGTCGTCTACCTGCATATCTGGGACGTCAACCTCGACGCCGTCTCTCTGATTTCGATGCTGATGTCCATCGGATTCTCGGTTGACTACTCTGCTCACGTGTGCTATCACTACTTCGCACACGTTCATGAAGACGTAACACTCTTCCACAAGAACCCAATACCTCTAATTCTTTCAGGAGCAACTCTGGCGGTCCCACGGCTACGCAGAGACTCGAGACCGTCTCCTGAGCACTTTCCGTGGCGTCGCGTGGCCAGTCATGCAGTCCGGCCTCTCCACAATTCTCGGCATGTTCCCGCTGATGTTCGTGCGTGCGTACGTCGTCGCCGTCTTCTGGAAGACTGTCATCCTGGTCGGAGTGCTCGGAATGCTCCACGCTCTCGTACTGCTTCCGGTCATCTTCATCCTCACTCACGACGTCAAACTTCTGTTCCGGAGGAAGCGAAGCGTCTCGCCGTCTGCTCACTCCATGGAGCTGGCGTCTTGAATATATTCTAGAACATTTTAGATTACACAGGGTTGCTGTAGCCTCGTTGTCTGTATTCTTAGAAATTGTCTCTTGATTTTGACGGGTTAGTCATTCACATCTCATTGATTATTATGATAAGGACATTTTTCATTGATTAAAAAATAAAACACTGAAGTGTTCATCGGGTGCAATAGAAGTCTGGGAAAAAGTACAAAGTGAACTATCGGATATGGAAGAGGAGACTAGGAAGGGTGTAGAAGGGGAAGAACGGGCGACATGGGAAACGGGGCAGAATATCAAAATATGACAAGGGTTCGACCAGCGGGAGGATAATAAACATGAGTGGGGACGAATCAGCGACAGCACTTCTTGTTTCTGCCGACTCGATCCTCGTCTTCGTCGATGAGCCGAATCGAACGATTAGCAGTGGGTGTTTCGACAACGGAGGTGCGTGCGTGCTCAATCATCTCTGAACAGTTTCATGATAAACAATACGAGGAAAAGCAACTCACTCTGAGTTAAAGCTTCAAAGGCTTCTGAAATCCCTTGGTTTTCTTGAGCGGAAGTCTCCATGTACAGTGTCCCTTCCGTCTCTGCGTATGCTTCAGCATCGTGTCGTGACACCTGCCGATCCTCTTCGAGATCAATTTTGTTTCCAACAATCAGAATTTCAGCCGTCTTTCCGAGACAAGTTTTGATTTCGAGAACCCAGTTTTTGACCTGAAATTGAACGGAAACATTGGAACTGATTTCGCTCAGAACAGGAATACCTTGTCGAACGATCGTCGGTCGGTGATGTCATAGACCAGAAGCACGCCGTTGCTTCCTCGGTAGTAGATGGGGCCTAGAGCGTGATACTTCTCCTGACCCGCAGTGTCCCAGATATTCAAATCAGCACGACAGTCGTCTACGTGTAGAACTTTGCTTTGGAAACTGGCCTGAGAAGAAGAAATAATTCAAGAACTTTGAGTGAAGGGTACCTGGATTGTGGACAAGTGTCTCGGGCTGAACTTGTTCTCCACGAACCTCATCACCAGTGACGACTTGCCGACGCATCCTTCGCCGAGCAAAACAACCTTGAATTTGAACTCCCGCCGCTCTGCAGCATCTTCAGGCATCCCTTCTGGCAAAATAATATTGGAGATATAATAAAAGTAAGAAAATGATGAAGGTATGAATACAGTACTTCAACTGAATAAGGAAAGCAAGGAAGAGTGTGAGATGATAATTTATTTAGGAACATTCAAACAGAGATCAAAATCACAAGGTAAGAATGAATCAGAGCTGTCCGCACTGTACGACGACTATGGGGAGCTTCGGCTTGTTGTTGGCTCCAGTTGGCACGTTCTCGATCTTTCGGACAGTCAGCATGCCGTCGAGTACTCGGCCTGCAATAAAACGACCGGTCAGATGATCGAAGAATCGGCGGCGTCAGCAACCAGCTTATCCCGTATAAAAAGGTGATAAAGAATGGATAAAGCCAGTCGTGTTGTGATATGGCACGTTTTCTGGTAATTGTCTGTTTCCTGCTGGGCGCAGTGGCTTCGCAAACACTCTTGCCGCTGCTCTATGGCAATGCAGGCATTCCGAACCCGTACATGCAATACAGAACATCGACAATCAGCCCTTCTATGTACCACCAGCATTATCAGTAAGACTTTGATTCATATTGTTTCGGGGAGACATAAATGATTTCAGGAACTTAGGATGGCGAACAAATGATCTCGGAGATATTTACCACAATCACAACCCTTACTCTTCGTTTTTTGTTCTTCAAAAGTCGACTTATCCTTGATTTTATAATATTTTTCATTTTTTATAACTGCATTCTGATAATAAAAAATACTCACCGAAGACAACGTGCTTGTTATCGAGGAAATCGGTTTTGGCGCAGGTGATGAAGAACTGGCAGCCGTTCGTGTCGGGGCCAGCGTTGGCCATTGACAGCACTCCCGGACCGATATGCTTCAGTTCGAAGTTTTCGTCGCGGAACTTTGAACCGTAGATACTCATCAATCCGGTTCCGTCTCCCTGAAATTCTAAAAATGCATTTTATCAGCAAGGCAGGTAAACGTACATTGCAGAAGTCTCCCCCTTGAATCATGAAATCCTTGATAACGCGATGGAATGTGCAATTTTTGTATCCGTTTGGCACTCCGTCTTTTTTGTATTCTCCCGTGCAGAATTGTCGGAAATTTTCTGCTGTTCTGGGAGTCACATCGGCAAACAATTCAATCTAGGACAAAGAGAATCGGCATGAGAACTGGGGGAAAAAGAACTTACGACGATCGTTCCGATTGGAGCTCCTCCAGCTGTAACTTCGAGAAAGACGATCGGGTTGTCCGGGTGACGGAGTTGTTCGGCGTATTTATCGTACTCGGTCATACTGAAAATCAAACGAATGGAATGGTAGAATAACGAAAGAAGTCAGAAAAGCAAAATTAAAACAAAATATTCGAAAATTGTTCCTAGTGTTATCGTGTGAAAAAGAACTGTGTTTCAAAACATTTTGCATGAAAGCGGTTTGGAAGAATTAATTTGAATCACAAGTTTGAAACGGGGAGACGGAAAACACAGAAGATCACTGAAAAACCGACTTTTGAAATCGAAAAGTGAAAAGAAAAGAAATGGTGTGCGGGCGTCTTGCAAGTGATAAACCACGCCCACAAAACCCTGCCGCAATGCAATTTTTGAGTTTTTTAAATAAAAATTAATTAAATTCAGGTTTCTTTCAAAGTTTTTTGCTTTAGAAAATTGAGAATAGTAGTAAAGCCTTATTATGTTTGAATAGAAACTATTTCTATGAAGTATTAAGCTAAATACTGCCGAATCTTAGGAGAAACTGTAATCTTGGGCTGGAAAAAATCGTTTACACTGTTTCTAAAGCTTAACCCTCTCTGAATATTGTTCAATTCTGTTATTTTGAAACGTATTCAATTGTTTTTTTCACAGATATTCGTCTCCATGTCTTCTCGGAAGGGGAAAGCGTAAGTTTTTTTTTTAAATCAGTTCAAAGTTCTTACTGATTTGACTTCAGATCTTCTCATATCACCTATGAGGACAACAACGATGAGCTGATCGACGAAATCAATACGTTCCACAATAAGGACAGACAGATCAAGAAAGGCGCTCTGCACAAGAAGAAAGTCTTCGATCGGCCCCAAGAGGTTCTCAATGTCGAGGCGGAAGCTTCCGATAGCAGTGAGGATGACGGATCCGATTTTGATGACGATGATGTCAACGGTGAGTTTTATCCATTCAATTCCTATTGGTCAAATGAACCGTCGCGTTACAGATATCACAGACAACAAATGGGGTAAAAAGAGAAAGGACTTCTACGGAACTGGATTCGTGGACAAGGATTGGGGAGGCATGCGAGAGGAGGAGATGGAAGATGCTCAGCTGGAAGAGGAAGACGCGTTGTCTCGTCAGAAGCAGATCGACAAATCGACTGCAGCCATCGCTGACTTGTTCGACGACGACGATGAGGATGAAGAAGACGGCGAAGAAACTGTAGAGGTAAAACTCGCCGGAAATTTTTTTACAAGCTTTAAAATAGTTTTCTACGGCTTCAGAAATTCGTCAGAAACTTTTCTAAAATTGTAGAAGACTTTTCTCAAACTTTCCGAGAAGACAGCATTGTGTAACAATAAACTATAAGAGTGTTTAGGTGAAAACTGCTCTCGAGTTCAATGAAGCCAACGCGAAAAAGAAGAACAAGAAAGTTCCAAAACTTCTGGAGCAATTCTCGGCTAGGGTGAGTGCGAAGAGTTACTTCCTTCAGAAGTTTCCGTGAAACCCCTTTTCCTTACGAGTGGCATGTTTAACAATTCTATATTTTCGTGTTCTGCGTTCTTAGAAGACCACATATCTTTTCGACGCCATCGAGTTTCATATCGTATCGCCGTCAAGGTTAAGTTCGTATTCTCCGTCTTCCCGCTTTCACTAACTGTTCTTTTCTTTTTCCAAGCAGCGATGGCTAGCAGATAAGCGGCCGTCGAATCGCGCAATCGCATTCTGATTACGTCGAAAACGGGTTGTCATCATAGCTTGAAATGCCAGGCGTTTTGTTTCCTTCAACGATTCTTAGCCGACAAAACAATTGAAATCATCTCTCTCCGGACGGCTATGTGAACATTGAAAAAGGAAAGTAAAGTGTCCCTGTTGGCTGTCTGGAGATTCGGCTCGGTGTTTGGTCAGTACCCATATCAATATCTAATTAGTATCAGAATCAGTTGTGTTTTGTTCGCTTATGTTCTCCTGGCTCGTAACTCACGGAGATTGGCAGAAGTAATGTTTTCTCTTTCCCAGCAGCGGTGTTTCTTTTCCCAGTCGACACAACTTTCACACTCTAATCAACGAACCTATATCAGGCACTTGGCTCTCGTGACTTGCTCCATCAATGATAACAATCTCGTGATCTGTGTTTCTTTTCGTTTTAACGTCCTGCTTACCCTATTTGTTGATACGACATCGTTCGCATTTGATTCCTTTCAGAAGCAAATCTTCGATCTCGTCGTGAAACCACTTGAAAACGTAATCAAGCAGATTCCGAAATGCGCATTGCGATCACAGCTGGTCTATGTCGCCCAGACGTACGCCTCGTGAGTCGTTTCAACACATTATCGTCATCGATGAGAACGTTCAGGTACCTGATGAACACTGCCTTCTTGCTGGGCCTCAAAGCCAAACAGTTCTCCAAGGAGAAGCTGGAGGACCCGCTGATCGACATCCATCCGGCAACGGAAGCGCTGAAGCGTCTTGACAAGGTGAGCACTAGAAATTATCGAATGTATGCTGTTTTTTAGAAAATCACCGAGTGCGAGGACTTTCTTCACACTCATTCAGATTATCTGGATGAGCTGAGAAAGTGGGCAGATTCGGAGCCAGAAAAGATGGAAGAACTCATCGCCAAAGTCGGAGATGTGCAGCTCACCAAGAAGAGTTTCGCAGCAGGGCTCAATCAGGTGGGTGTATAACGTGTTCGAGAGCAGTGCTGATTGCACAAACGGTCTTCCGCTCTTATCAAATGCCAACCCTCCCCTTTCGTTTCATGTTCCCCAAAAAAATGTCAGCTCTTTTACCAATCATTTTTCCAAATAATACATTTCTCATTAGAATTAGACATATACACCGGTGGGGGCATACTCAATCGGTACGTTTTGTCCAAGTTCCCCTCTGCAGCTGGATTCTGTGTTTCTGACAGAAATAGACTTCTCTTGTTTTCATTTACTTCGTGATTCATCCAATTAGTTGTGCCCGACCTATGTATTTCATTAATTTCCTTTCAGATATCCTCCTCTTCCAATGACGTCGCATCTGGAGACTCTGGCAGCAATCCACGCTTCACCCCGATGGACGCCGATGAGAAACGCAAGGCCTCTGACAGGATTTCCAAAAACCGAGAGTACGCCGAACGCAGAGGAAAAAAGAAGGCGAAGACGAGCAAGGTAGGCTTTCAGAAACAGAAAACTCCGGATGGTTTTTTTTTCAAAATCTCTTCCGAATTAGGTTTTCTCGGGTCGTTTTCTGACGTTGCATTCCATTAACGACCATATAAGATATTCTTTGTAAAATGGGAGAATCAAAATTCCATCCCTTCTCGAATTTTCTTTCGTCCCTAAATCCAATAATAATTTGAATGTGGCGCAGGGGACAACCAGTAATTGGGTGACGAAGAGCATACTTGTTTACTCGCTTTTTCTCTGTCACTCAGTCAGCAGGAGTGAATAATCATAGCCTTCGCACCTGCTCGGTGATCTTCTGATGATCTGATGTGTGCTTTACGAAGATGGTCTCGATGAACGAGACTTATCAAGTGTTCCATCTACTCCATATTCAACTCCTCAGGTTTTCCATTGAAAAAATGAGTGCATTCATCATCTCGACCAGACTTTTTGCAATTTCCACTGTTTTTTTCCACCGAACGAATGATGACACAAGTGAGAACGTAGAATCCAGGAGACATAGCAATAATGTCTTTTTTCGTTGACACTTCAAAATTTGTGAGAAGATATGTACACGCTGCGGAGAAACAGCTGCACCCGTGGTTACCAGTCTGCGCGCAACCCGTAGCTTCCACTCTCCAGTTACTCGTTTTTTTCATATTTTCGGCTGCTTGCCTGAGAATTCTTAACGGCACATCGTCTTGTGTCCAGTTCTCGTTCCTGACTCTTTTCATTCCAATTCAATTGTTGTTTTGTTTTCAGACCAAGAACCGCAGGAAGGTCCATGCTATCGAGAAGCGAGTAAAGTCCCAAATCGGAAACGTTCGTCGCGAGATGCAGAAGTACTCTGGAGAGACGAGCGGAATTCGTGCTTCAACGATCAAATCCACGAAACTTGTTGCCTAGGGAGGTATGATGTTGGCAGCATGTCTAGGGTTCTGTCTGTAAACATAAGGGAAATTATCACAAACCCCTTTCCTAATTTCCTGATGATGTCTGGTTAGAATACAATCCACGTACTCCGAAACAGAGCGGTCCATTCAAATTCAAATAAGTTGTCTCAGGCGCGATGCACATTGTAATAAGTCAATTTGCACTTTAGGTGTCCTTTCGACAGTCATATGCGTCGTCTTTCCTTTTCTTTTCACATGTTCGTCTATTATTTGCCCAATAGTGTACTCGTCGCCCAGGCGCGACCCTAGCCCAAGCCTGGCACCATCGTTGGAGCGAAACGGGCTGCGTCTTTCTTCCGCGTCCTCCTCCATTGAACCGAGAAGCCACCTGCTACTTTTCATATTAGTTCATCTGACCTCGGCCAGTCGTCATCCCTGGGCTATTCCCCAATTGTGCAATAGTACTGTGACCCCCAGACATCACACATGTCCAAGTGCATAGCCGGTAAACAACTCCGCGACTGCTTGAATCCCATTACTCGACTGTTTTCATAACAATAACTCCGACAAGAAAATGGCAATCTGTTTGTATTTTCAACTTCCGTGTCAGAAAAGGCTAGATAATTTTTGATGTTGAGAAGAGCCAACATGGCAGGGTGAAAGAACATCAATCTGTCAAACAAACTAGCGATTGTGACGTGGCAGGCGTCAGGGACGAACGTTTAGTGTTTCCGCTTCTTTGTCTCAATTCGTATAGCTAGTCAGATTGAAAGCGTATGTAACCAAATTACCTGCTGATAGCGTTGAGAGCCAGCCAGCGTGCGCCGGAAACATTGCTGCTGGTGGCGCGCGCGTTTGATTGTCCCCGATGATTCACCATGCCGCGCCGTCTCGTACCGTCCGCCGCTAGGCACATTCTCGCCTTCAAGACTTCAAAAGAAACACTGGTGGCGATAGTGGCAACTCTAGGAAAACAGCGATAAGCAGTCGTTTTCTGCCTTCACACACCTTTCTTCTCGTTTCATTTGCCTTGAGATAGTAATAGACGCGTGATTCAGCACACTTTGTTCTCTTCGCACTGCTTTGATAAGGCTCAGTCGAACAGAAGTTTTCTGACCCCGAATCGGCATTGACAGAATTATTCTTAAATGATCGCACACACAAAAATAGGCTATTCTGTTTTATTTTGTCCTTTTCTTAAAAATGTTGTCAAGCAATGAACACATTTGTGTTGTGAATACGGTTGGTATCATTTCGAACCTATCAATCAAGCGAACCGCTCTGTTATCAGTAAACCCCCTCTTATCGAAATTTATCGAGTGTTGTGCCACTCGGCGCTTTCCCGCGAATCTCACATTTTTCAGGCGACGACGTCTTTCAACTCCACCTGCTTGTTTCTGTTATTCTTTTTTATTCTTTCTTGTTTCACTCTACTCGTTTCTTTTACCTTTTTCCCATTTGTTATCGTTATCTTTCTGTTCAGTTTTCTCCTCTCCCATCCTATCTTTTCCAATAAAGTTCTACTCCCGTTCTCATCAATTCTCTCAGTAATTATATCGGATTGAAACCCGAATCATCTATTTACCTCTCGTTTCTCTTATTTTTCTCTTTCCCATTCACTACCTATCATCTCCTACTCTCCCCTTCTCTCCGCGTGAGCTGATGGGGTGTCGATTGCCTGGGCAACAGTCCGGCCCGCCCCTTTCTCGCCCCGCCCCCTCGTGTGTTTCCGCCCCGACTCGCTTCATTCGGCTCCTCACTCGCAGCTATCCCCCGCCTGAAATCACGCGCACAACGCATATCACACCCAACCTATAATTACTAATTCGAAATCTGCCTCGTCCTTTAACTACATATCCACTGACTCAACCTACTTCTCGTTAGTATAATTCAGCTGTACACTTCGCGCCTGATGAAATTATTGCTAACAGCACATTTTTTTCGACCTTCTTATTGCTTGTTTCGATAATAGCGCTAGATCAGGTCGCTTTGCAGTAGAGTATGCGCGAATCCCAGCAGCTGCCATAGTACAGAACGTGCGAATCGAGAATGATCAATAGGGGGAGCCATCACTTTCGCATTCGCTCTCGTTGCCGCTGCCTCTTCACCCACCGCGACACCGCCCGTATCGTCTCGAACAGTGTCCTGTGGGGCTCCTTTTTCTTCTCGCCTCTCGCTTACCACACGTCACATAGCCCCCGCTCCCATCTCGTTGTTTCTACTTCTTCGTTTTGTTATGCTATCCGATGTATATTATACATATTCTCATATTTTCAGTTCTAGCGAGTTTAGACATGCAGCATACACCACATCCCAACAGCAAAGTCTTAGGAGAAGGCACCGTTAGACGACTTGGAGGCACGGTATCGTTGTACTCTTTAAAAAATGGGACCATAGACATCCCATATAGTGCGATACGGTTGAATTATGAGAGAAGAGTTTTTGAGCCAGAGGTAAAGCTTATTTGCTGAAAATTATTGATTTACTGTTAGTTTAAGGTTGGCGAGACGCTTTTGTATAGTGCCACTTATGATGGTCAGCGATATATTGCTGCCGCAGTTGTCCGTCCAATCGATCTCCAATCATTTCATGGAAACTTAACTTTGCTCGACGTCGGAGGAAAGTTTGGGCATGTAACGATTACCGGAAAGAACACCAAAATCTTCGTTCCCTTCTCTGCTCGCTTCAACGGAGGTTTCTGGTACGGGCATGGAGCTGTACTGGAGAAGGTCTACTCGCTGATGGTCTTCCGTCAGGAAGAAGCACACGGGTGCAAGTACGTGGCGTGGTCTCTCTCAGAAGGTCGCGGCCTGAACAACTTGCCGCCTCAACACATGGACACGTCACAACAGACTTCGACCATGAAGAAGCTCGGTGCTCCGAATATAGTCAAGAACCCGTCCGACCATTTGGCTGTGGACTTAATCAAAGGACACACCGGAATTATTTACGCAGTCTCGGAGGATCGCGTTGTTTCGGCCTGCTCAGCGACGACGCAACTCATCTATTTCCCGGCCAGCTTGTACCAGGACTGGATGAAGCCCGGAAGATTCATCACATTTGAGGCCAAAACAGTCTCAGAGTGCAGAACTGATAAGGTGTTGGGCACCAGTCTGGAAGACATTGGCGCTGTGAGTTCACATCCGGACGCAACCAAGTCTAACCTTTTTTTCAGCTCTACCCCTACAGCAGGACGCCTTTCACAATGGGAATCCCTGCAGTTTTGAACAAGGTCGTGATCGGAAAAGCCGCTTGGGCTTGGAACGATCACATTGGTAGAATCTTCGTTCCATGGAATATCATGGACAAGGTGATGACTGCGACACGGCCAGCTCCTTTCACGGCTGTGCACCTGGAGATCGGCTTCAACGGCAAGCATGACGAAATCCCTTGGGTCGCGACTGCTGCTTGTCTCTGCAGCGAAGAGGAGTCCCCATCTGTGCTCAAGGAGAATGCCCAGTTGCTGAAGACAGAGGATGGCTGGAAGGTTCACACGCTCGCCGACGGAAAGGACAACCCGAGCATCTTCCTCCAGAAAATCGACGAGAACAGAAAATTGAACGCTTTCGCCAAGAACACTGACTTGAACTGCGCGGAGACCCCTCTTGTTCACACTCCGGTGCGGGTTACCTACCATCACCAGCAGCGTCAAGGAAGACATGTGATGAGAGCCGTTCTGATCACGCAGTTGGACAAGAATAATAAGCCAGTCAAACCCCATCTCATGCACGTTGGTAGCGGACGCAAGCATTTCCCGGAGCTCTACGAGGTCAGTTATCCGATAGTTGGAAGTTAAATAAAAAAGGTCCTTTCAGCAACCAACTCCTAGAAAAGAGCGCCCAGTCAAGACCCCGGTTTCACAAAAGCCGCAACCGCCACCAAAGAACTGCTGGAATCTCTCCAAATTGGGTTCCCCGAAGGCTCCGGCATCGTCTGTGCTCGCATCTCAAGACTTCCCGGCTGTCAGCGCATCTCAAGAGACAAAGACGACAGCTGTACCACCGCGAGCACTTCCAGCCAATAACATTCCGTCTTTCTCCGCCGAGCAAGAACGCGCTCGCAACGTTTCAGTCTGGAGCGGAACTCCAGTCGAGGCAAAGCCGGAGCCCGTTTCTTTCTTCAATACAAACTCTTCCTGCTTCTCCACGTTCACATCTGATCCGAGCAGCTCATCGTTCTTTTCCACTGCTCGAGATCATTTTGCGTCCAACGGTTTTGCACCTGCGGCAACTACCTCTAACATGCTTCCTGGTCCGATCACAGATCTTCGCAACACTCAATCGGAATCTTCTTCCCCAGGACTCAAACTCGACGATCACAGTGAAACGAATTGCTGGAGCAGCTTGGAACCAACTTCAAATGGATCATTCCAGTGAGTTCAACAGTACGCCAACACATTGATCTAATTATATTTTTTTCAGATTCGGCTTCCCAGCGATGGACATTCCAATCTTCCAAAAGCTGGTTCCTGGAAGTGATCCATCTGAACTCCCGGAGCCGGACGTCTCCAAGTTCAGCTCTTGCCCATGCGAGATCGAGAAGATTCTCTCGGAACTGTGGTCCAACCCCCGTTTCGTCGTCGCTTTCGCTTCTTCGGATCCGCACACGTTCCAGCGTGTCCAAGATAAACTTAACGGATCCCCGCACTCAACACGTAACATGTTTTAATTGTCCCAAGTCACAACGTTTGATCATACTTTGCTACCATTTTCTCAACCAAATTCCTCTTCTCACCAAACACTTTTTATATCAGTTCCTCAATTATCATAGTTCCTCCGGGCCCTTGGTGTTCAACGCCATCGCATAATTCGTAGTATTCTTCTGTTTTCCTCCCTTTCCCTCTCATCTCCCTCATCTTTCCAGAGTCCTGTGCTGCTTCCGCTGAAGAGATACTCACTGATCTTGTTCCATTTCTCAATCTTGTACTTTTCGATCCCCTCATTGCTGATTTTCCAAATCCTAACCACTCGAAGGCTCTCTTTCCAGTCTATCGACTCGTCGAGTTCCTACCTTCAGATAATATTTATCCTTCGAAAAACTCTTCTGGCTTCTCTCTTTAGTTAGTCGATTGCTTCTTCAAATATTGCAACAGCTTCTTACTTTAATAATGCAAACTCGATAAACATATTTATTTTTGGTTTCTATTAAACAGTTATTTTCGGAAAGACTGACGAAAAATGTGATGAGTTGAGATGGGGAGCATTATAACCGTAAAAGTAGAGAAAAGAGCGAGAGAATCGGAAGCGAGAGGGACGCAGAGTTGCAGAAATCGGCATCTCGGCAGTAGCAGTTGATCGTGTCCACCCCGAGAACTTCTTCTTCTTTGCAGTAGGTGCGCATCCTCAGATGGGGCTCATAGACACTGCTCGAGATCCTGAACGCACAACTTCAGTTTTAGGTGTAACACTAGGACAGCTCGAAACGTTTCCAAAAGCCGTTAACGACAACAGATCAACCAGATGTTCACAGTACTCACGTCAGATTCTCGCATCCCTTGCTGACATAGTGATTATTGACGAGGGACTTGACACAAATATCCCCGTAGCACACGCCAGTGTCACAGTCGTACGGTTGATTGCACTGGTAGCAGCGAAGTTTCAGAACTGGAAACACTGATTGATCAGTGACCCGAATAGATGCTTACCATTCTCGATCGTGTATCCGACGGCCTGTCGACTCCTTCCCGATGAGTAGTCCTTGTAAGCGACGGAGACGGGAATGAGCAGCAGGAGCAGGAAACAGAGGGGACTCGTCGGCTGCTTCATCACATTTCAGTCCTGTTTCACCTTCAAATTCAAAAATTTAGTGCTGAAGTGTTTTTGGATTAGCATGACGCGGATTACGGTAGTCGGCATTTCTCAAAATGTTATGTTTTGAAGCAGTTCAAGGTAAAATGAAAGAGACATTCAAAACATAGACTAGTCTTCAGAAACAACATTTCTTTGGTTTGTTAGAAGCCGACCTCGAATTTGGAATTTTGATATTTGAGGGGATGTGATTGCGAAAAGGAGTTTTGGAATTAGTCATACAAATAAGAGAAGATAGATGTTTGATCTGTAATAATGAGCGAAAGACAAGTGAAAAGTGGTCAGTTGTAGTGGACAATGATACTCAGTGGTCCATGGACCAGTTCTTAATAACCGAAAGAACGAGAGAAATATTTATCCGTGTCCCCGGGTCCGTGCAGTCAGTCAGCCATCTCCGGGGACGCCGGCGGGCCGCCATCAATTATCTGCTGTTTCTCTCTGGAAGAAAAGAAACAAAAAAGGAGGAGGGGGAGATTCGGACGAACCCATCATGGCGCCCGCCCTCTTATGACTATCGTGGAGCCGAGTAACAAAAAATTGATGAAATCCGAGATATCGCGGAAGGCGGCAGGAGATGAAGAAGAAGAAGAAGGGGGAAAGGACCGGGGCAGTGCTCATATTGCGAGTAAATATTGTAGAGGAGGCTCGAAATGAAATATGATGGGGCCGAAGACCGAAACAACTCGAATTTATTCATTATTAAGATGAAAATGAGCAAGACGACGACTGGAGGAAACGGGGGCAAACACTTGGCGGACACCTGTCAAATTGTGATAAATAATAAATAAGGGCGCTCCTTGTGGACTGCCCGATAACTAGGTTTCGAGAATACGTATTATCGCACCAGCACAATATGCAAATTCCTCGCAAAAAGTGACGTTTTCGCCATTTCGTCGGAGCCCGAACCTTGAATTAAGTCGTCATCTCAGTTCTTCTCAAACACAAAATTTGAGAATTGTGGGGACTTGAGAGGGAAAAATCAAGCGAAACTGGAGAGAGGCTAAATGAAAATAGGGAAAAATCGGAGGATAGGAGTGGCTATATTAGTTGAAGACGTGGCCTGAAAGAGGCAAATTGGCTTGGTTAGGGACGACGAAGCGCTCACGGAAGGGCCTAGTCGGTTGGCTCGAGAAGTCTTTAATTGCGGCCGAGATGTACAAACAGATGAAGTCGTCTTCGAGGAGAAGTTGTTTCATAAGTTAACAACTCCCTGGAGAGTAGGTCAACGCGCGTCTTTTGATGGCCCGCGTCGTCCGTCCATCCGTCCGGCGAGATTGACTCCGAAGTTGTCAGAACTCTCTGGATCTCGGAATGGAAAGGGGCGGAGTCGACAGGTGAAACTCTGGCGGCAACGTGACTTGGAGGGGCCGGCTTCCTTTCTTTCTTCCGGTACGAATTATCAAACGAAGCGGAATCTCTTCCGGTGCTGACCAGCAGGGTGGCAGAGCCAAAGTGCAGGATTAGTAGTTGTGGTGTTGGAAAAGAATCATGGTTTGGCAAGGAAAAAAGGGGAAGTGTCACTGGGGAATCGGAGACAAACGACTTTGCACGGAAAGAACACAAGTATGATTTGGGCAAAGCAAAATCCTATTTAGCATCCTTGTAAGCGGATAGAAGCTCTCGGAAGCCGGAAACGCACGGCAAAACACTCCTGTATAGATCCCGATTCGTCTTCGTCAAAGTGTCAAACCGAATACTTGAAACAATCTGAGACCACTACCGCACGTACAAAACACGTCATAGTCGTTCACCGTCAGACATTTTGATGGATAACGAAGCGAGAAGATATAAGGTTTCCCTATCCTTTTTGCAAAAGTCGGTGTTGGCTTCGGAGAGAAAGTGATAGATGGAACAAGCAGGAATCGGTCCTGAAGCCGATGAGCAGGTGATAAAATGATCGAGAGCGGGAGGCCGGTGATAAAACAAAGATAAATGGACACTTGTGCGGCTTTAGTTTCAGATGCGTGGTGTGTAACGGGAGAGAGCAGCGGACAGCATTAAAAGTGACTGGAGCTGAGCGGCGTGCCCTCTCTGATTCGCACTAATCCGATTTCGGGAGAGCTTCGGTCCGTAATCATTCGATACAAGAGTTCTTCCACGGGACTCGCCGCCGCCCTCATTCATCATATCTTGTCACCGTTTAGCTCCCCATCACTCTGCCTATCAATCGGTAAACGGTGATGACGTCGCACTTTCGTTTCGACGAAAGAACGAGGATTGGTGATAAGCGTAAGGATATCAAAACGGTGATAAATCAAGCAGTCCCCGGCGCCATTTTGGCGGCGATTCGGCTGCGGGAGTCGGGTCCGGTGTGAAAAAGTGATGGACAGCACCGTCTCCTCAACCGTTCTGGATTTGTTGATTTAGGCCAACACCTTGATATATTGCCTTCAGTCCACCTGGATATCACGGTTTCATTGCTTTCGCTTCTTTTTTGCTTCTATCATCATCATCTTCCCGTATCACATTTGGTTTGGAATTAGAAGGAAGACTACGTTGTTCGTGAAATTGGAGATAGAAGGCGTAAAAAACTGGACAATTGGATGGAATTTGACATTGTGATTGTTGCGTAAGGAGAATCTGGATGACGTAACGACCCAAATGTTGACTTTTTATGAGCCATTGAATGAGTCTGGTTTGTCAATGACTTTTAGATGTTCGATCTGAACCTAATTAGCCATAGATCAGCTGACAAGACAGAACAGGATGTGCTTCTGGAGACTCTTCCAATCGGTATTGGGATTCGAGGAAAAGGGGATTCGGATGTTTGCAACAATGTTAGTTCAGAGTGATTTATTTCGGTTCGATTCGCTCTGACACTTCCCGGGAAGCATGTGACGCCGATTGTTATCTGGGGAAGCGGTTCAAGAACAGGTGAACCTGGCGCCGCACACAAACAAGTGGCAGATGGATTCGAGATGGATTCGAAACGGATTCTTATCTCGGAGTGTCGAAATCTGCACACGGATTTGCAGAAGTCAAACGGAATATGGGTAGAATCAGGAAGAAACGGAACTCGCAAACCATCAGAACAGTCAGAAGCTCGAAATTCGAAGATCAACAGCAAGACCAACTCGTGTCTCGTTCCCGTTCCATTTTCCTGTCATGTGCCCGCTAATAGGCAGGAAGCGCCCGTTTCTGTCCTTAGATTCCACGCATCATTGCAACATTTTCGTCATAACCTCGTTAACCCAAATCAGTTCGCCTCGCCAGGAAAACGACGGAACTCGTCCGTGTCCATCTCTCACCAAAAAACTCGAATACCGTTTGCCATCGGACGGTGTTGTTTCAAAGAAGTCGCCGGTTAGAGTTTATACTATAACCACGCCCCGCCGGACGCCCTGCTGGACAGTGGGCGGAAGAACTGCGTAGCAGAGCGCTTTTCGGTTTTTCTACCCTATATATGGGGGAGGGGATATGCGATTAAGGACAATCACAAAGCGCCGATAGCCTATCCATTTCCCCCTTTTGTTTCCTTTGGCACTTCATTATTCTCTTGCAGATGACTCTGACCACGGCGACGTCTGGCGCCATCGTTTTTTCGGGTGCGACCCTCCTCGTCTCGCTCTTCGCCGCCGCTTCGCTCTACAGTCAAGTGTCCAACATCTGGAACGAGCTCGATGCTGAAATCGCCAACTTCAGAGTAAGAATTCTTTCTGAAGATATACTTCAGCAACCGAATCGTTTCAGAGCCTCACTGAAGATATGTGGGTTGACATGGTGAAGCTCGGAGCCGGAACTGCCTCAAACAGAGTGAGACGCCAGCAGTACGGAGGATACGGAGCCAGCGGAGTCCAGCCACCAGCACCAGCTCCAAACTCCTACGGAGGCTACGGAGCCAGCCAGCCAGCTCCAGGACCGGAGAAGTTCCCAGATGGTATTCCGAACGGAGGAAACCAACCAAAGTTCCCAGGAGGTGGATTCCCAGATGGACCATTCCCGAACGGAGGAGGACCACGTGGAGGATCTCAGTGCCAGTGCACCGTTGAGAACACTTGCCCACCAGGACCAGCCGGACCAGAAGGAGAGAACGGACCAGATGGACAGGACGGACAGGATGGAGTTCCAGGATTCGACGGAAAGGACGCCGAGGACATCCAGAACACGCCACCAACCGGATGCTTCACCTGCCCACAAGGACCACTCGGACCACAAGGACCAACTGGAGCTCCAGGACTCCGTGGAATGCGTGGAGCTCGTGGACAGCCAGGGCGTCCAGGAAGAGATGGAAACCCAGGAATGCCTGGAGACTGCGGACCACCAGGATCTCCAGGACTTGACGGAAAGCCAGGATCTCCAGGAGGAAAGGGAGATGACGGAGAGAGACCACTGGGAAGACAGGGACCACGTGGACCACCAGGAGAGGCTGGACCGGAAGGACCACAGGGAGGAAACGGAAGAGATGCTTACCCAGGACAGGCCGGTCCACAGGGAGAGCCAGGAATCCAAGGATACGGAGGAGCTGCCGGACAGGACGGGTGAGGAGACTGATGTCTAGAGAACTGGAAACAAAATGATTGATTTCAGACCAGAAGGACCAACTGGACCAGCAGGTCTGCCAGGAAAGGATGCCGAGTACTGCAAGTGCCCGGGAAGAGAGGGAGACGCCGGCCGCACCGCCAGACGTCACCGCAAGTTCCAGTTGTAAATGGAAATGTGTCATTCGGAAAAGAAATAAACCTTACTTCTCTATTCTAGGTTTTGACATTGAAGGGGAGACAGAAGGGAACAAAAAAACAGAAAGGAAAACGGCAATATAATAGTGTAACGGGTCTTGAATAAGAGAATAGAATAGGAAATCGAAATTGGAGAAAGAAAGATGGAGCCAACGGCGTCATGGAAAAAAGTCGAGAATCAATCTGAATTAGGCTAGGATTTATTCTTTCGTGAGGAGGTGGAACCTTTATTGGCTCCGGCCAAAACGCTCCTCATGAATATATTTGTAAGAGAAAAAAACAGAAAGAGAAAGAAGGTGCGACTGGCAGACACAAAGCATTGCCTCCCAAAAACTGTGAAGCATGTGCTGGTGTACTATGGTATTCCAAATCTACGAAAAAACGGATGTTGTGAAAAATAACTTTTGGTCCCGTTCCGTTGCCCTCGGGAATCGGAAGACATCGTGGCTGCGAGTGTTGTGTTTGTTGTTGTTATCGGGGCGGGACAATATGAATAAGAAGAGGAAGGAAGATGAGAGACGAGACGGAACACGTACGTTTTGTGCATGCGTCCGCATACGAATTCGCTTTTGGGCTCCGCGACCTGCTCTCATAAAACCGGCAAGGGAGAGGGCGAGAGCGGACCGATCCGACTATAAAACACTATAAAGTGCAAAACGAGTGAGTCGAAGAAGGGGGCGGTGGTGTAGGAATCAGGAGCCAATGGTGCCAAAACGAGAAGACGGGTTCACTCAACCGAAACTGATTTCTTTTATTTCTTTTATGTATTTCGCGATTTTTGTTGGTGCGAAGCAGACGATTCGAAGCTAATTGAGGATGGACGGACCAGAGGAAGTATGCTTCTCGCCTTAACGACTTGTACTTTTATCACATCTACTCTCGGAAAGCTTTCAGATGACGTCTCAGGATTTCGAAGCTACAACCCTTGGTGACAATATGATCTTCGGAGAGTCCATTGTATTGATAGGATATGGATCAATGTACTGGAAAACTTGAATCAGCTTGGTAAAAAACGGCATTTCCGTGGTCGAAGCAAGTGCACAACCTCTCAGGAAAGCCGTGTTTTCTGGATAGAGTCGCAGAGATCGAGTGAATAAATCGAATAATAATGCAATTCGCCCTGGCCTCTCGTGTGCGTAGAAACAAAAAAGACGTGTGAGTGTTGTCTCGGAGCAGCAAAGGACCCACCAAAAGTCGAGGCGATCCCAATTAGAAAAAGCTGTGGAGAGGGGAGACGGACTACGAAAAAACAAACAATTGGGCCGAGAAAGGAAAATAAATTGTGGGGGGAGGAGCCGGCCCTCGAACCAATAAATTTTATGAGCCATGGCCTTGATTGGGTGTTTATTGTTGGCACCGCGACGATTATCATTTGCACCTGCTCTCGGAGAATACAAATCCAAGTTGGGAGAAGCCAAGTTTTATTATTATTATTATTAAGTTAGGGGGATGAAAAAAAATAAGAATAGTTTTAGCATTTGCATTCAGACTTGGAAGACTTTCTCTTGATTCCGAGGGCACGGTTGGCTTCGTCGATTCGGAGGTTCTGGAGGGAACGACGCTTGCGGCCTCCTCCTCCGCATCCGCAGCATCCACATCCACATCCGCAACCACATCCACAGCAGCACGGACGACAGCAAGTGCAGCATCTAGTGCAGCAGCAAGTCCTGCAGCATGTGCAGCAACGACGGCAACAGCAGCAGCATCTGAAGAAGAAGAAGAACGTGTTTCAACTGGGAGAGAGATCGGGTCACCTTGGTCTGCAGCAACAACATCCACAACCACATCCGCAGCATCCACAACCGTTTCTCTTCACTCTCGAATGCGAGTTTTCAAGAGTGTCGATAGCTGTTGTCTGAGTTGATGAATCAGTTCCTACTGTAGCTAACTCAGTTGAAGACACCGGAAGTACTGCGGAATGGACCTGGAAAAAAAGTTTAGTAGACAGGTTAAAACTGATAGGGAAACCTGGGAAACGACTACAATCGTAGCGAGGGCAACGAGAACAGCGAGAACCGAAGATGTCATCGTTGGAAAGAGACTGGAGATGATGGATCCTTCCGTGCCACATCACACTTTTATACCTGAGCATTGCCAATCCCAGGAAGCCTGATCGGATTGCGTAATCGCCTGCGGAAGACTGTCAAAATGTCTCGACCAATCAAACAAACCAATTTGCATGTTGCGCAAGATGCTCTTTGATTCGTTGAATTCAGATCAGATAATGCTACGTGATACCTCTTCCAGTTACCGGGACAACTCAACTTCAATCGTAAACTGTTCAGTTAAGGTTGAAAGTTTATTTCTCTTGTCAATCCCCAGACTTCCTGATAACTCTCCGAGCACCTTCCCTTACAAAACACAAACTCGTCGATCATTGGGCCCGCAGAAGACCACGTCGTCAAACAGTTAGTTTATCAGATCTCGAGGACACATAACATTGTTTCCTTGCAAAAAGTGTGTTTCTCGACAACTTGTGTCTTCGCACCTTGCTTCTCCCTATTTCCGTCAAGTGCCTGTCTATTTTTACTTTCTGCCGCCCTCGGAGTAACTGTATTTTTCCTGCAGATACATATTTAGCTAGCAGTGGCTCGTGAGAAGTGGTCACACTTTTTTTAGGAACGGATGTTTTGGCGGACACGTGCACAAGACAGGAACAAGAAGCTGAAGCATTATTGTTTCTTTGAACATCTTCACATTGAGCCTTACAATTAGCAGATACTATACCCTGATTCATCCAAAAGTCGTATTTCCCTGAATTGGCTTATCACAAGACAGGATTGACGAACTCGTGACGAATCTGCAGCTCTTCAGACAGTGTTTGTGTATGTCTTGTTGGCGGTTGATCACTTCGGATTATTCAAGTCCTTTGATCAGCGACCGATCAGTAAACAGAGAGCAGGGTCGAATGAGTTGTTGTTCGGTTATCAGAGTAGTTCGTATCTGGGTTGATTGCTGCTGTTGATCTGATCACCTACTGATTGTTCAACAAAAACATCAACACAATCACATCAAGCATCAAACAAACATGCGCTGGGAAGTGTTCGTTCCGTCTGCATTGTATTCTTTTCCAGCATCTTCTTCTCACTGTCCCTCTGCCTGCACTGGCAATAAGACACGTTTCACAGCATTCCTGTGTTTTTTCGCTCCTCTGCCTGAGCCAACAAACTGGCAACTTCCGCTGACGTCCGTCCAAAATGTGTCAAGTGTTCTCTGCGCTTTTGCATGGAGTCCCTCCGTCGGAACAGAACTGTCCGCTGAAATAGTAAACACAACAGGGCGGGGACGATCTATTGATCGGAGAGAAGGAACTAGTTGTGCGGCGTTTCGTTGAAACCTCTTCTCCCCCGACTCCTGGGAAGAAAACAGACGATAGTGTCGTGTCCTTTCAACATGTTTTTGAAAGAATCTCGACCGACGACTATTTTCTTATCAAAAGAGCAAAGGTTGCGGAAAGATGTTGATCTGATCTGCAGTATATTTATGGTGTTGGAACGGGCTGAAACAGTCATCGAATCGTCCAGAAATGTCTTCCCGTCCCTTCAAAAAACAGAAACTACAAACGGTGACAAGTCGGCAGTGACGGCTGATGACAAAGTTTCGAAAGTCACGTAATCGGGAAACCCCTTTTCTCGTTCGATTCGATTCCGTTTCGCGGAAAACGCCGCAGTTATCATCAGTGATGTCTTATCACATTTGCTCGAGGAAACCCCCTCCGCCTGCAGCGTTTTTCAACGAAAACCTCCCTCGCGAATCAAAAGAACACGAACGGAACTGAACCCTGGCGAGAAATCAGAGATCTTATGATAAGGAGTGATGTAATCAGGCGAGATATCCCTTCGACCGTTTGGTTTTCGGAAGTTTGTCAGAACACTGATAGGTCAATCAGTTGGTGTAATCGCAACCCATTCCACTTAACGATTTCTCGTTTTCCGCTTCATTCTCCTTGCAAATGTTTCGAGAAAAACGACCTCAACGCACAGGAAGCAGTCATCTTTTCCAAGTGCTGGCGTCACTCCAAGTACTCCAAGACACACCGAAACCACGCCATAAACGGGAACCGCCAAACGAAACGAAATTCGGGTCTCCTTCGGCGCAGACGAGTGTCACGTGGGGGTTGAGGTTGCGTGTGCCCGGTGCACAAATGTTTATGAGCCCCCGGGCACTTTCGGCTCGGAGCTGCAGTCAGTTGCAAGCGAATGATCAAAAGAGCGACATTAGATCCCTCGATTCGGTTGCTGTCGGTCAACGATCAGCAGCGGTCTCCCTTCTTATCACGCCATCACGAAGTCTGTTCGCCCTCTTTCCGCTGTCTCGGAAACCCCCCTTGTCGGCGACGAAACCATTCCGACGGCCCACGTGGGGGCCAAGTCACGTGGTCAGTCCAGTTGGGGGAGTCCTTCTCGAGACGGACTGGGTACGTGCAAACCTCAACACGGACTACGTAATCAACCTTGTGACTTTTATGGGTGTGAAGTTAATGGCTTCGAAGGTCGGTTTCCGATCTTCTTCTTCGAAAAACATGAAGGAAGTGTCAACAACGATGGAGGTGTTTGTAGTTGAGACTGATGCAACATGATCTGACGGAACATCAGAGAACAGTTCGAAACGACTGACGATCATCCGATAATCGAGGCATGGACTGGAATGGCCGGCCTGGAAAGAAAAGGTCGTCTCGCGGAGATAACAGTGGTCCAAAGTCCAGGAAGATTAGGACAAGAGCTCCTGATAATCGTGATAAGGCCTGTTCACGCTTCAGGCTCCTAATCTTCGTACAAACCGAGATTTCTCCTTTTGGTGGAAATGGATAGTGTAACTGATTCGGCGTCGTAGTCGACCTTCCTTTCTTCGCCCATTTTTCCTTTGTTTCCGGTCATATGATGCCGATGTTCCAGTGACGAGACAATTCCGCGTCACCGAAAATCTGCTCGCCAAACTTTGGACCGGCCACCGGGAAGCAGACGTTTTTCAATAACAACCGATAAACAATTGTCCCCGCATGTTCAGGGAACAGCTCGACGAAAAAATCTGCAAAATCTCAGTTTTGAAATCGTCGAAACGTTCAAAACTCTCTCAGACCTACTACCTTTTTCCGAACCTTGATTGCAAATTCCGCGCGAGAAAAACGCCAGTGGGCCGATCGCGTCAGGAGCGAATTTCTGCGTGTCTGCGGAGCTTTTTGCTCGTGCTCGTGACTCTCTGGGACCCTCTTTTTCGCACTTCCGCACATCGATTTGTCCTTTTTATTCTCAAAATCGTCTTGTCAATTCGATTCTCGCTGCAAATGTTCCCCGCAATGCGTTCATTTCCCCAGCTGTAAACCTTCTAGGGCATTGAAGAACTGGTTTTGTCTGAAAGACCGCTGCGACCACGAAAAGCGATTTTTGTTCATTGAAACAACCGGCGGACTTGACGTCGTCAAGGCTCCAAGCGAGCGTTCTCTGTAGTCACGTGGTTGTATTTTGTGCCTCTTTTCAGAACCGATTGACACGATAAGACCCTGATTGTCGATTGGCGCATCCCGCGGCGCTCGCGCCTCCTACGAAAGAGAGGCGTAGCCAGAAGAAGAAGAAGAACTCCCTCTCCTTCCTCCTACCACCTATATAAACCGCCCCACTTTTGTCGCCATCATCCAACAACGGCCCGGGGGCCAAAGTTCCATTTGCTCCGCCTCAGCGGGATGGCCCATGTATAACCAGCCCGCCCGCTCCCCCTCTCTATCTTCCCTCGCTTCCCGCCCAGCCAGACATCGCATCTTCACCGCTGCCTCCTCGTAAATATATATTCATGCATAGGAAGGTCGGAACCAATCGATAGCTTGATTCCTGCTTCATCGTCTCTCCACTGAGTGTTTTAATTTCATTTCCTCCCAGTGTCTACTCTTTTTTCTTTCTTTCCGGAGTACATCACATTGTTAAGCAGCTTAAAGTCGGTCTGTGTGAACGGCCGTCGAGTCAGCCCAGGTACTAGAAGTACCCGATTCTTCTCCGTCAACAAACTCTTCGATTCCTCAGTCTTTGATTTTTGTATATCGTTTCTTCTGTGTAAACACTTGGCTCGTTGACCCACTGGCTCGATTTCCAGGCTCTCCGCCAACTTTTCCACCCTCAGCGTTACGCTGTACCTAAACGAGAAGGATGATGTTCGAATATGAAGAAGATGAAGATCCGATGGAACAACAAAAACAAGAAGAACAAGAAGAACAACTAACACATCATTCGACGGATCACTCCGGTAAGTCAACAAACGCCTGCTTGTTCTTATCTCGATGTATAGTGTCTGTTTCACATTGTGGGTATTGTCAGAAGGGGCCAAAGTACGGAAAGTGGAATCAGGCTACGATTCAGGGCGTTTATTGTAATGTTACAAAAGAACAACTGGTTTTTGTCTCATTCGCCTGATCTTTGTTGAAAATTCTGAACGATACCGGGAAGTGACATCAAAAAACAACACTTGCTGTTTTCAGGAAGTCCTCAGGAGAATCCGTTCCGTTTCTCGTACGATACTGGGAAACGAGCCGCGTCGATGTTCGTGACGCCGTCGTCGGAGGATCTGATCGCCTACGGTACCCGACATCTGCTCGACTCGCCCACCGCTGTACAGGTATCGTTTTCGGTTCTGTACTTTGCCCCGCTTCTTTGGGGGACCAATTGTTATTACGTCGGCGAGGTTGTACTTTGACTGGCAGAGCAGCACGTGGGGAGACAGGCCTGCTTTCGACGATAAGACTGACTAGCAATCAACAAGGGAACAAAGAAGAGGACATTAAAATTCATGTCGCCTGGAGATCATGATAGTTCGACGAATGTGACGCTTCTGGTCTCACAGTCAGGGTCGCCTTGTTCGGAAGTCACTGTAGTTTCTATGTTTTGTAGCCACGTGGTATAGCCGTCCGCGTCAGTTGCTCTTAGCTTCACATCATATCACTCGACGACTAGTAGCTTGTCGGCTTTTTGTGCTGTGCCGGCTTCTCCTAGAGTCACGCCATGCGAGCGGAGATTGAGTTTGATTTGCCGCTGAGCCGGATGACCTCGTTTTGTTTTGTGAGCGATCAATGAAAATAAGAACAAGTGGTGGGGAGAAGACGCTTCTCGCGTGATTCCAAACGCAAAGAACGCCAACACTGATCAGACATCCTTAGAACACTCAGAATAGGAGCCTCATGATGAGATGACGAAATGTTGATTTGACGTACTTTACAGCGTTCATTGGTCCTGAATGCTACCACTTCGCTGAACATCGACTGCGACTTGTCCGATGACGATCTCAGCCCAACGACTCAGCGGAAGATCTGCTTCTGCGCCAGCCAGAATCCGAAGGAGACCCAAGAACAAGGACTCCGATCGGCAAAGTCGACGCTGACCGTCTCGTTCCCGTATCACCAGCACCAAATCACCGAGGACTATACCATTTCGGCCGAGATCATTGGAATCGGCGAATCGGGAAAGGTGATGGCGTGCTACAAGAAGTCTAACGGAGAAAAGTTTGCACTCAAAGTGCTTCGAGACAGCCAGAAGGCGCGTCGCGAAGTGGAGTTGCACTGGCTGACCAGCACACACGAGAACGTCGTCACGATCCTCGACATCTACGAGAACACGTTCGACAACGTCAAGTGCTTGCTGATGGTCGTCGAGTTCCTCGAAGGAGGCGATCTGCTCAGCCAGTTCGAGAACCAAGGGAGCATCCCGTACACAGAGAAAAGTGAGCAGAACCTGCAAATATCTTTTGAAACATAACATCTGATTCCAGAAGTGGGTGAGATCATTCGTCAGATCGGAAACGCCGTGATGTATCTGCACGACATGAACATTGCCCATCGGGATATCAAACTGGAAAACATATTGTGCAGCAGTACGGGTCCAGACTGCGTCTACAAATTGGGTGACTACGGGTTTGCCAAGCGTCCCGAACGGAATGTGCTCATGGAGTCCCCATGCTGCACTCCATTCTACGCGTAAGTCAGACCATCTCTTCCTATCCCATGAACCGATTTACAGGCCTCCAGAAGTATTGGGACGTGAAAGATACGACAAGTCTTGCGACATGTGGTCCCTTGGAGTGGCTATGTATATAATGTAAGATCTGTTTCATATTTCAAAACGAATTGAGTCGTACTAGCTAGGAGTGTCTTATCAATTCTCTTATCATTTGAAACTACTGTTTGCTCAAACTATTATACTCTCAAAAATATTTGGAGGTCATAACATATGATTCGTTTGTTTAATGGTAGATAACTGACTGATTGGGAACAAAAAACGAGGGGGAGAAGGGATTCGAAAGCACTTTGAACCCGATTACAGGCTATGCGGGTATCCGCCCTTCTACTCGATGAAAGGTGTCGCTCTGTCTCCGGGCATGCGATCGCGCATTGCCAATGGATACTATGCGTTCCCACACGAGGAATGGGACTGTGTGTCACAAGATAGTAAGCGCCTAGCTACCTACAAATTTCACGATTTCAGACAATGAGCTGATACTGACTCGTTAACAAATCGTTCTGTTTCGCTAACTTTGAATGTTTACTTTTCAGCAAAGGATGACATCAAGAGTCTGTTGCGAACCAACCCGAGTGATCGTATCACAATCCACGAATTGATGGCCATGCCGTTGGTGACTGGAGAAGAGAACGTCTCCGGAAAGCGTGCGACGTCAGCAATTGCCATTCCGGGAGCCGAAGATTTGGAGACCGAAGGTGGAATATTCGAAGGATTTGTTGAAGACGACGAGGTTCCTGATACGGTACAACATAGATAGAGTTATAGCAGGTGTCTGAACCATTCTCTTCAGGTTGCTGAAGTTCTCCCCGTTCCAAAGAGTGTCCGGTTCCTGCGTGACGGAGTCAAGGCTCCACGCCTTCACAGCATCCAGGAAGAAGTTGGTCGTGCCATGGAAATCATGCGGATGGGTCACGATCAAGTGTTCGTCAGGAATCCGGACTCCTCGTGCAACAACTTGTTCGCGAGACGCCGTGCAGTTCATCTGAGCATTCCCCGTGTCCAGTGCTGATTGGAACTCTACCTCTCTCAAAATATTAATCCTGCCGTATTTGACTCCCTTTTTTTATTGTGAATGTAAATACTTTATTAGATTATCTATATATCCTCCATCTTTCTTGTCTATGAATCTTTATCACAATTGCCATTGCCGCATTGACCTTTCCCTCGTTCATTACACCACCCGCGCACCGACCCGTACCAGCCACCCGACTGATGAAGCCTCCGCAGGTGTTTGTTCGTCAGTCGTCTGTCACCGGACCCTGACAGCCCCGGACCTGTTGAGCCCGATTCGCGTGTGCACTCCAATTACGGACAGATGTGTGTCGACTTGATGATGCCAGTTCTTTGTGAATGACAGGGAGCAGAACTAACGGCAGAGTTATTCAGAGAGCCGTCTACCAATATGCTCCGCCGGGACAGCTCCACTTGTTGTTCACAGATCAGCATCCTCAATTTCACAATAATAGTCGTTGATGAAACAAGTTGTTTTGCCCGTCGGTCCTCTTATCTGTTCGCAGCTGCATGACGACGATGATTTGTTGCGTCGTCATTGTCGGCTGGCTCCATCCGCCGCTTTCCCCGTTCATTCGAATAATCAGTGAGGACCGAAATAGTGCGTACAATACCAGACGCAGATGTCCGCAAAGTGCTCGCCGGTTGTTGTTTACTGGTGCGCCGTGCATAGTTGCCAGCCAGCTCTCGTCTGTCGGTCACTCGGGGTCACTGATGTTTACGTGCCGTGCCAGTGTCCCAATAGACACGCGCTCCGCGCGGACTGACCCGGAGACAGCCGTTCCGCCCCATATTTTGTCCCTGAGCCACAGAGAGCCCAGTCTTCGGCGGCGTCTCCGTTTCATTCCTTGTGACAAGGCGGCTTCCTTTTTTGAGCGTTCCCCACTGAATTCGAAGACACTTTCGCTTTTTAGGAGCCGGGTGTTACAAGAGTGTTACAACTCTCGCACTTCACTGCTTTCCACTACTAGACGAATATCTGTGGTACTTAAACCTGGAAACCAGGCAAGAATTTTTAGCTTGCCTGATCCGGTGTAAACTTATTTCAGTCAACACCCATTTTTCATTAAGTAGTTATCATATTCAGCTGAGCTGGAATCATATAAATCTTTAACCGTGTTTCAGAATTCCGGCCAGATGGGATCTAGACTCTCTTTCATGCTTTCCCGAATAACAATCCTAATTATCACATCGTTTATCAATTCCCACTCGGCCTATTCTTCTCGTTGTTTTCCATATTTGGAGTGATGGGCAGCGGCTCACTTCTCAATCGGGACCATCTGCCACTCGCCCTCCAAAATGTTTATGCCTCGGAGCAAATCAACAGATCCTTCCTTCTCCGTAGCACTGCTTCTCACCTACACATCCCAATCCGTATCTTCCTTATCATTGCTGTCCAAATCACCGAATCCCTCCTCGACTTTCACCTACAGTCCTTTCCATTCTTCTGCTGGCAAATCTCGATACGCCATTGGATCATACCCGGATCTCGAAGCACAAACATATCTCGATGAAGACGAAAAGGAAAGCGACATTCAATTACGCATGAACCAAGAAGATTCTCGTTCTGACGCTTCATCGGATCCCGAACCTGCATCATCGTCAGTTTCAAGCCTATTGTCCAACCGACTTTCACTCTTGCGGTGGTCACCACACTGTCCGAAACTCTCGTTTTCCTGCCTCCTCCCGGCCGATCCGATGTCGTTGCTTTCGCTCGTTTCGCCTTTTGTCTAGTGTCCGTCCTCTTTTCGCTTTCCTTCGAGATCCGCTTCATCATCTTCACTTTCCACCTGGCTTCTCCATGTCAGCTTTTCATTCTTCCGAGTTGCACAATCCCGAATACGATGCGCAGCGGAATTTCTCCATTTTGACTTCAGAGATAGGTGAAAACTGTTTATCTTTTCTCACCGCGCTCCAAATATCCATCTTCGTGTCCTCGTTTTTCGTATCCGTTCACAGAGACTTCTTAGTTGTTAAACCAGTGGGTTCATCCTGGGTTCTGCATCAAACACTCCGTTGTGAGCTCCGTTCTCACAAGTCTTGATGTCCGATCCCACCTCCGTCACCTTCACTTTCCCCCGTACTTTCGCTCCCGTCGCTTTCTTTCCAACTCGTTCCCGAACCGATACGATCGTGCTAGCCACTCTCTCCCGTCGTATCGAACTGCGATCTCCAGCAGAATACCATTTCGACACCCCCATTTCGCAATCACGTTCGCAGCATGCCCAAAGTGCACCTTCCTTTCACTCTCTCGCTTGCCGCTGTAACCGTATTATCCCTCTTCCTGTCCGTGTCGTCCACTCGTTCGACTGACTCAAAACACTACGAATATTGAGTAGACTCCGTCCGCCGCCGGTCAAAATCAGCCCATCGACCGGTAGGACCGTCCATTCTGTCTGGTTTGCAGACGAAATTCGGAAGCGGTGTGTTGTGTCGGCTGACGGTGTGCCGTTTACTTCGACGCTCCGCACTGTTTGTGATTGATTCACTCGCCAGTTCTTCACCACAAACAAACAAAAATAGCTTTTTCGGACAATTGTCCAGGCGCCGAGTCTCGGCTATTTCTGCTCGCCACGAAAACAGTCGCGCCACTCTGACGATGCACAATCAAAAACAAACATTCGGTCCCCGATATTGTGAATTTGTCCTTCTTGTTCGTTTTTTACAAAACCATATTCGTGTACCTCTCCACTTTTTTCTCGGTTGTGTGAATCTCGAAGCAGACTCTTTTTTAGTGTCTTCAGAAGGCATTTATCACGAAAATATTAAATTGGAACTTTTAGGTATGGTCTACTGATCTCTAGATTCAGTCTGAATTGACATCTTGAACATCAGAATAACCATGTTCTCTTTATTAAACCAGCTATTTTTGAAGTATCCCGATATCTCTCTTCCCATTTACAGTAGTCCCATGCATCCTGAATTTTCTTATTTTTCCAATTGTCCCCTCCATGTTTCATCCCTTGTTGCACATTCTCTCACACATTTCAAAGTTCACCTACCCTTCTGTACTAGTGACCTAATGCGCCCTCTATCCGTCGACCACACGCACATCCGTGACCCGACAGCAGCGAAAGCTAAGCATGAAAGGGAAAGGAAAGTGAAAACGATTAGAAAAGTCGGCATCATGGACGCCGGACGGTCGACCGGAGAATCGGAGAGCGCGGCGAACGATGAAAAATGATTAGGAGAAGGCGAAGAAGGCGCGAGAAGAAAGGGAACGGAGAGGCGAAAGTCGTCGAGGGATATCCTGTTCGACTGGTTCGGAGAGAGTGGGATTGAGAGGGAGAGTGAGGACACCAGCATTGTCCGAAGTGACCGTGCGATGGCTATGGCTAACTGGTTTGTTGGGGGCGCAAATAGGTCAACTGAGGAGGCGCCGTGGACCGCACGGGCTTAATTGTTGCTAACTGCACTCTCTGCACAACACCTGCACGAACGGAATACATCGTTGATTCCCTTTCCCTTTTTTATATACTTCTCCGATTCGTCCCATTTCCTCGTGTCCTGTGTTCCGTCTCTAATTCAGCTCCTGATTCCAGATGGACGTCGACGCCGTGCCACTGTCCCCGTCCTCCAGACTTTCGGTGGTTTGTTCGGCCTCTGCTGAGTTCTCGTCGAGCTCTTCAGACTCGTCGAACTACTCAGAAGGATCTCCTCCAGAATCTAGAAGGTAACCGAGCCAATTCGACTCCAACTGCAAAAGTTCGAATTTCAGAAATTCCGTAAATGAAAGTGTAATAAAAGATGAGCACTATTGGGAAAGAAGGCGGAGGAACAACGACGCATCTAGACGGAGTCGTGAGAAAAGAAGACTTAATGACTTGGTGAGCTCAGCGAATGGCTCAGCAAACTGATAATGTATTAATTCAGGCGATGGAGGAAAAGATTATGCAACTATCAGCAGAGAATGAACGATTGAAGTCACAGCTCGAGAGCCGGGAGCCAGCTGTTGCTCCAGCAGTAGAGCCCCCGACCTCTCTGGTCATCCCCGAGGTGGCAAAGAACTTGTTCCCAGCTGGACCAGTAGCACCATTGCAAGCCAGCTCCATGCTCTCGGTACCTCTGCTCCAAGCGGCTCCGCACTTCTCTTCGATGCTCCAGCTCTGTCAGTTGCAACCCTCAACGATTCAATCGCCGGTAAGTTGATGGGGGACAGCTGAGTGCGTGACCTAGAAAGACAGATGTCCGTTCTGCAGATTTACCCGAGCACTCAGCCACCGGCTTCCACGTCCACACACTCCCTGTTCTCCTCCTCCACCTCGTCCGCATTTCATCCATTTCGTCCCATGGATACTGCTCAGCCAAGCCAGCCTCTTCCATCGAGCAGTGTGATCGTGAAGGTCGAGAGAAGAAGTCCGGACTCTTCTACTGACGTCATTCCACCTCAACCACAACTGCAGCCTGGCACCAATGTCATTCGACAAAGTAAGCATCCCATCCGTTAATCCCATCCAACCAGTTCTTCCAGTCGGTCAGCCAGCTCCCTCCCCGGCTCCTGTCCAAATGCAACCAGTAGCTCAGCAGGGGCCATCGCTGCTCTCGGCTCTTCTCTCGCAACGAAGACCGTCCCCAACAGTACCTCAAAGTCGTACTGAACACATTTCCGGTCTGAACTCGCCACCCAGACACGCTGAAAACAAATCCGATTGTGAGAGTGTCTCGTCATCAGCATCTCTCTCACCATCCCATTCATCAGAAGATCATTCCAACTACTCCAATAAATCTGTAAGTTGATCTTTACACTATTAGTTTGGGACACAGAGTTGTTTCAGCCTCAATATGTTGATCGTCGGCGTAGGAACAATGAAGCTGCGAAGAGGTGCCGTGCGAACCGGAGGGCAGTGTTCGAGTACCGATCACGGCGAGTACAAGTAGGTTATCCCTGATCATTCCGAGACAAGAACGTGTTAATTCAGCTTCTGGAGGGAGAAAACGAGGATCTTCGATCCCAAATCGACGCTCTGAAAGCAGAATGTGCTCACATCAAGGCCCTTCTGGCTCAGAGATCTTCAGTGGTCACTCTGCATTCCTGACTACGCCCAGATTCCTTCGCATAAATACGGATAGAAAACCCATCGTAATTCTCATCGTTTTCTCGCTAGATGTTCTATACTTCCGTCTGTCTTTCACCCTCTCACGTGCAATAAGTCCCAAACTAATAAATCCGATGTCAACTATTATCGTCTTTGAAATTGAACAAAAGAAAAGAAAAAGTATAATATGAGCAGAGTTTATTGGTTATTGATTCGGAAAGATCCATAATCAGATTCAGAAAAGAATGGTTGAAAGACAGTGTTAGCTTTGAATTAGTCTTTCGATTGAGTTGGTTGCCACGTCATGATAAGTGAGATAAGTGAAATTTGAAAGCGAATGTTTGCTTGGAGATTACACGGAAGTGGTTTGTCCTTGCCGCTGGTACTCCATGTAAATGTCATGAATACTTCTGGAACATTACGATGAGAATGAAGTGTGTAATGCTAATTTCGACCCACTTTTCGGTTTCGACAACGGCAACAGATGGCGGCGGGATGTCATAAATTGGTGAGCGTTTCGAATTTCGCCAGAAGAAGAAACAGTTCAGTGTGAGGTCAAGAAGTCCAAAGACGAGGATCAAGAAGCCGAATGCGGCGGCGACTTGGAACGTTCCAGTGGACACTGACTGGTAACAACCGTACTGGGAGACCATCCGGGGATCACATCCATCGTTGGCAACCAGGAACATGACGGAAGCGATGAGGATGGAGAGGGAGAAGACGAAGGTGAACAGACATCTCTGAAATACAGTAATCAGTGGTGAAGACCTGGAAATGGTGTCTACTTTGACGAGAGTCGTCGTGTTTATGTCCCAGATGAACAGGATCGAAATGGCAGACGCCGAAAACAAAAGGGCGACGATGACGAAGATCTGAACGATTCGGAGTGAAAACAATGCATTATCTCTTTGACAGCTTACCAGCCCAAACACTGCAGACACACGATTCGTCCAGTACTGACTAAGGCCGATTACGAAGATGATGATGATGCAGCAGATCTGAAAGAAGTTCGGAAAGGTTTAGAAGGTGTGAGATGGTACCGACCGCAGACAGGAAGCGTAGAACAAGGTAGAAATAGAAGCTGTGCGGAAGGTCGACTTGCTTCTTCTTCTCCATCTTGCTTCACATCATGACGGACTGATAACTGCAATTCGATCCATTTTTTATTTGCGATCTGCGTGTTTCGTGACGAGAGTGAGAGTATACTATCAAAGGAAGGGATGGTCAATGTGTGGACAATTACACATGTTTGCATCTTCTGCTCGCACAAACATGCAAGAATGTATTACGGAGAAGAAGAAGAAGACGTGTTTACCAATCGCACCGTGTTTTTGGAGGAGAGACCACGAGTTGGAATGCTTATAGTGGCCGGTCAAAGCGGATTTTGCACATTTACGTAACATGTAAAGGTATAAGCGGACATAGCAAGCAGGCATAAAGAAGGAAGTGGCCGGATGCGTGATGGAGCGAGAGAGCCGCAGAGCACTAGTGTTGTTGTGGTAACACAGAGGTCGCCGAGCACAATGGATTGCAGGAGGCGTGCGGAAGAATGGTCAAACATTCGGGTGTCAAGTGGACCGACAGGGTCACTTGATCGTGGGATTATCCTGGACGGAAGTAGACCGAAAGCTTCATTCGCATCACAATTAGACAAGGTGTACCCATAGGAAAACCATCATAGAACAAGTAACAAACGAAGAAAATTGATTAGATTGGACAGATACCCGTGAATAAAATAGGTAAGAATCTAGAGCAAGTTAACAAGAAATAAATAGAAGATGGTCGGAATCAGTCGACGATGGACCGGACGAGCTCTCCGTCCTTCTCGCAGGACTGTCTCCAATACTGATCCCAGTTTGGAATCATGACTCTCTGTCGCGGATCCGTCCACACCATCCGACACACTTGGCAGAAACCCCACGGCCGTTCCAGAACGTCGTGGTGTGATCCGTCGAGGAAGATGACTTTGTAGTCGCGTCTCCAGTCGAAGTACTCCCTGCAAATTATAGGCTTAGTCGGGCGAATGCCACCGGCTTCTTCGTACGAGTCTTTCGAACCGAGATAATTGAAATTCTGCGCGAAACTCACATGTAGGCAGTGTGGTTCTTCATCAAGTAATTCAGGTAGTCTCCCATTTCCTGCACGCTTTTGAAGTCGTCGATGGCGATGAAGCTGTTGGGAGGAACGAAGGGTTCGACCAGAGATCTCTGAGAAACAAAGTTATTTGCAGGAGACACATGCACTCACCTTCATAACCAACGGAATAATTGTATTCTGATATCCCGATTTCCAAAGTTTCTCTGTCACGTAATCCTGACAGATGGAATTCTCAAAAGTTACGTAGAAGTGATAGCTGGAAACATTATCAATGCATTATCACAATCAAAATAGAATTGGTTTACTCTGTATTCAGCATGCTGTCGCACTTCCCGTTGCCTCTCGGGCACTTCAATGGACCACATCCTCCATAAATATCCACTGGTAGATGTTTCTGAAAGGTCAACGTTCTCATCAGAAGTCACTCACAGAACGTACCTGAAGTCGTTTCACAAAGTCCTCCCTTCTGCTGTTTGTCTGACAATGACTCACAAACCAGGCGGCTCCTTTCGTTTTCCGATTCACCAATGATTCATCAACGACCTGTAACTGTCAGTTCTCATGTGTTTCTGCAAAAACAACCGTACTTTTCCAACCGGCTGTCGAGATCTCGGTCCCAGTTTCACGGTGTATCCGTAAGGAGATCCTGCCGGAGTGTCGTGTCGGAATCCAAGTGTCATGTTGATGTAGTCAGAACTTGCGAGTTGGATCCCGGAATTGGCTGGGGATTCCTGAATGAAGTTTTCAATGAGATACAGAATTGTAGACTAACCTGACTGAAATAGACGACGTACTGATCTGGCTTTCGTTTGAATTCTGGGTCCTGATGGGCAATTAGGACGGCATCGGCCTCTCCGACTCTGGAACGGTCTTGCGTGAACTCGCAGTTCCAGTCGGGGCATCCTTGAAGGTTCTCTGCAGAATGCGCCGCGTTCCACGAGAGAATCACTCTTTTTTCTCCTGAAACCGACTACTTGAGTGGAAACGGAATGAGGGTCATCACACCTTTTTTGACATTGGCACTCATGCGTTCCTCCAGTTTGATTGAACTGTGCGTCAGAACCTCTTCAACTTCGAACGGTTCTTTGCCGACGGGATTGAATTGAAACACTCTCTTCTTCGGTTCTTCAGCCACCGGTCTCTCTGATTCGTGATCGTTTTCCAGTTCTATTTCACCTTCACTCCATGGTCCGTTATCCTGGAAAGAAACATTGAACTGAACCTTAAAGGAATCGGAACTGACAGTCTTGGGATGTGGAATATAGATGACTAGAAGGTACGTGACACAGCAGGCGAACATCAAGTACTTCCATCTAAAAACGTTTTGGATAAAAATCGGAATCAAAGGAGTTGATCACCTCGCAAAGAAGATTTTGACGTTTCTCAGTGTCATCCGGAATAATTAGACCTGAAAACAGAACTCTATAATAGGAAAGCAATGTAATCTAGAGCCAGCTGAGTGACACGTAACTTTGAACTTTGGTTTCGATGACCCTCACAACGTTTTTTGAGACGGATCACACGTGAATTTGGAGAAGACTAAACAAAACTTCCGACGGAATTTGCAAATACACATGCGAAAAATTGTGGAGCAGTGGGCCGAAGACGGCGCGTTGCATAGTAACCGAAAGCACGAGAAGCTTTGTTTTTTCGGTGTTGTCAGTGGAAAAAGGAGGCAAAGTTTGGAAGAAAAGAGAACGAGTTCTAGTGTCCCTTGTCAGTGTTTGGAAAGGTGTGAGGACAAAGAGAAGGGCAGGAAATGAGAGTGGAGCGATGAGAAGCGGGCGGAGAGGTGCTCCAATCAGAATAGTATATATCCTAAATTGATAGGTGTGTGCCGCGTATGTTTGTGCCGGCGCTCGTAAAACAAGCCATCAAACTACGACGGCGTGTTGTTGCCTTCAGATGGAATGAGTTTCGGGAAGTGGAGCAGAGGCTCGCTTAACAATTATCAGAGTGGCCAAATTAAGAGACAAGAACTGCGGAGACTTCCGGCGCTAAGGTGAGGATGTGCACATGTCACACGCAATAACAGAGTTGTTTCGACGGCGACTTCTATCTCTCGCGCTCACTGCTTCACAGCCAATTAGAATTACTAATTCGGGAAATTGTGACACTTCGGAAGCGACGGAAATGTAAAAAAGTTGAAGATTGGATTGGATTGGCTGATGATGAAGGAGAGGGGAACATTGGTCGATGAGTGGATTTCTTGGGGAGGAGTGAACGAAGGGCTTCGCGTCGTGAGCTTTTCAAAGGTTTCGGTGTTTATATCAGAAGTTTGTAGCGGAGCAGAGGATCACAGAGATCAAGGTTCACAACTCGATTGAGAGTTCTAAGAATGTACTTCACAGTGTCTCCATATGTTCATCATTGTACTTTGGAATCGAATCAAAGTTTGGATGTGGATGTGCTGTGAGAATAAACTATGTTCCAGAGAACTTGGAGTTACAAGAGAATCAAACATGATAGTTTTTACTTCTGGAAGATTGTCCAAGTTCCAGAGGAACGTAAGAAAAAACAGAGTCCTCAACAACAACTGTAAAAGTTCTCCCTGTGAGCAGAAGAAAAGGCAGTTTTCTCAGTACACAATGTTTTTTCTCATGATTTATAACTTTCCAAAATAATAAAAATCGCAAAGACAGGGCGGAAAAATAGAGGCAGTGGCATGAAAAGGATGACATAAATATTATGGAGGTTGAAATATCGAGAGTGAGTGGGTTTTGTCATCGACGGGGGCGCTCGAAATCATTGCGACACGAATATTCCAATTTTTGATTGTTCCGTCAGCGGGAAACATGAAGCAGCAGAGAGCGGGAGGCAGAGAAAAAGCCAAAATATGGTTTTTCTTTCCTTTTTGATGTATACAAAATGGGAACGAGAGGAAAGTGACGTGTCAAACTCTGATACAGACCGAGTGACCAGGAGCAGGCAAACAGAAGCTTGTTCGCACAGCTGGGGGCTCCTGCATCGGATCGAGCCGGCTCTTTCATACATGTTTCCAATTATTTTATTGTACTGACAAAGAGAAATTGAATTCAAAACAGATTGAAATGGAGAAAGAGAAAGCGAGAGAGAAAGCGAGGAAGGAACTGATAGCACTCTTAAATTGAGGGCAAACAAGAAGAAGACGATGACGGGGACGTGGCACCGGCAGGAGTGATAACAAGTGCACGGGCGGGGCTCTCGGACACATTTGCATAACCTAGTTGACTGCTTTTCGCGGAGATGTAGTTTTGCTTGCAGAAGGAAGCACCATATATTCGGGAGGTCGGTCGGTCACACAAAAACTAAACAATAATAAAAAATGCATGAGAATTTATATGCACAGTTTGCGGCCACTCACACACAAATACTCGTCCCCCCTTTCCAAAAATACAGACATCACGTTCATTTTCGAGAAGCCCGTGGCATGAACTTGTACGTGGAAACACAACTAAACGTTTCGAATGTAGCTGGCACGGGAAGTCAGTTTTCAAGAAACTTCAAGGATGGAAGGAATGTTGAGTGAGATTGTGAGTGGAATTGTAGAAGAGTTCGTTAAGTTGCGAACATAAACATTCTCGACCAGATGTCCCTATCAACGTGCACCGAAACGATGGAACCGCCGTCGAAGAGTGTCACCAAAGTGCAGAAGCTGCCGAACGTGGCGGCGTGGAACGACAGAAACGCCGTGCTCAGGGATTATATCAAGAGTTTCTTCTCGAAAAGGACCCCGATCCTGCGTCTGAAACACGAGATGCCGACTCGCAAACGAGTCATTATTCTGACTTCCGATGATGTTCTTCTGGTCTACGAGACCAATTGCACTGGCTATTCGTTTGATATCCGATCTGCGGCCAAGCTGAAAACCGCCTGCAATGGCTACAATTGCAACTCTAATGAAGCAGGTCTTTCCCAAAAACACGAAAACAAACTGTTGTTTTAGAAATCCTGTGTTGTCACTCTGAAATACAAATTTGGATCTGTGAATCTCGTGTTGATCAATGCACAAATATCTGTTTGGAGGTACCGTAATCACCAGTTCACTCGTCAACTTTTGATTTCCAGAAGAACCCTTTCCACTATTTTCGAGGGCGAGTGCTTCGACAGATCCCTCCTGACCGACCTCTCTCTGTACACTGCTAAAGGTAGCTCTTTCCAATCTTCAACTATCTAACCTTTTGCTTCAGATGATGACATGGACGAATCCTTTTTCTCTGGCAATTCTCTTTTCGAGTACACCGAATCAATCATCAGTTTGAAGGTAACTCTCCATTCCCCGTCTCCGAAACATCTGCTTTCAGTCGGCCCGTGCGTGCATCGACCTGTCTCCGACCGACCAAGACTTGACGGTCGACGAGACGCAGACAGGCTTCGTCGACCCGGAGAGGACCAACTCGAACCGATCCCTGACCTACCTCCCGCACACGATTCGTTCCAGTGCGTCTCGTCCCTCACTCATTTCCATCGACTCAAACAGAAAACCGGCTGCATGCCAGGATCCAATGTTAGTCGTTTGTGACTCTTTCCTTACCGATTCTTCTCAGCTCTTCTTCGTTTTTCAGCTCAATCCGTCGGGGAAGCCGTTGTGTTTCCTATCTTGCCAAGAAGTTCGAGCAGAAACTCGGAAGCATCGGACGGAAGATCGGAGGAGAAGTGCATCCACAGGAAGATCCGACACAGGCTTCTTCGCCTCTCGAGTGTCTTTTTCCGCCGCTTCCGATACAAAAGCTGAAAGAGGAAGATCTGAAAAGTCAGAACAACGAGAAGAGTCTGCAAGTCTCGAAACTCGACTACACACCCTACAAGAAGGGAAAACAGCAAGGAGGAGATGTCGTGATCATCGAATGAACTATAGTTACTGCTGAATGAAACGTTTATTTTTCTGAAAGATTTGGTATTCAAAAAGTGAAAGGAAACAATTGAGTATCTGCTGAAAATCCTGAAAGATTCTAAAAATAAAAGACAGTTATCAGTGATGGAATCGTCTTCTGAAGTCGACTCTTCTGAATCCAGATCGGAACTCTTCGTCGATTTGCTTATCAAGGTTCCACCCGTCAGGGATTCCAACTAGGCCACGCGCACGGGGAGCAAACTCAGGATACTCTGGATTGACGTTGAAGTCGTACGCAATCAGACGTCCGTTTGTTTTCAAAGGTCTGCAAGAAGTTGTTTTGATGTGAATGATAAGATACTCACTGTTGCCAAGCAGGTGCTCTTCTGGCCGATGTCTCTCCGTCGTTGATTCCGAATGGCGATTTGATTGTAGTCGTGGATGCCTCAGTCGTCAGGAATCCTTCCTCTTCCAGTTTATCCGATCCTTCTCCGACTGGTGCCACCATGCTGCTCTTCAGATTCCCCAATTCCTCTTCTTTCTCAATGTCTTCCAAATGGGTTTTCCTCAGTTCAGAGAACGTTGGCTCAGCTGACGGGGCTCCGATCTGGGAGACATTTGTTACATTCCTTGTCTGTTACTTATCCTCACTGGTTCTTTCTCAGTGGCATGTTCAGTTCCGAACGGAAGTTTCTTTGCTGTCGGCGGGGCCTCGGGACCGTCAGAATGGCCAGTCGTCAAAGGCTTCAGAGTCTCTTTTTCTTTAAAAACAAGCTCTGCCGCAGCCATGTCGAGGTCATCATCAGCAGCCGATCTACGGGCTGTCGGACTGAAAAACAGTGGGAAAACAACATTTGGCAAGAGGAAGAGGGAGGGATTACCGTTCGATGAACTTGCGAACTCTGTAAATAGTGTCGACGGAGCTCACAAAAATGGAAAGAATCAGCAGAAGGATCGGAAGTGTCCGCATGGTTCACGGGTGGTTTCGAAGTACTCGACTGGTCTCGAATGAGTGGAGGTAACAGATTTTGCAGAATTGAGAAATGAGAGAACCAGTTTGAAGAAGAGATAGGAAACATCATCTTGACTGGCTATCTTCAATTCAGAATTTGATTTCCAAGTCACACGGCCGCCTTGATGACCCCGACGATCTGTTTCAGTGGCAACGTTCAGTGACTGGTACAAACTATAATGGCTAGAAGAGGTGGAGAATCTGTAGTCGGTGTGTGAGTGATAACAGAAGACAGATGATTTGAATCGAATCATGTATAAATATATAGACGACTGTAAAACAGGCATAAAGCGGATAGGGGGAGGACGAGTGTGGCTAATAACAGGGTGAGGGAAGAGAATTATGTCCAGCGTGTCGGATCGGGATAAAGAACGAACGGTTGCCTATTCGAGGGAAACACGTAAAGAGCCAGCGTCAGCTTGAAACAGAACAACTTTGAAGAGAAAGGGAAATAAATTACTGAGGAGCAAAGGGAAAAGAGAAGCTCAAAGATATAAAAATTGGCTATTCACACAAAATGAGACAGGTTCCAGGAGCGCTTAGAAGAACCTCTTGTGCATGGCTTGAGGTCCAACGTCGTCATATTCCTTCTTTCCGAGCCACATCTTTCTGAAGGTGTCCAGACTAGCCACGATAGATCCTCCGATCCACGTCAAAGACAATCGTTCTTGGGAAGCAGATATTCTGATCTTTCCGTCTGATGGAGCAATCTTTCGGACCTCTCCAAGAAGACGATCTCCGAATCCCTTGAACAACGTAGTTCCTCCGCTCAAAACAATGTTGCTGTAGAGCGTCTGCCGTAGGTCGATGTCACATTTCTAGAGTTCGAGAACATTAGCAAATGTGATTGAAAAAATTAATGTACCATGATAGATTGGTTGACGAGATGAGCCATTCCTGGCCACTCTGTTCCAATCAGGTCGGGCTTGAAGAGCACTTCTGGAGCACGGAACAAAGAGTTGGAAAGTTCAACCTTTGTGGTATCAGGCAGAGCATACGTTATCTGAAAACAAATTTCCTACAAACTTGAACTCTAATAAGGAGTTCACCTTCGAAGCATTACTCTCCACTTTAGTTGGATCCGAAGCCAAGTAGCATGCGTTCTCCTTGATTTCACGGACAATCTCAAACTCATTGCTACGATGGAACTCGTATCCCTCGCGACGCAGAAGCACCCGCAGGTACTCGGTGACGTCACGGCCAGCCAAATCCATTCGTTGGATTCTAAAGTTTTAATAATCAAGGCTCATTCAGGGAACTCGATCGACTAACGCATGCTTCATGGCAAATCCTTTGACGATCGGGACAGCGTGCGTGACTCCATCTCCAGAGTCAAGAACGACTCCCGTGGTTCTTCCGGTGGCGTAGAGCGAGAGAACAGCTTGCATTTGAATGTAAAGGGCGGGCACGTTGAACGTCTCGAAGAAGATCTCCGCTGATTTCTCACGGTTTTTCAGAGGGTTCAAAGGAGCGTCCGTGAGCAAGACTGGATGCTCTTCTGGGAAGATCTGAAAATGGATAGGTATGAAACGTCTTCATATCCCAGTTACCTGAAGTTGCTCGGGACCGAAAATGTACTCCCAGATCTTCTCCATGTCACTCCAGTTGTTGACGATACCGTGCTCCATTGGATATTCGATGGAGAACAATCCACGGTTCGATTCGGCTTTTGGACCTGTCGAATCAAATGGATAGAACGGATTGGTCAGTGCAACAACTCACCAATGAAGATGTCTCCTTCGAGTCCTCCCGCCATCACGCGGTGGTACTTCGGACGCCCAACAAAATTCGCAAACCGAACCTGGAAATGTTTATCGTTTGAAAAATGAAAACAACAAACATTTATTCACCTTTGGTTGTTGTTCTCCAGCAAATCCGGCCTTGATGACTCCGGATCCATTGTCGATCACTACCGGCTGATTAGTGATAATGTCGTAATCCATTTTATTACCTGAAACGCGTATTTGAAGACTAAGAACAGAAGCGTTTTCAGACAAAGATTGGAAGGGGAACGTAATTATTGAGAGAAATAGAACAGAAATTGTGAGAAGCAAATTAAATGCAAGTTGCGAAATGTACGCGACTTGCTCCATCGGTGTTTGCAGACGAGGCACCAATTGCGCGGAGAAAAATTGGAATCGAGAATCGAGAGTACATGGAGGCTAACTGCCGGGCAGGGACAAAACAAATAGAGAAATAGGGTTGATGAAGAGTAGGACCACTCAGAAAGATTGAGGAGAGATTGGAACCAAAAAAAGGAGACGAAGCGGTTGATGAGCAAAGTAGTCTTCAAATTTGAATGAGAAGAGAATCGGCAATACATCGAAGTCTTCTGTAGATGATATCTTCTTCAAATAACGTGTGACACCACATGACTTTCAAACAAAACAATTTGGAAGTAGAAGTTAAAAGAAACTACAGAAGAAGGAGCTCAAACAAGGTCCAACATTTTGGAACATGTATTTTGCTGGTTATCAGTTTATCAGTCGATCAGTGCACAACAGAGACAGCAAGCAATTACTGTTGACCGAACAGAGAAGCGACACGGGAACAGATGGCTTGCGCCCTTCTCCGTCTGTCGCTTCTCTCGCTCTCGTCGCTTGCGTCTCGCAGCTCCGGGACCTCTAGCGGACCTTGTGCTCACTTTTCTCAAGTTCAATCCCTCCCGGACTTTCACTTTTTCAGCATCATGCTCCCCAATGTATACAACGTCGAGTCGGATACTCTAGGAAACAGTTCGTCCAGATCCCCCAGCTTCAACAAAACATCTATTTACACAAATCCGAAGATGTTAGGAGACTTTTATCAGAATCTGAATTCTATGAGATGGTGAGCATATTTTTATCGTTATTCATTCTGAAAATCCTTTTTCCAGTCAACGAGAGTTGTGTGATGTGGTCCTCGAAGCATTCTCCGTGAACAGCACGTCCCCAGAAGACAGACTGGCTGAGCTATCCAGTGTTCCTCAGCACATTCATGCTCACAGAGTCATTTTATCAGCTTCCAGTTCCTATTTCAGGTACATATCATCCCTGTATATCCGTAATCATTTCTCTACAGAGCCATGTTCACTGGAGGCCTTCGAGAGAGTCGTCAAGCAGTCGTTCCAATAAAAGAGGTTGACGTGGAAGTTCTGTCCCAACTGATCGACTACATGTACACGGGAAGGATGCGGATCGACGAGCAGAACGTGCAGACGATCCTTGCGATGGCCAGTCTGCTCCAGCTGACTTGTGTCCGGGACGCTTGTGCTCGGTTCATGCTGGAACTGCTGGACATGACGAATTGTGTGGGCATGGCAGAGTTTGCGAGGGCTCACGCGTGTCATCAGCTGGCACACGCAGCACAGTTGTACACGAGACAACACTTTGCGTGAGTGATTCGACCGCGTGATAAGAAAGAATAGAACAAGTTCAGGGAGATAATTGACAATGAGGAACTGCTGAACCTGGACAAGGAAGCGTTCTGCGAACTGATTCAGGACGACCGGATAACTGTTCCGAACGAAGAGCCCGTGATGCAGGCGGTGCTGAATTGGGTCAGTCACGACGAGGAAACACGGACTCCGTTTCTGGCAGAGTGAGTGGATCCGAGGGTTCTGATGAACTTCCGAATGTTCAGACTGATGGCGAATGTGAGACTTCCACTTCTTGGAGATGATTATCTGTTCGAAAAGTGGAGACATGACAGACTGGTGAGTCTAGTGATAAAGTGATAAAGTGATAAAGTGATAAACAGTGGAGAGTTGTTCAGATAAAAAGTGATGCCGCGTGTCTGAATGTGATAATTGAGGGGATGCATCAGATGAAAGTGAGGAATCAGAAGGCAGAAGAAGTCGACGAGGCGGTGAATGTGAAGTGGTTCGTGGCCCGGGAGCCGATGCCCGTGTCGCAGCACATCATGGTGATCGGAGGACAGGCGCCGAAGGCAGTCACCAACGTGGATCTCTTCGACCCGGACAGCCAGTTATGGAACTCTTGTGCTTCGCTTCCGCAGAGAAGGTGTCGCAGTGGAGTGAGTGTGTGCAAGGGTTTCGTGTACACGACGGGCGGTTTCAATGGGGCACAGAGAGTTAAGTCCGTGGACTTCTACGATCCTCGAAGTGACACGTGGCGACCGGCGAATCAGATGACAGCCCGGAGGTCGACACACGGCATCACCACCTGTCAGGGAGTGCTGTACGCAGTTGGTGGATTCGACGGAACGACGGGGCTGGCGAGTGCAGAGTATTACGACCCACTCAGTGGAAATTGGTTCCCGCTTCCATCCATGGGCACTAGAAGGTCGAGTGTCGGAGTGGCAGCAGTTGGAGATGACATCTATGCGATCGGAGGATTCGACGGAGTGTCGAGACAGTGTCTGAACACGGTAGGTCGTGATTACAATAACGGGGGAATTTATTACGGGGAGTAGGTAATATAATTATAAAGCAATAGCAGGTGGTAACGGGAGAAGGAAAATAACAAAGAAAAAGTATTTTGAATGCAGTAGACGAAGTGGGAAACCAATAAATACTATGGTGGCTATCATAAAATTATCAACGGAATCAACGAGCCACAATCCCATTACGCCCATTCCTCGGCCTTCTCTGTATCAGCCACATACTCGTCGGCAAATCTTCTGAACTTGCTGATCAACTTTTCGAGTGGAACTTCTCCACGGACGGCGTTGTCTCTCGTGCGCACGTTCACAGTTCCGTTCTCCTTCTCCTTGGCCCCGATGACGAGGATGAAGTTGAATTGGGCGAGTTGAGAGTTACGAACCTAAAAGATACCAATTTAACTAATCTCTTCGGATTTTTGACTGACTTGTTTGTTCATCGTGTCCCCGCAGTGCTCATCATACTCGACTTCGAATCCAGCGTCGAAGATCTTAGCCTTGACTTCGTTGGCGTAATCTCTCACTGACTCGTGCACAGTGATAATTTTGCACTGGAAAGAAATCATCATGGAGAGACATTGACTTTTCACTAACTTGTCTTGGAGACAGCCAGAATGGCCATTTTCCTCCGTAACTTTCTGTTAGAATTGCTGTCATTCTTTCGACAGATCCGAGAACGGCACGATGGATCATGACCGGTCTTTGCTTCTCTCCCTTCTCACTGCAATTGTATCACTGTTTTGACATTCGAATATGGCTTAACTTACTCGAAATAGGACAAATCAAACTGATTTGGCAACTGGAAGTCAAGCTGGATCGTAGCGCACTGGAAGTTTCTCTTCAGCGCATCTTGAATCGTGATGTCGATCTTTGGTCCGTAGAAAGCACCATCTCCTGGGTTCAGAGCCCACTTTCTTCCAGTAGCGTTAAGAGCATCAGTAAGATCGGCTTCGGCCTTATTCCAGGTGTCGATGTCTCCAAGGAATCCCTCTGGTCTGGTGGACAGGTTCAGCTTGAAAGTGAATCCGAAAACTTTCTCGTAAGCGTACTCGAGGAAGTCAAGACATTGCTGAAATCAAACAAGTTTTTTGTATGATCAATGTGCCAGTACCTTGATCTCTTCGGCAATTTGATCCTTGCGGCAGAAGATGTGAGCATCATCTTGCTGGAAACGACGGACACGGGTGAGTCCCGTCAGAGCTCCGGACATCTCGTTTCTATGCAAGACTCCAAAATCAGCGAATCGGAATGGCAGCTCGTTATAAGTATGCGGTTGATGACCGAACATGAGACAATGTCCAGGGCAGTTCATTGGCTTCAGTCCGAACTCTTCCTTCTCTACTTCAATCTTGAACATGTCCTCCGAATAATGTTGCCAGTGTCCAGATGTCTCCCAGAGCTTCTTGTTGTACATGTTTGGAGTGATAACCTCGGTGAAACCGCGTCTTCTGTACTGCCGCCGGATGAAGTCGACCAACTTATTGTAGATATAAGCTCCTTTCGGGTACCAGAAAGCAGATCCTGGGGAGAGCTGATGAAAGAAGAAGAGATCCTGCTCCTTTCCCAGCTTGCGATGGTCTCTCTTCGCAGCTTCCTCCTGGAGTTTCTGCCACTCCTTGAGCTGCTTGGAATCCGGGAAAGAGATTCCGTAAAGTCTTTGCAGCGACTCAGCGTCGGCTTTTCCCTCCCAATAGGAAGAAGAGTTTTTGGTGATTGCGAGAGCCTTCACTTTTCCGGTGTGTCGAACATGTGGTCCTCGGCACAAATCGATCAAAGGACCACATCGGTAGACAGTGGTCTTGGGGGTGTTGATCTTCTCGTTGATGATGCGAACCTTGAACTGGTTGTACTTGAACATCTCGAGAAGATTCTCCTTGGTCATTTCAAGTCTTTCGAACTTCTGTTTGTCCTTAACAGCAGCCTTGACGATTTGGTCGATCTTGGGGAAGTCTTCCGGGCTGATCGTGCGATTCTCGTGCCACATGTCGTAGTAGAATCCTTCAGCAATCGGTGGACCGTAACAGAGATGCCCTCCGCAGAAACGCTCCATGGCTTCTCCGAGCACGTGGGCTGAAGAGTGCCAGAAAACCTGATAAGAAACACATGTTAAATTGAGTCACTGCGAAAAACTACTCACTTGCTTGGCTTCGTCATCGTCGAACTTCAGCAGCTCGAGAGTTGCATTTCCTTCGAATGGACGATCCAAATCCCAGACGACACCGTTCACTTTGGAAATGACAGCGGCTTCGGCGAGTCCTTTGGAGATTTTCTCGGCAATCTCGAATGGAGTAGTACGCCACGATTTTCCCTCATGAACCTTTCCGTCAGGAAGAGTAATTTCGATAGTCTCAGATTCCTTCGCAGCAATCTCAGCATCATACTCAGCCTTCAGCTTGTCCCACAGCTTGATTCTCTCTTCGATGAATTCTGGCCATGGCGCCATGTCAGTTGGAGCCTTCGACATTTTCTGAAAACACTTATTTTGAGATGAAGCGATAAATCAAATCAGAGAGAGGAACGTACATGACCGTTAACAAAATGGTACTTGACAGAAACTTCAGAACAGAATGAGCGTTTAACTGGGAATGATTTGACCAAAAATTTGGCTTGTTGACTGAGAATTAAAGTCCGGAAACAATTCAAACGCATCGAGTGAGTTCCATGCGGAGTTGCTGGAATTGAATGAACACGCTGCGCAAACCCTAAATATGAAGGTAATTTTACGGATTTCGAAATACAACTCGAGAATGATGGAAAGTGATGCAACGCATAGCGGAAGAGAAAACGTGGCGTCCACTACTACTACTGAGCAGGGCCGCAGAGAGTGGACGGAGAAGCATAGTGTAAATAGAAGTGAGGGGAGAAGAGACGGGGTGTTCGGGGACTATGCTGAATCGATTGAGTAGGCTGGTTTAAAGTGATATAGTTTTGGTTGAAAAATGGGTTGTTTTACAAGTTTTATGGAAAATTTTGAAAATTCCACGTTTCCGAAACGAGAAAAAAGAAAAAATAGGCGGAGAAGTGCTGAATTTTGGGGAAAATTCGGCAAACCTCCGGAAGTGCGCAAGCAAGGCGCACTTGCCGTGCCATGGCGCGTTTTCAAAATGAAGTTCGTTTTTTGTTTCGAGTTGCTTGTTTTGCGAGAAACAGCGACTTCTCAACGCTGACAATTCATTCATGCATCTGAAAATGTAAACTTCAGGTTGAAATATTTGACCGGCGAGCACATAAATGGAGATCAGGGCCTTCAATGGTAGAAATTCGGTCGGGAGCCGGAGTGACCGTCTACGATAGGAAGATCATAGCAGTAGGTGGGCACAAAGGAGCTGAAGTTCATCGATCCGCTGAGGTATTCAAAATGATTCGGTTGATTAGACGGGTTTCATTTTAGGTTCTGATTGACAACGAATGGACAAATCTTACGAATATGTCGATTCCAAGGAGAAATGCTGCTGTCGTTGCACTGAATGGTAAGATTTTTAGCCGGTACAAGTTTGATTAGGGCTTTTAAGAATTATTATACGCAATTGGTGGGGATGACGGCTCAAGCAATCTGTCAACAATAGAATGTGCTCAGCTGAGGGACAACTCAGACTCGCAGTGGAAAGTCATCGACGCGCACATGCCACAAGGACGATCGTACGCTGGAATTGCTCTGATTCCAAAGGAATAGCTGAATTTCGTCAAATAAAAACTCTTTCGTCTAATAAAATATGTACAAATTGTAAACTTGCTCTTCGAATATCAGATGATATGATTCTTATAATATTTGGTTGATATTACTCTTCCGATGTCTCTAGTGTCTTCTTCAGATGGCAGAAGAAGAGAAAGAAGGATCAGGAATCTTATCTAATTTTGAAGAAGAGTTTGGGAATAAAGATGGACTCGAACTTCTCGATTATGAACGAGCAACCCTTGCCAAAACTCTTCCAGCCAGTGTCATCTTCGTTGTCGCTGGAGGTCTAGGACTCGAACGACTTTTTCTGGAACACCTGATTCTGTTCTCGGATCGTCGATTGCTGGCTCTCGTGCTGAACACCAACGAGCACGACGAAAGTTATTTCATTTCGAAGCTCAAGGAGCATGATGTCGACTGTGAACCGAAAGTAATCAACTCGGAAGTCTCGATCAAAGACCGACAGTCCATCTACCTCGAGGGCGGTGTGCAATTCTGCTCAAGTCGTGTTCTTCTCGTGGACCTTCTGCAAAACCGTATTCCTATCGACCGAATCGCAGTCATTCTCGTGTATAGAGCTCATCAGTATGCTGTCTTTCGCTAAATTCCCTCTAACCTTCTTCTTTCAGAACACTAAACGCCTTTCAAGACTCATTCATCTTGCGGCTCTACCGCGAAAAAAAGCCAAATGGAATGGTGAAGGCGTTCACGGACGTGCCGAACATCCTGTCGTCTCTCGGTCAGCTCCAGCGTCTTGTCGACCGACTCTACGTGCGACATGTTGAACTGATGCCTCGATTCTCGAACATCATTGAGTCGGAACTCAATCGGCACCAGCTGCGCACTGCAATCTTTTCTGTAGATGTGCCCATACCTCTCCGACGAATTCACAGAACTCTCATGGACTTTATCAAAGTTTGCGTTCGAGACCTGCGAACTTGTTCTTCTTCTGGGAAGCAAGCAGACGAACACAATGAAGAGATGGTGCACGTTCCTTGGGCAACTACTCAACTTGAAAAGAGACTTCGAGACCGACGAGGACAAGTTTCCGACAAGCAACAACGACTTCTGAATGATGCGGCATCACTGCGTGAGATTCTGCAGATGTCAGAAAACATGGACGCAGCGACTGTGTTGTCTCGACTGCAAGTTCTGAAGAACGACAGGACCGTTGTGGAAGAACACAGCGGCTGGCTGATGTCTCCTTCGTTCAATCGTGTCATGGAGGATCTTCTTTCGGTAGCGGGTATCAACAACGGAAAGGGCGATCCAAAGAAGTACCTGGTCCCTGCGAAGTGGAATGTACTGTCAGATGTTCTCAAGGAAATCAAGAACATACCGTTGGAGAAGAAGGAATACACAGATTGTTGTGAGTTTGTAATTATTGCAGAAAAGTTTAAAACTTAATATTTTCAGTGCCGTCCATTCTGATTATCACTAATTCCGATGACCTATCCCGCCAAGTTTCCGATGTCGTTCGATATGGTCCGAACAAGATGAAATGGCTGACGTGGAGACAGTTAGGTCAGAAGAGCTCCCAACCAATGCCTGACGATGAGCCTTTGTGGGAACCTGACTTCATTTCACAACTGATCCGAAGCTCTCTAGTTTGTGACTATTTCCAAATTCCGTTTGAATGTCTGTTTTCAGGACAGTGAAGCTAAAAGTGAAGTCATCGCCAATGTTCAGAAGTCACAAAAGACCACTGCGAGAGCTGCTCAGAAACGGAGAAAACATGCCGAAGAGCTGCACGGAACAAGTTCGGACTCGCGATTCCAGACAAGTATCATACAGTACGGAATTCTGCAGTACAAACGACGCAAATCTGGTAATGAGGTGAGGAGAAACAGGAGCAAAGTTCATTCAACATGAAGAAACACAAAGTTATCATGAGATTATTACTGTGCTTTTGGGAGCTGAGTGAAGAACTCGATCTGCATGTCAGTGTCTGACGGGAAGCCGGCCAGAGCAGTCACGAGCTTCGTGAGTGTCGAGAACTGACGCATGAACGCGTTGCTGATCGGTGTTCCTGGCGGAACAACCGGAGCCTTCAACAGAAGAGAGAGGACCGACAGGACCGAATGGAACGGTTTGTACTCCTCTCCGACCTTGTAGGTGACACGGCTCGCCAGCTCAGTCAAGATGGCCAGATCGTAGATAAGCGGGGACGCGAGCAGAGAGTCCTCGCAAGTGTTGTGGACTACGAAAGTCTGCTTTCCGCCCATAAAGATGCTGGAAGAATAATGGATTTTTCGTATTGTTCCGCTTCTGGTCTTACCTGCAGATGTATTCGTCCATTGCACGCTTCGAGTCGGCCACAAAAGGCACGTACTTGATTACAACACAGTGATCTGGGTTCTTGGCATCCGGGAACAGGATCTGGTTCGACTTAACCATGTCATCCACAACGGACGACTTGGAAATCTCCTTCGAACGGAACTGGCGGGCTTCGCTCAAGTTCTTTCCGTCGTTGTTTCCGAGATGATTGTATGAAACGATCGACTCCGGCTTTAGTCCACTGCTGACAAGGAAGTCTACGAACGCAGACTTGAACTTCGTCTGTCCGGACTTGAAGTCGTCGCCACCGACGAAGACGTTGTGTTTTTCGGCGAGCTCGATGATTCCCGGAACGAGGGTGTTCTGTGGAGATCCGTTGATGTAGTGGGCTCCTTCGAGAATGGAAGCGACGGCGAAGATGTTCGACGGAGACACTTCGTCTTCGTTCCTGCTGATGGAACTCAAGATCTCGTCAGCGGTGCTGTTCAGTCCGTCACGGACATCGGTGTATCTCTCCGTGTTGGCTGTCCACAGCACGATCACGCATTCCAGCTCGTTGTCTTTCTTGAACTTGCGGATATCCGCGCGGATGTGCTCCAAGTGAGCCAGCTTGTTGTCTCCTGGAATCACGTTGTTCGCACGATCTCCCTGGTTGGACGCGATGAAGTCCGGATAGTAGACGGAAGGGAGGGGGACGATCGGCTCCATGAACGGGCGGAGCTTCTCCTGGAGCTCTGGCTCAAAGACCTTGGCACGGGCCATGGCCTGGTACAAGTTCGAGTCGCTGATGTCCCATCCGCTGATGACCAGATCGTTTGGTGAAAGGATCGGCACGATGTCTTTGAACGGCACGTAGATCTGATTCTGGCTGGCAGAATCGTATCCCAGATGGACAGTGGCGGTTTGGGTGACAGACCTGGAAATAGGAGGGAATCAGAGATTAGGTGGTCTTGATGAGCTCACCCGAAGTAGTTGGCCTGGTTCTGACCCTCTTTGGTTTTCCACGTCATTGCGTACTTGTTGGCGTAAATGGATCCGACGGCCGTTGATCCATTGTTTCCGCCGAGACCGACCAGAAGCAGACCAGTTTTGCGTGGCTTGAGCACCGTCTTGAACGAGTACTCGTGCTCTTTAGGAGTCACGTGCAAGCCATCAACACGTCTTTCGAAGTGGTTTTTCCTATAGCTGAAGCGCGACTCGAGCACGCCGTTATCCAGCTTCACATTCGGAGACTCGACGATCAGCTGCAATTTACATAACTGAACTTTGCACTTTCTATTCTATCCACTCACTCTTTTCGATAATCCGTTGACTTGGGACGAGCTCATTTCGAGGCAGTCACGCGCACTTTATTACCTGAAAGACGCGAAAGTGGATGTGCGAATGAGCAAGAAGCAACGTGTTGAGCGAGAAAAGGGAATCAATAGAATTATGGGGATGAGGAGCGAGCGAGAAGAGAAAAGGGCAAGGCGCCCTCGTGCTGCTCGCGCAATGAATGTCCTAATGCCATGTCTCGCGACCGACCGAATGAGTTTTGCTAGACTAGTCCCGCCCCTTTCGAGCACGCCTACTTTGACGGAGAGTGGAGAAAATGAAGAGTGCCGAGACGGAATACGATATAAACAATTTCAGGTTAGTGCAACGACGGGAGAAACGAGTTCAAAGAACGAATGGGAAGTGAAGGAAGAAGTGGAAGATGTAGACGAAGATTCGGTGAAGACCATCGGAGAAATGGGAAATGTGAGAGAAACAAGACGAGCATTCGACAAAGATCATTTTTCAGACGGAGCTGATTGTGTGCACTGCTCGGGAGCGGGAACGATACACTTTGTTGAAGCTGCTGGAGCAGAAAAAACCGAGTGCAATCGTGCTGTACACGATGTCCCTGCAGACGCTCAGGCAGATAGAAGTGAGATAAATAGATCAAACAATTTTTTGACTGGAAAGCGTTGATTTTAAGATTTATCGATCTACTCATCCGAAGAGACACTTACAAGTCTACTGGCTGCAATATCGAGAGTCGACGGAAGAGAGCAGGTATCTGGAATCCATCAACAGAGAAACGATGTCATTCGAAATGCTCATCAGAGAACAAGGAGTGAGCCACGAGTCGTTAAGGGTCATATTCAGGTTATCATTCCTTCCAGACTCTGATGATTGCTCGTGAGTTCAACGTCGATAGAGAAGAACCGCCACGACTGAAAACATCCACGAGAGACGGAGGAGGTATCGTCCGTCGAGACGTGGACCCCAGAGATCAACAAGAAGCCGATGACCTGGATCGTCCGAAGGTGTTCAAGCGTTTCGAATTCATTAAACTGTTTCGTTTCTCAGATCATCGTCGACATGCGAGAGTTCAACAGTGAGCTGCCGACTATCCTGTACACGAAAGGCTACGATGTGGTGGCGACGACAATCGAGGTTTGCAATCCAAACCAGACAACACCCTGCAGACACAGAGAAAATTGGAGTTAAATTGGAAATTTTTTTCAGATTGGTGACTACATTCTGTCTCCCGACATTGCCGTCGAAAGGAAAGCGTTGGACGATTTGACGCAGTCCCTGCAATCTGGAAGAGTCTTCAAGCAGATAGAGCAGGTACAAGGATAACATTCGGAGAAGCTGAAGGGTCTGTTCAGATGCTCGAGCACTACGACTGCTCAGTGCTCCTCATCGAGTCCAACAGAAAGTTCGAGACGAAAATCGTGAATGGAGGACCGTTTCAAGGAGAAATGACTCGTCACTGCCGAGACATCCGTGCTCTCTTCTGCTCATTGATCCGAACTAACCCAAAAATGAGATGCGTGTGGACGATTTCACCTTCCAACTCTGCAGACTTCTTCTCCGAACTCAAAGTGAGTGGTTTCCACTGTTCTCTGAATCAATGCTTTATTCCAGCTGAATTCCCCAGAGCCTGACGTGGATCGTGCGATTTCTCTCAAAGCAGATCATGTGGAATCTAGTCAGGAAGCCACGGAAGCTGGAACGTCGACGAGCAAGCCGAAGGGAAAGAAGTGGAAGCCAAATCCTACTATCGTCAGGACACTCACCAACAACTTCGGACTGAAAGTTTCAGACGCCCACAACCTTCTCGCCCATGCTCCAGTAAGCTGTTACTCAAAAACCGAGAGAGATACCTCCATTCCAGATAAAAACGTTTGCCGAGCTCTTCTCGTCGGGAATCTCAGCATCGCTTCTTTCCAAATACATTCCCACTTCGCAAGCCGATTTTATCAAAGAAGTTTCAACATTCGACTTCAGCAAAAAATAACTGGTTTCAAAATGTCATATCATCTTAACCGATACTCGAAAATATTGCATTCTGTTTTATAAACGCCTTCTCACCAATGGAACAGCTAATCTGTAAACAGGAATGGGATAGTGTCCGATTCAATACATGATCTTTTGCATATTATTCGGTACCTTCGTGGTTTGTGTCGATTCGTTTATGTTATTTCTGATTTCATCATCACAATTCGTTTACCTCAGTGTCGGGTTACACGAAAATTGTTTATACGGGTTCAAGTCTGCACTCTCCGGGTGTCATCAGAAGAAATACGAGTGTGGAGGGGAGAAACTGTTCAATGATACGGTCGGTTCGGGTGATAACCGGCGTGGAGTACTGTTTAGTTGAAACGTGATTCTTCGAAGAAACGGCGAGAACCACACGTTTCTTGAGTTGACACACTGCGTCTCTCAATTCTTTCCACTTCAACATCTTCCTTTTTGGCAGCGAAAGATGAACCCAACGATGCGGCAGTTCTTGTTTACTTGGGGTCATATCAAGCCTCTCCGTTATCAGTCGGTGATTGCGACGAAGTCAGTTGACGGCAAAACAGTCGATAGTCGACGACAGTACGCGAAGATGGCAGCTCCCGAGGAAAGCGTCGTGGCCAAGAATGAGGTTCGTTGCCGGATTCCCGTTAGATCGTCATACTTCGATTCAAATTTTTCAGATGCAGCGGTTCATGGTTGATTGCATGACCACGGCAGGGGCATCGGAATCCCATGCAACTCAACTGGCTCAAGTGCTTCTGGAAGGAGACGTCCGTGGACACTATTCTCATGGACTCAACCGACTCGGTTTGCGAATCAGTATCAACAAATATGCTATTCAAATTTCTCAGACATGTACGTCAGAGATGTTCAACAGAAAGTGTGCAAAGGCGAAGGGGAGCCGATCGTTCTAAAGGAGAGGGCTGGAACCGCGTGGGTCGACGGAAACAACCTTCTCGGTCCTGTCGTCGGTAACTACTGCATGGACCTGGCCATCAAAAAAGCAAAGGATGCGGGAATCGGATGGGTAGTTGCGAAGGGATCTAACCATTACGGAATCGCGGGATGGTATGCTCTACGAGCCATGAAGCAAGGGATGCTAGTCAGTTGAAGTTTAAACCTCCGTAACAAGTCGATCGTTTAGGGAATGTCGATGACGAACACTTCTCCAATCTCATACCCAACTAGAAGCGCTGTTCCGGCTCTCGGCACCAATCCAATCAGTTTGGCTGCGCCTGGAACCAACGACGACGCCTTCGTGCTCGACATGGCGTCGACGACTGTAGCCATCGGAAAGGTATTCTATTTACTTTATTAAAATGGGGACAGTTGTCAGAAACGAGTTGAGCGATCCGTGTCGCATATCAAAATCAGTAAAAGCCTAGTTCGACTAGAGATCGGGACGAATACAGCAGGTAGATGCGGAAATCGGTGCTTAAGCGTTCTTGTCCTTCTTGAACGTCACTTGAACTACATCGATGTGGTCGTAGGAGAAGAGGGCAGCACAGAGACAGAAATAGAACTGCCAGCGGCGATGGAAGTCGTCCGGAAGCTTGAACTTGGTCTCGATCTCTTGCTGAGCCTTCATCCAAGCACTGAAAACAACCACTTGACAGTTCAACTTCTCTGAATTTCAACTCACAAGAACCAGTGTTCCAAGGTCATCGAGTAGTGATGTCCCATACTGAAGAGGTCAGTCTGTTTCAAGGTCGCTGGGAGTGACTGCGAAATGGCACCGAGAGATGGCAGATGACCTCCTGGGAAGATATACTTCTTAATGAAATCAGACGAGGAACGGTACTGGTCGTAGTAGGCGTCGGGGCAAGTGATGGCCTGTAAATCGAATTAGGAACGTGTTTCCTTGATCATTTGGAAATTTTTTTTGAGACGGTAACCAACCTGCAAAGAGGCGATTCCTCCATTCTCGAGCACGTCGTTGATGATCTGGAAGTATTGTGGCAAGTACTTCTCGCCGACGGCTTCAATCATCTCGATCGACAGAACCCGAGTGTACTTCTCTTTCACCAAACTAAAATTACTTTTTGAAACAAGCTCCTTAAGGAACCGCTCACCGGTAGTCCTGGAACTTGAGCTCAATCCGTCCTTCGAGTCCGGCCTCAACCACTTTCTTCTGTCCCCACTCCAACTGCTCCTTGGAAATGGTGATTCCAGTCCATTTGCATCCGGTACGCTGAACGGCACGGATTGCAGCAGCTCCCCATCCACATCCGATCTCAAGAACGTGGTCGTTGGCAGTAAGTTCGAGTTGGTCGATCAGGCGGTCGATCTTCTTGTACTGTGCCTTCTCAAGTACGTCGAAGTCGACATCGCTGACGGGTTTTACCTCTGAAAGCTTAGACTTTCAGAATGTATCTTTCCTAATCTCACCATCAAAAAGAGCGCACGAGTAGGTCATGGATTTGTCGAGGAACAGCTTGAACATATCATTTCCAAGGTCGTAGTGAGCCTGGATGTTCTTTGTGCTCTGGGAAAGAGTATTCTCGAGGAGCCAGTGCTGGATGTAGTTGACGACCTTGGCAAGTCTTCTAACGGCATCAACCGCGATCTGGGAAGCCTGCGATCCGATCGACTTAGTTCTCGGCTTGTCTCCGTACAGTGCCTTGTTTGCTGCGACGGTTTGCTTCTTGCTGCGAATAAGGAGACGAAGGAACTCGGTTGGGTTCGGGGAGCACGACCAGTCGTCGGCCATGTACGTCTCGCCAAGTCCCATCTTCGGGTCGAGCAGCATCAGCCAGCAGAAGTGGAGAGGGTTGTGGATGGTGAGGAGCACCGGCTTTGACGGGGAGTTGTTGTTCGCCTCGGCGACATTCCCGAACTCGCAGTCGTAGTTAACAGATGGAATTTGGAGGATCAGTCTCTCGGAAGATTTCGCAAGGAATGTGGTGAAGAAGCTATAAAGAAAACAATGTCATGCCGATATCGAAATAGAGAAACTACCTGCGGATGGACGGGATGCAGAGGTTGGTGACCAGAAGAGTATAGAGAAAGCTACCAGCCTGTGGTGGTGCCGACGACTTCGCAGTCTTCATGCTGTGCGATGTGACCTCCGAAGCCATACACTGAAATGAGCGTATGGATGATGCGTTCCGATCTTTGTATTTCCGTGGCAAGAGGCGGGCAGAAAAAGTTTCGATTTTAACTAGTTCCATTATGCGGACAGACAGTGGAATCTTTGAGTCATTCGAATTCGATTAGCGTGCGATGGAGTGCAAGTTTAAGGAAAAGAAAGAGGTAAAAAGTTGTTTTGCCTTGATGCAGCACGAGAAACCGAAGGGGCAGAAGGTGAAGTGAGTGTCCTTCAGACGTCTTCAAGTGCTTACCGTTTTCTGACAGAATCACTGTTAAGGAACGGGCGAGAGAAGAGTGACGAAGAGACCTGGAGGGCGAGGACGTGGATTGGTGCCACGAAAATGTAGGGCAAGGTCACTGGGAGGTCACGGTGAAATGGAGACGGGTGGAGAGGAAGCCGATCCACTTGCAACAAACGGGGGAAAGTGAGAGGGATCCTGTTTGTTTTTAGGTGCCGTGGGAGATTTGATTATATACTGTTACAGTTGGTTGACTGCTTTTTCTCTTTCACGTCAGATAAACGAAGAACGTAGGCTACAGAGAAGGGGGAGAAATTAGAATATCGGACAGAGAAGAAAGATGAAGTTCATTCTGACCCGACGGTCACCTAACATAAAGCTCGAACGGATCAATGATAAAGAGAAAGTGACAGAAGGGAAAGAAAGACAGCGCGCGATGGAAAAGTGAACAAGAGAAACGGAATGACCCAAATCGGCCGATCCGTACTTTGCATCCGAATAAAAGTGGTGATGGAAAGAAGCAGGAGGGCTGGGGATTGAAAATATCTAGGATGTGGACTAAGAGACGGAAACAATCTTCTGATTCAGGTCGAATTAGCTGCGAGGAAAGAGAAAGCGGTGCCGTTGACATGGGGAGTCGGAGCAGGAGGCACTGAAACCAACAACCCGCTTCACGTGCTGAACGGAGGAGGACTGCTTCCTCTCGGTGGAACTGAGATTAGCGGTATAGCCGAAAGAGAATGAAATGGGTGTGTAGTGTTGATTTGTAGGAGGCTACAAGGGCTACGGCCTCAGTTCGATGATCGAAATCTTTTGCGGTGTTCTCGCTGGAGCACACTGGGGACCACACGTTAGGAAGTGGATGAGTACAAGCACGGAGGCAGATTTGGTGAGCGACAGCATCCTTCGCGAATCCTAAATTCAATATTTCCAGGGCCAATGCTTCGTTGCCATTGATCCAGAAGCCTTCGCTCCAGGATTCGCTGAACGTCTTCAGGATTTCATGGACACAATGAGAAACTTGCCGACGGTAATTTTTGAACATTGTCTAGACACCCAGCCCCGTGATAAGTTCATGCGGCTGTACTACTAAATTAACGCGTTTGTTCAATTAGATCAATCATTTTTCAATTTCAGACGGACGCTACGAACAAGGTTGAAGTAGCAGGGGACATGGAGAGAAGGCATGAAGAGCTGGTCGAGCAACTCGGCGGCATCCCGTATCATAAAAACCAAATTGCATTCGTGGTAACCACACATCAAACTGTTTTCTCTTCCCAACCTTGACGTTTCAGAACGAACTGGCCAGCAAGTTGGGCGTGAAGACAGTCGATCTGGTTGCATAAGAATATAACATTTACTGCTTTGTTTTGTGTAAATTTTACAAGATCCCTAGATTAGTTATTGTGCCAATTCTATTTTCGTGTACCATTATGTCCAATAAAGCCGTTCTGAGCACGTTTCACGGCAACCCGATCAATCATCGCAGCCAAAACTGCGTCTTCCTGTCGTTTCTCCACTCACTCATCGCATGCCTCAGCTGACAAAACGGAGCACCCTCCTGTGATAAATGGTCTCCTCGGCTGCGTCTCGTATCTGCGTGTAGTGCACAAAAACAGCTGTCAGGCGACGGGCGCCTGTCGCCGAGTGTCATCGCCCGTTTCTCGTGTTCACCACTTCTTCAGAATACTGAATTTCGTCGGTCACATCACGCTTCCGTCTCCTTTTCTGTTTATTCTCGCTCACTCGGCTCCCATTCATAAACATTCTTCCAGAACGAGCAAGGGACCACTTTTCGGTGGCAGGGCAAGCATGTTTCGAGCAGAAGAGCAGGGCTGCTCCAAGTATCGACCGACTATGCGGGTGAGTAGAAAGAGCACTAATTAGTTTCCCCGCCACTCCTTCAATCTGGTTTCCGGTAGCTCGGAGATCCAGAAACGTCTTCCTTCCAGACTTTTGCTCTGATTGCGAGCCAAATGGTAAGTGGTTCTGTCATTTTAGGAAAGAGATCAACTAGAATCTTAGAATCTCGATTTTTAGTTTGCCTCGATCTTTCTTGCTTCAATCATCCTAATCTGCGAAGTTTCTTTGGCTGCCTTCGAGTACATTCACTGTCGTTTAGACGGCAATCCGCTCTCCGCAGTATTCGCCGGTATCTCCTCACTAACCCATCTAGATCTTTCCCTTTATTCCAGCCATTTTCACCATCCACTCATTCTTCACCATCTTCTACATCATCGGAGCATTCAGACTCATCGAGTGCTTCATGGTTCCTTGGCTCACTCTCCAAGTAGGACCATCCGTTCCAACCCATTGAACACTCCTTTCCAGCTCATCTTCCTCACAACATTCTCTCTCTTCGTTATCGTCTGGTGGATCGCCACTCTGCTCTCCATATTCAACTTGGTCCAATACTACACAACCACCAGTGACAGTTCGGTGTTTCTACCCACCCGTCCCCACATTTTTTTCACTTCAGAAGGCCTCACGAATGCCGAGTTCTTCGTGTTCACTGGAGTCATTCTCACTGTAGTCCTTCTGGTCTCCATGAAGGTTTCGCATGTCCTGTACAAAGGATTTGTCAGTGTTCGCAGCCAGAACATCTCAGTTTATCGGATAGCCGAAGCAGTGGAACGGAAGGGATCCGTCCTGAAGCCCAGTTATGTCTAGTACCCTCCCATCTAATGATATCATTTCGAACCGTTTCGGGTAAATGTCTATAAAGATTGTCAATGATTCCGTGTTGGACGACCAGATGACGAAACTATTCTTTGCCTAGGTGATCAACTTTTGATCAACAATCAAATTTGGCCATTCGAACGTGTCGTTTCTGTTTGTTTTCGTGGTCTGATTTGAGTGTGTTTTGCGAACGAAATTGTCCCGGAAGACGGACGGAAGTGATCCGGAGAGAACAGAATCTTGTAACTTGAAACTGAAATGTGAATGATAGAGTGTGAAGAGATGAGAAACAACTATTAAATGCCGGGTGATTAAATATTGCATACTTTCATCAGGCGAGTACAGAACAGCCGAGAACCGAAACAGACTCCAGCAGAACATTACACTTTTCGTTCCCAGTCTGCAATTCGCAGGTGACACACCGACTGTCCACTTTCTCAGGGTCACTTGCCAACTGGTAACGGGTCAGTTCTGCTTTGTCTTTCATTCCGAAACCTCTGAAAGTTCGTCAAATTTTGACTCATTTTCCGATTCCCTTTCCATTTTCTCGCGCCCGCCCACTTTTAGCGAATGAGTATAAGGGGACGGCACGGAAGAGAGACAGGTTACCTGACCAGTCGCTCCCGTATCACTTCTTTTCCTGTCCTCCTTATCGATTCGCGTTCACGATGTTGTCGTTTTCTTTTCTCATCCTCTTATTCTCTATGTATTCTGAAGCTTCCCTGCAGAGGTATGTCCCTCCTGTTATTCCCCAGTCAATTTCATCTTCAGAATTCGAAGAGGAGCCTACATGTCGAGTTCATACTCAAGACCCAGCTATTCCGAACAATGGAATCAGAACAATCAGAACAACTACAACCCGTATCAGAACTGGAATCAGAATCAGAATTCTTGGGGACAAAATCAGTACCAGCAGAACGGAGGACAGTATGGATCGAGTTACGGCAGACCTTCCAGCTACAGCCCACCACCATCATACGCACCGCCGAAGTCTCCCTACAGTCGTCCAGAACCCACGTATTCTCCGTACTCTCGTCCACCTTCTTCGTACGGACGTCCTCCCCAGATGTATCCTGCTCAACCGTATCCTGTGATGCCTTCAGTCCCTCCAGTAGTCAGTCAACCGAATGTTCCTCTGACTCCCGTGGTCCCTGAAACGCCAGCAATCCCCATTCCGGTTCCAGTTCCTGGACCAGTCGCCCCAACCGATCTTGCTCCTTCCACTCCGGGTCCACTCTTCGGAGGCGTCGAACCTGGCGCCGGATCACTCGTTCCAGGATCAGTTCCTCCACTGCCGCCGACTGACGAAGAGATGACAAGAGTGGACGCGGCAGAGAAAGAAAATGAAGTGAGTGAAATTCTAAAAGTCTATTAAAACTCAAAATATGAATGTTCAGGTTCGAAAAGCCCGTGGAGGACCTCCTGGAATCAATGTGGATGCAATCGCAGAGACAGGAACTCTTCCCCCGCAAGCAGCAGTTCCCGAGATTCCGATGCCTCCTGTGCGATAAAAGTCTTGCCTAAACAATTTTCTGTACATTTCTTATCATTTCGCTTGTGTAAGCTATCAGAATCTCAAAGTTCAACGCTGTCAAAAAATGATCCAATCATTCTCTCTTTCTTGTTTACTTTTTTACAAGCATTTCAACTATAGGGACTATACAGACTGTGAGAAACCGATACAGAAGCCGAATGACTGATGTTCTTTCCGCTAACCGTTATCTCGTTTATCACCTTCTCCAAACGACAGCAGCGGATGCGGATTAACTGAAGACGTCCGATGCGATACAAATTCGAAACGAAATCCAAGTGCACAGAGCTGTTAAGGAGATCCATTCAAACCAAACTCGGTACCAAAAAAACCCAGCAGGTCATCGGCTCTCCCGACGACTCCGACAACACACTCTCATACACGACCTCCTCCGTTCCCATCAATAGAAGTATGCGTCTTCTGTATGGCTAGGGTTCCGTTTCGGCACATACATAAGGACACATACTCGCTTACACATACTCGCTTAGTACCTCCTTGGAGTCAAACTTCAGATTGCCGAAATCGCCCGGAGGTTAGCCCGTTCCGAAAAACGCCGCAGTCCTCGACGGGGT
>LR539625.1:0-15240 GCA_900536315.3 Caenorhabditis becei
AGATGGATAGGTGAAGATGGATAGGTGAAGATGGATATGTGTCTGAAAATCTCGCTAATTTCTGTTTGCCCAGCTGGTCCACCATTGGTCCACCCTTCCACTGTTGTCCCACCACACTCATTCCCTTCCGAATGTCTTATCTCCGACCGAACCTTGTCCGTTTCTCCGATGTTGGGCTTCCTTATCACTGAAAATCTTTAAAAAAAATATAAATGCTTTCCAATTTTCTGGTCCCACGTAATTTTTTCAACTCCAAGACATTCAACAATCATGGTTACTGTTGTGTCCAGCTACGGTAACACATAAAACACTATCTTTCTTAGAGGACACCATACCAATTGTGAGTTCTGAAATCTTGAGCAGCTGGGCAAACAGTAATTGCAAGATTCACAGGGGGATATAGAGTCATTAGCACGTCAGGGCCAGGTGTAGTACGCACCCTTGGTCCACCTTTCCATCGTTGTCCCACCACACTCATTCCATTCCCCAAATGTCTTCTCTCCAACCGAACCTTGTCCGTTTCTTCGAGAACCTTCCATTGGTCCCTTTAACCCAAGTTATCAACCATTTTGAAGACTCTGATTTGTGAGTTTCTTATCAATTGCTTATCAGTTATCAATCGCTGTTTTCAGAATCAAGTTATCAGTCTTATCACCGAATTTCCATGAAGCTATCAGTCCTCGGAGAATCAATGGATGTTCAGTTTTACAGTTGGACATTGCGAAATCAGAAATCAATATTGAAATTATACCATTGGATGTTGAATTGATTAAAAAAGGAAAACTGAAAGAGAACATTGTTATCAGATATATCAATGCTGATAGTGATAAGGAATCGATTGATAATGATAAGACCGTTTGGATCCATCGAAAAGACTGGAAAACCCAGGGAAATCGATTGATTCTGGAGACTTCTCAATCGATTTGTGATAAGTTTTCGATTCCATTCAGGTCTTCTGGAACGGAAAATTCCCTTTGGATGACTAGAGAAGACCTTTTGAAAGTCAACTGTCAGTTCAAACATTTCGGAGCTAATCAGTTTACTGATAAGGATTTCAATGTGTTTTTGCACTCTTGGATTGCTGGAAGTCATGATAAGGTTCAGCATTACTCGTTTCAAGTTGGAGAAGATGTGAAGATTGAGGAAGTGATAAGAGGACTGATAACCGAGAAATGGGATCCGGCGAAGAGGGATCGGAAGTTTATGTGAGTTTTTGAGAGGGATGGAGGTGTTTTGAGGCCTAGTGATCAACTGATAAGTTTATCAGCTTATCAAGAGCTGCATTTTTGTAGTTGATAACTTTTGTCTATCTCTTATCAGTGATAAGCTAGCTCGTGTTTTCTGTACTCTTACTTTAGTAAAAGAGGCAAGTTTTGATCAGTGATAACTCGGAACTGATAAGAGATTGAGAAAAATTATCAACTAGAAAGTTCATCAGCTTATCAAAAGCTTTATTTTTGTAGTTGATGACTTGTTTCTATCTCTTATCAGTGTTAAGATATGATGGGTTTCCTGTACGCTTACATTTATAGTGAGAGCCTAGCTTTGATCAGTTATAACTTGAGACTGATAAAAGATGAGGAAAAGTGATAAACTACAAAGTTTATCAGCTTATCAGAAGCTTCATTTTTGTGGTTGATAATTTTTTGCTATCTCTTATCAGTCCCGAGTTATCATCCACTTTTCCAGGACCTTCTCCCCTGCTGCCGTTGTGCAACCTCTTATCGATATGGCTGATGGCTATGACATCACTCTAACCTGTCAGAGAGAGCGTCTTGGAACTGTTCTTATCACTGATAACACTCTTCACATCGTCAAATGGTGCTTCCCGAAAAACATAAAATGGACGGATTGGTACCTTGAGAATGAAGTGGTCTACTATAACCGAAAGATCAGAGACGCAAGAACTCCAGAATCCAGAGAGGAGCATCAGAAAACTAGAGCAAGATACTTGGAATCGTTGAGGAACATTCGAGAAGATCAGCAGTTGGAAGTGGATGGTTTCGAGTATCCAGAAGAATACGATTTCGATCAGGAGAACTGATAACGCAACTGATAACAGAATTGATAACAGAGTTTTACTTTGGAAGATGAATTCTGAGCTGATTAATAAACAAATCGATAAATCAAAAAATTATGATCAGTTCCAAGTTGTTGCTGATAAATTGGGTTTCCTGGATAACAACTGATCGGATTGATCTTCGGAGCACTTGGAATTTCTTGATAACCATTATCAGTTCCCTTATCACCCCAATTCATAATCTGCCCGAGTTCCTTATCAATTCGTCTTCTTCTCGCATCTGGAGGCGGCGAGCCGATCCTTGCGAATCTGATAAGGAGAATTCTTATCAGTGGGGAGTCTTATCAGTCTTATCAGCTCACTCAGCATGTTCCGTTTCCAGATCTCTCGACACTTGTTTTCCGAGGCTCGAGATCTCGTTGACGGCGGGCGTGCAAAGCCCCAACAGTTGTGGAATACGGTATCCAATGGAATTCGCGAATGAATCGATGATTTCGGGGCTTGGCACTGTAACTGATAAACTACTGATAATCCACTGATAAGGCCCAACACGCCAGGCCATCCCATCGATGGGGAGCAGGTGGAGGAGGAGAAGGTGATTTTGTTTCATCGAAATTCAAAAAACTTCACACTTTCCCAGACCCCCCCCCCGTTCTTCTCTCCTGTCTGCGTCTCTCATTTCGCGCCCACTTCGACCCCGCCCACTTCGACCCCGCCCACTTAAACCACGCCCACTCCATTTTTTTGGGCGCGAAATCTTCAGCGATTCGCAGCGGAGGGCCGCCGGGACGGATTTCGCTGCCATTTCGATGGATTTTCAATAAAATTTGATGTTTTGTTTATTGATTTTTTGAAAATTTCCCATTTTTTCTTCAGAAACTTTTCGATTTTCTTGAAATTTTTCCCCCTTTCTTTCTTCTGATTTTTCGTAAAATTCCTCCTCTCATTCTCGTCATTTTTTTTTGCTTTTCGGTAAAAAATTTATTCAGAAATCAATGAGACAGGAGAAGGACTATCGGAAGGCTCTGTGACATTGCAATCTCATCAGTTCAGTTCAGCCAAAAAATCATTTGCAATGATTTGGATTTCAATCCCAATTGGTGGGATTGAATTTTGTCACAGAGCCTTCCGGAAGTCGGGTGGACTGATAGGGACTTAGTGATAAGGATCAGAAATCAGATTGAGTGGCCCCTTGAATTTTTTTGATTGTTAGGGTCCTAATTTTGACTGATTTTGGTCATTTTTTCCGTGTTTTCGCTCCAAATTTTTGCTTTCCTTTTCCTAGAAAATTTGTTCAGGAATCAGAACGACTTCAGAAGGCCCGCATCAACTTGAACAACTCAATGGATTCAAATCAGATCATTTGCAACGTTCTTCTCTTTTTTGGAAAAGAGTTATGACAAGTTGTTGTGTGGCCTTCTGGAGTCGGGAGACTGATAAGAGTTATCAGTGATATCTGAGTGTTCTCTTGAGTTTAGTGACTGTTAGGTGGTTGCATTTTTTTGGAAAATAGATAATGGCCAGATTTATTTATATTAAATACCCGCACAAACAAAAACTGAGATCCCTATGCATATTAAATTAACAAAAATGATAAAGTGATAAAAAAAAATGATAAATATAAGAAACATGAATATTATAGCTATTAGATATTAGAGGCCTATTGCATAGGGAAGCGGAAAGTTTTGCGGCCCGTAGCAGGTCCTGTGGGGGGAGGAGAAAACTGGCGTGCTGCCATTCTGGTCTCGCAACGAAAATCCAGATTACTGTAGCGGTAGTTTGATCTGAGTGCCCTCTTTTCCCCGTACCTCTGAACATTCTGTGTTTCCTCTAGGCCCGGAGTATCTGTTCTTTTTTGTAGTATCAAAAGGTTAGAGCCTAGAGAAAACAACAGAATGTTCAGAGTTATTTCATGTTTTCCCTCTTCGATTTATGTGGTTCCCTATGCATCTGTTCTTATCATAAGTACCTGTTCTTATCAGTAGCATCTGTTTTTATCAGTAGTATCTGCTCTTATCAGGGAACCACAGAAATCCAGAGAAAACATGAAAACTTGGGGGAATCAAGAGCGCTCATCTCAAACAAGTGCTACAGTAACCCGAGTTTTCGCTACAAGACCAGTTCCCCTCCCCCCACAGGACCTACTGAGAGCTACAAAACTTGACAAAAGAAGGGAAAGACACAAGAAATAGGTACAAGGAACAGGCACAAGAAATAGGTACAAGGAATAATACAAGAAAAAGGTAAATACAAGAGTTCACTGTTGGCCGAGAATAGGGGTCCCTGTTCTCTTGGAGAGTAGGCCACTTCTGTCGTTCGTTTTGATGGTGGGGTAGGGGGAAAATCAGAGGGTTCTGTCATGCTGGTCTCGCAACGAAAACCCAGATTACGGTAGCATTAGATCAAACTGAATTCACTCGTTTCCCCGTACCTCTGAACATTCTGTGTTTCCTCTAGGCCCGGAGTATCTGTTCTTTTTTGTAGTATCAAAAGGTTAGAGCCTAGAGAAAACAACAGAATGTTCAGAGTTATTTCATGTTTTCCCTCTTCGATTTGTGTGGTTCCCTATGCATCTGTTCTTATCATTAGTACCTGTTCTCATCAGTAGCATCTGCTCTTATCAGTAGTATCTGCTCTTATCAGGGAACCACAGAAATCCAGAGAAAACATGAAAACGTGGGGGAAACAAGTGAAAACGCCTAAAAAATGCTACCGTAACCCAAATTTCCGTAGGGAGACCAGCACGGCCGAACCCCACCGAGCCGAAACTCGCAAACTTTCCCCCTACCCCACCACCAAAACGGACTGCAAAAGTGAAACAGGGACCCCTATTCCCAGCCAACAGTGAAAATACAACAAACACGAGGAAAAAGAAAAGAAAACGAGGGGAAAACACATTGTCCTATCACGATTTGATGCAATTAATTCCGCTTTCTCTTCCTAGTTGGTTCCGTCATGACTCCTTCGAATGTGATGAAACTGGGGCCGGTCACTAACATCGACTGATACAGGCGCCATAAGCTGAAGATTCCAAATTTGGTCATCCCATCTTCAGTAGCGTCAATCATTAACGGCTCCTGAAGTTTCTCCGCGTACTGAAAAACAGATTTTTGAAAAATTTAAGCTTCAAATTACACACCTTAACATTAGTGAGATTTCCGATGGCTAAAGTTTGAATAAGACAAGCTTCAGCAAACTGTGCCTCAACCTTAGAAACAAGGTTCGAGAGGCAGACGGAAACAATTCCCGAAGAAAGTCCGGAGGCCTGTTTCGCTAATTCGCACAAGATCCAATGGTGCTTCGATTCAGGCAGGAATTGATCGCCCTTTTTGTAGGCCTTTCGGAACTCCTTGATGTGGTCCGTGGGGCGACTTCCTTCCCCTTCGCCGACATATTTGATTGAGAGGCAGAAGTCGGCGAAGGTGATGGAGTCTCCCTTGAACTTGTTCCCCGCGAGCAGCACATAAGTCGTCGCAGTTCGATCTTTGAAATATGCACAAAACGCCCTTCTTGTGGATTCTTGGTCCGATTTGAATTCGGCAGGCAGGTCTTTCCACTTAAATGAGTCGAAAAGGTCCTTTGGTCTCTCCTGAAATTTATGGTGAATTTTCGATCGGCGCTGGAAAGTTGATGTTGATAACTGTAGGGTTAAATATAGACAGTTCGAGCCTAGAGTTGTACATTTTGGACCTAGGTTGTAAAGCTGAAGTTGAGAGTTTGGACCTTGATTTCAGGCCTGAAGGTGAGCGATTTCGGACTAGATTTCAGGTTTAAATTCTGAGAGCTGGGGCAGAGATTTTCAGGCCTGAAGTGGGAAATGTCGGGCCAAGATTCTAGGGCTGAAGTTTGAGAGTTTTTCACTGGAAGGTATGCTCACCTTTAATGGCTGCTCTGTCATTAACATTTGTTCGTAGATGGCGTTTTTATTTCGATGCCAGTGAGGCTCATTGAAAACTTCTTCATCAAACTTTTCTTCCATTTCGCATAAAGCCGCGTAAGCACCATAAAACTTTCCGCTATCGGAAAGGTTCCGAGATACAGCTGAAATTTTATTATTCATTTCTCACAACGACTGTTTAAAAGCTTACTGTGGGCACTTCTAAATTCTTTCAACTTGTTGGATGACATAGCTGGTGGGGAGATCTTTTGAGTGAAATTCTTCAAAAGAATTTTGGAATTTAAAGATTTTTTAAAGGTTCTTTTTAAAATTTCGTAGAATCAAAACGCGTGGTTCTCAAATAAGTGGCCCGCAAAAATTAAACAACCGGACAACCATAGAACAGATTTTTGCAGTCTCGCCAATGTACCCATGTCGCCATGCGTTCCCCAACTGTAGGTCAAAATTTTTTGGCGCGCAAACTGGTTCCCAGCGCGCAAACTGGTTCCCTCATCAACACTCATTTCTCCACCATTTTCTCGATCCCAAACATTTCGAGTTGTCCGGCTGATGGAAAAATCAATTCGTTCTGCTCGATCTTCATGGTACCATTTGATTCCTTTCGTTAACAAGCGCAAAAATCGCCCATTCAAACCGTTCCAATCACTTTTTCCACTGAAAACAATTTTGACCGTGATTGTTTTTCTAGAGGTCAATTTTTTGCAAAGGTCCCCTTTCAGTGCGATTTTCATGAATTCTAAAAAGAAATTTAGAAAAAAGTTTATTGCATAGCTTTAGAGAGTATAATCTTCAACAAAAACAGAATTATTAAAGCTCATTAAATTGTAATTCCTGATCTCCTCTGATGTTTCTCAACGACTGCAATGTTTTCCTTCTCGATTCCAAATGTATTTGTCTTCTTTGATAATCATTTGATCCATTCAACCAGCCATTCAGTCGTTTTATGATATCAATGAGCAATTCCACAAGGGATTCGATTGCGAATGGATGATTCCACACACAAAAGTGTAAAGTGTTGTTGTGGATGTGTACTGTTCCATGTTTACCAGAAGTACTGTAGATGTCATGACCGTGCTCCAAGTCGATTGGGACTGGGAAGATTTCGTCGATTTCCCGGATTCTGGAAATCAATGATAAGGTGATAAGCGAAATCTCGTCATATCTCGCTACTGATAAGAGATGGACAAATCTGATCAACTACAAAATTGATCAGCTTGATAAGTGATAAAAATTGTAGTTAATCACTTCATGGTGTTGTGCAAGGTTCTCGAGATAAAGTAGGTTGAAAATTGGGTCAAATCTCGAAAATTGGAAAACAAGCTTCAGAAAATTTACTGTATCTCGCTACTGATAAGAGATAACAAAAAGTGATCGATTACCAAGTTAATTACCTTATCAAGCTTATCAACTTTGTAATTGATTACTACGGCCCAAAACCCCTCCATCCCTCTCAAAACTCACATAAATTGGCGATCCCTCTTCTTCGGATCCCACTTCTCGGTTATCAGTCCTCTTATCACTTCCTCAATCCTCATATCCTCTCCAACTCGAAAACTCATCCGAATAACCTTTTCATTGATTCCATTGACCCAATTATGCAAAAAAGCGTTGAAATCGCGAGCTGTGAATCGATTCAACGTTAAGTTGGCCCAGCTGAAGTTGAACTTCAGAAGATCAGATCTTGTCATCCACGTAGCATCTTCAGGTCCAAAATTGCCAAGATGAATGTCAAATTTGGACTCCCAGAAGTGACAAGTCTCAAAGATTTGACGATTTATCACGTTATCAGGTCTTTGTGTAATGATATCAATCGATCCATCGTCTCTGGAAATTATCAGTTGATTATCACTTTTTTATCATTATCAATGTACCTCAATTCAACATCTTCCATGTCTCCCCGAAAGTATTCAATCTCATAGTTTTCATGTTCCGCAAATTTCAAAATTAACTTTGTTATCTCCTCTTTACATTCGAAACTGATACTTATCGGCTCTTTCCACTCCTGATTCACAATTGTCTGTTTCCAGTTGTCTGATAAGAATGACAACTTCATCCTGCAAGAAAAGAATACAAAATTGGGGTTTAAAGAGCACTGATATCTTGCTACTGATAAAATATATCAAAAAGTGATCAACTAAAAATTTTATCACCTTATCAACTCAAACATTTTTTCAGTTGACACCTTTTCTTTATCTCTTATCAGTCCCGAGATATGGCGCTGATAACGAGGAGCACATAAAAAGTTGACAGCTTTTCTAAATTGACTGATATCTCGAGATAGATGTTAGCTACCAAAAAATGACCAATTACAAAAATAATCAGCTTATCAAGCTGATAAACTTTCTAGTTGACACCATTTTGTTATCTCTTATCTCCAAGCTGATAAGAGCCAAAACTTACAGATCATAGGGCTTCAAGTGTTTCGAAACTTCCAATAGAGGAATAAATGGGAGATTTTGGAAGAATTGAGAGAGACGAGGTTGGAGAAAAACGGGAGGCATTCTGGAGTGAATGAATGAAGGTTGTAGACGTCGATCGGCTACCTGGAGAACAAAGAAGAAATGTACCCTACGCCGGCTCCGAAGAGGGACCGACCGGCAAACAGCAATTACAAGATTTGCAGAGAGATAGAGTCTTTAGGGCCAGGTGACGTGTACACGACGGTCCTTCCAATCAATATTGTCTGTCATCGACAGGTGCACGTCTTCAGAATCAGAATCCATTGTCTTCTCCTTCTCCACCATGGTTTTGCAACTGGACCTCCTCAAATTCTTCGGAAATCTCCCGACTTGCCCATTAGCTGAAATCAGCAAACACATTTATTTTCAAGATCTGTAAGTTATCAGTCCCTTATCACCCCTTTATCACTAACTTTCCAGAATCAGAATATCACTCATTTCTGACAATTGGAGACGTTCCATCAACCCTCGATCGATTGGATTCGCAAAACTCAGAGTTGATTATGATAAGGGCTTATCAGTTATCAGAGTGTCGGGGTTTACGGGGGAAAAACGGGAAACAAGGGCTTATTCGATTGATTTCAAGGTTTTTCTGAACGGAGAAGTCGGTGAAAAGGAAGAAATCGATAATTGTGGAGTGGTGATTCTGCATCGAAACGGATGGAATCAGCAGAAGATTCTGGAAGTCTCTACTGCAATTTCCACAAAATTTTCCATATCTTTTGATAAATTTCAAACTGATAATTCCCTGTGGATGACTAGAGAAGACCTTCTGAAAGTCAACTGTCAGTTCAAACATTTCGGAGCTAATCAGTTCACTGATAAGGATTTCAATGCGTTTTTGCACTCTTGGATTGCTGGGAATAGTGATAAGGTTCAGCATTACACGTTTCAAGTTGGAGAAGATGTGAAGATTGAAGAAGTGATAAGAGGATTGATAACCGAGAAATGGGATCCCAAGAAGAGGGACCAGAAGTTTATGTGAGTTTTTGAGAGTGATGGAGAGGTTTTGGGGCGTAGTAATCAACTACAAAGTTTATTTGCTTATCAGGAACTTCGTGTTTGTAGTTGATCATTTTTTTTCTATCTTTTATCAGTGATAAGATATCGCGTGTTTCATGTACGCTTACTTTTGTAAGCGAAGCAAGTTTTGGTCAGTGATAACTCGGGATTGATAAGAGATTAGGAAAAGTGATCAACTACAAAAATTATTACCTTATCAAGAGCTTCTTTTTTGTAGTTGATCACTTTTTGCTATCTCTTATCAGTGATAAGATTTCATCCATTTTCCAGGACGTACAATTCCGACGCCATCATTCAACCTCTTATCGATATGGCTGATGGTTATGACGTGATCAAGACCTGTCCCAATACAGGAGAACTCCTCGGCACTGTTCTTATCATTGATAACACTCTTCACTTTGCTGTCTGGCGCCGTCCATTTGACTTGAAATTCAAAGATTGGTGGCATTTAACCGATGTTGTTCATTATAATCGAAAACTGAAAGAAGAGACGGATCCAGCAGAGCGAAGAAGACATGCGGAGGCAAGAGCAAGACATCTGGAATCACTGCGGAACATTCGAGAAGATCCCGAGTTGGAAGTGGACAGTTTGGAGTATCCAGAAGACTCTGATTCAGATCAGGAAGACTGATAACGCAACTGATAACAGATTTGATAAAGCATTTTTAAAAAACCCTTTGATTTCATTTCCCGTTCAAAAGGCATCATGGCCTTCTCACCAGAATATACGAAAACAATTAAAGAAGCCAGCAAACACTTCAAAGCCTGCAACTTTGATATGGCACTTTTCATTATGGATGGCTTGAAGAAGAGCAGACTTGCCGAGTGCACCGCCGACCCGGACTACGAGATTCTCTACTCGCAATTCTTGACCGACGCCGTCAAAAACTGGAGGTGCCTCGTCTACGTGAGTGGTCAAGAATTCGTGTGTTCCTGTCTACTGTTCCACTTTCAGGAGCACCATCCACGCCTCACCAGCATCTTCGGATGGAAGAAAATGCCGTCAGACTTTATTGAAAGAAATGAAAATGTTCTGAAGTCAATGTGCGCACAGGACGAATCGGACCGCAGCATTTTTTACGTTCTCATCGACTTCACAAGGTTCGAGAACCTCAAATCGTTCAGTCTTTTCGAATTTGCCACATCGGTCTTTTACGTCGGTGAAGGCCGTGCGGGCCGATGCCATGAGCACTACGACGAGCTCAAGAGAAACTTGTTGGGAGACGTGGACATGTCTCACAGCAGAAAGTTCACAAGGATGCTCCCGCTCCTTGCCGCCAATGAACCCGGATACGGAATTGTCTCGACACGTTTGTGAAATATGAGCAAAAATCAATATGTTTCCACATTTTTCCAGCGTCGATGTATTCGAAAAAGGCGGTAACGGTAGTCGAGGCAGCACTGATCGATACTCTGAAGATGAAGAACATCTCGAATATTCAATATGGGCGGTTCCTGGAGGACTCAGCCAACTGGAGCAACGACGAGGTCGGAGACTTCGGATCGTTCTGTCTCTTCAAGTATCAATTTGAAAAAAGCCATTACCAAACTTCCTCCTTACAGGCTGTATGAATTGGCCAAGAGCTTCGGCATCAAGACGGTTAAGCACAGGGGAATCTAGTGGGAAGTCAAAGGACATCAGATGTCGTCGACGAACTCGTATTGATCTGGTACTTGAATCATGTTTACATTTTATTGATCCGTGTTTAATTCCCATTTCCTTATCAGTCAGGATCAGTTCTCTACGACGCTTTGCACCATGATCTCCAATTGGAAGTATTGAACGCCAAAGTACTGGAAACAATTTAGTCACTGATAATGCTAATCAGCACTTATCATATCATATCTTGCTAGAAGTATCGTTGTAACAGGAGCAGAAGAAGATTGACATGGTGCAACTTGGTCAGCTCGGATTTGGACTGTTACAATGGACCCACTGGCGTGGAGGTCTGACGTTATCAGTATGCTCGTTATCAGTACCAGGATCTCACGTTTTTATGCAGTTTCTGACATTTTTTCCGCATTTTTTAGTCTTTATCAGTGATAACTGAAAGCTTGGAACCCTATCAGACCTCATCCATCACTGACTTTTTTATCAATCGTTAACAGTGTTTATCAGTAACTGATTAGCCTCCCAGCTCCCTCACAAACTCACTTCTTCAGTTTGCAATTCCAAATCATCTTCTCCTCCGGCTCCCCATCGCAGGGCTAGCCAACTCTGGTGTGTCGAGCCTTATCAGTGGTTTATCAGTAGCTTATCAGTTACAATTCCAGGTTCAGGTGTCGAGTGACAGCCATCCAAGAGTGCAAAAACACATTGAAATCATTATCAGTAAACTGATGAGCCTCGAAATGTTTGCGTTGAGAGTTGACTTTCAGAAGGTGCAAAACCATAGCGGAGAAGACAATGGATTCTGATTCTTATTCTGAAGACGTCAGATTGTGCACCTGGCAATGACAGACAATATCGATTGGAAAGGACCGTCATGTACACGTCACCTGGTTCTAATGACTATCTCTCTGCAAATCTTGTAATTGCTGTTTGCCGGTCTTTCTTTGAACCCCACCCCCCTTTTATCATCAACATATCTTGATAAGGAGGAGAGATAAAAAAAATTGATCAACTGCAAAAATGTAGCAAATTTTCTGCTCTACAACTTTGTAGTTGATCACTTTTTACAATCTCTACTCCTTATCAAGTTATCAGTGGAAATACAAAGGGGTTTTCAGATCTCGACAGGGTGGCGTTGGAGGGGTGATGGATGGAAGATGGTATTATCTGCCCCCTGTTGGACCATCTTTCTTCCTAATGAACCCTTCTTTTCCCCTTATCAACCCTGCAATTTCCCTTAATTTCGCAACTCTTCCACTTCTTCCGAAAGCCGAGATTGCCAAGCATTTGGATAGTTATCAGAGGTTAGTTTTCGAAGGGCTCCTGTAGTTTATTGATAAGGGATAGCAAAAAATGATCAACTACAAAAATGAAGTTCTTGATAAGGTGATAAACTTTGTAGATAATGACTTTCACCAATCTCTTATCAGTCTCGAGTTATCACTGATAAAAGTAGCTTCACTCTTTTGAAGTAAGCGTACAGGAAACACGCTATATCTTATCACTGATAAGAGATAGTAAAAAATGATCAACTACAAAAATTAAGGTCTTGATAAGCTGATAAACTTTGTAGTTGATCACTTTCCAATATCTTTTATCAGTGATTAGATATGGGAGAGCAAAAATTGCTTTTGGCGCCAATCAAGGCTTCAGAAAACTGATCATATCTCGCTACTGATAAGAGATATCAAGAAGTGATCAACTACAGAAATAAAGCTCTTGATAAGCTGATAAACTTTGTAGTTGATCACTACGCCCCAGAACCCCTCTATCCCTCTCAAAAACTCTTTTTTTCAGAGTCGCCTTATCAGTGATATCAGAACAATGGCAGGAAGCTATCAGTTGTCAATCTGAACAGTTTAGCCTTGGAACTGTCCAATTGGAATGTGGAGATGAAGAATCCAATGTTTTTGTTGATTTCAAATATTTTCATAAGAAGCTACATGTTACTTTTATCAATTGCACTGATTACGTGCCAGAATCAGAGCAAGAGCCCTCTGGAACCCTTATCATCTACTCTGCCGTTCCAAAAGGATCTCGGCAACTGATAAGAACCTGTGATATGTTATCAGCAAAGTTCTCAATCAGTTTTACAAACTTTGAAACGAATGAACCCCTAAACTTTGAAGATATCATCAATTTGGACTGTTATCAGGCGGATTTTGATCAGAACAATCTCACGGCCGCCCAACTCAACATATTGATTCATTTTTGGGTTGCTGGACTGAAAAAAGGCATTCAATACTGGAGATTTCAAGTCAGCGATGATATCAGCATTGATCAAGTGATAAGAGGGTTGAAAACGGAAAAATGGGAATTGAAGCATAGGAAAAGGGATTTCAGGTGAGGATTGTGTTTCGGTAGATGGGTCTCGCCACGAAAATGATTTCTGGACAAGTTTTTGACTTAAGAAATCACTTTTTCGCGTTTTTTCCCTGAAAAATGGTAGAAAATGCTGGAGTTTACCCATTTTCATCGGAAAAAGTGACAAAACCATGGCTAGAAGTCGTATTTCAGCCGAAAACCATTTTCGTGGCGAGACCCAACAGGTAAACAACAGGTAAAGGTAGCTAATGACAACAGTTATCAGTTTGATAAGATATCAGATTGTTTAATTTCAATTTTTCAGCCCAAAACCTCAAATCTCAATCGATCTCTCCCTTGGCTATGACATTTTCAATTCTCACGGAGCCCTGGCCACTATCCTTATCAATCAGAGCACATTTTACTTTTGTGTTTGGTACTTTCCGTACAGCATGCGACAATATGAGGAAAATGTTATCAGCAACTGGGAAAGCACTGATAAGGAGATAAGGAACCCTGAACGGCATGATCCGGAGATGGTGGAAATAGTGAAGTTTTTGGAAGAAGAGCGGGAGTCTTGTTGGAGGGAGATGATGCGGTTTGGAGGAGGGGAATGATAAGAAGATGATAAGAAGTTTGTTGAACTGATTGATAAATTCTGATGATTGATTGATAATAGATTGATAAAGGTTTTCTTGGTTTTCAGTTTTTAGTCGTTGAACTGTTCATCATTTCATTCTCTCACTGATAACTTGATAAGGAGTGGAGATATCAGAAAGTGATCAACTGAAAAGTTGTAGAGAATACGATTTACTACATTTTTGTAGTTTATCAATTTTCTTTATCTCTCCTCCTTATCAAGATATCAGTAATATACAACGCTTTGTATTTTTACTGATAACTTGATAAAGAGTGAAGATAGAAAAAAGTGATCAACTAAAAAAAGATAGCAAATTTCCTGTTCTACAACTATTTAGTTGATTACTTTTTCCCATTTCCGCTCCTTATCAAGTTATCACTGATATTCTGAAGCTCACCCTCCATTTTCCATGAATCGATGCATCCCGATTCAAATCTTGTCTCATCTCCACTATAATCATTCTTATCAAAGTTCACATTCATTTTCTGTATGAAGCTTATCAATTTTCATCTGTTCTTTACTCCTTATCAGGTTATCAATGAAAATACGAATGTCAGCAATTCATCATGTCAATCGATCACAATTGATCGCGAAGATGTGACGATAGGATGCATTTCTTCTTTGTTCTCCAGGTAGCCGATCGACGTCTACAACATTCATTCACTCCAGAATGCCCTCCGTTTTTCTCCAACCGCGTCTCTCTCAATTCTTCCAAAATCTCCCATTTATTCCTCTAATGGAAGTTTCGAAACACTTGAAGCCCTATGATCTGTAAGTTTTGGCTCTTATCAGCTTGGAAATAAGAGATAACAAAATGTTGTCAACTAGAAAGTTTATCAACTTGATAAGCTGATAATTTTTGTAATTGGTCATTTTCTGGTAGCTGACCTCTATCTCGAGATATCAGTCAATTTAGAAAAGATGCATGTGCTCCTTGTTATCAGCATCATATCTCGGGACTGATATGAGATAGGGAAAAAGTGTCAACTAAGAAAATGTTGGAATTGATAAGGTGATAAAATTTGTAGTTGATCACTTTTTGATATCTCTTATCAGTAGCGAGATATCAGTCCTTTTTATCAGTGCTTCAAACCCTACAGCAAATCTTACTGTAGAAGCGCCAATTTTGTAATCTTTTCTTGCAGGATGAAGTTATCATTCTTATCAGACAACTGGAAACAGACAATTGTGAATAGAGAGTGGAAAGAGCCGATAAGTATCCGTTTCGAATGTAAAGAGGAGATAACAAAGTTGGTGATGAAATTTGCGGAACATGAAAACTAT
>LR539628.1:0-25622 GCA_900536315.3 Caenorhabditis becei
GACGGAATCCGTCTAGAATGATTCGCTTGGTCCGTTTGCTGCAACGTCGACTGTCCCAGGGGTGGGGCATCCCTACACCCGCCCCCTGTCTGAAAAAAGGGGCACGTGGTCCCTACCGACACTTCCCTGACGGGTCCCACCTGGGTCCCATGTTTGTGCTGCCGCCACGTGTCATCTGAATGACGAGGGGCAGGTGGTCTGTTATAGCAACGGTTTCGAGGGGAACCGGAAGGAGACTGGGCTCGTTGCTATTCTTGTGAAGCAGAATCAGCTGTGATTAAATGAAAACACACAGAATCCAGGGCTCTATTTACAAAACACATTTATTTATTCAAATTCAAATTCAAAAGGGATATATTGATGGGAATCCCGACGACGAGCACGCTTCTTTTAGAAGAGAAGGTCTTGGATGTCGTTGGCTCCGAGACCAGTGTAGGCGATCCAGGCGACGGCCGAGTAGGCGAGGGTCGAGACGACGAGGACGGCGGTGTAGATGGTGGACATGGTGGAGAGAGGATCGGATGGATCTGCTGGGGGACACTGAAGATATCTTCTTCTTTTATACCCAACTTGTTTGTCATCATTTCACTGATATGCTGATAAACAAGTAAACAATAACATTACGTGGCAAGATTATCAGTGAAATGCTGACAAATACGTTGGGTATAAAAAGAAGATATCTTCAGTGTCCCCCAGCAGATCCGATCCGATCCTCTCTCCACCATGTCCACCATCTACACCGCCGTCCTCGTCGTCTCGACCCTCGCCTACTCGGCCGTCGCCTGGATCCCCTACACTGGTCTCGGAGCCAACGACATCCAAGACCTCCTCTTCTAAAAGTATCGTGCTCGTCGGCTAATCGTCATGTTCCGTTGTCAAGTGTACTCTGTAAATCCGAAATGAATCGGTTGAATTGAATTATATGTGTTATCAGCTATATGCAAATCTCGCTTCCTTTTTCAATCAAAATAAGGGGGAAATTTGTAAAACGAGAGAGCATGTGATCGTGAGAGACGCAGAGTGTCAACATTCCCTCGAGAAGCCTTCTCTCTCCATTCATTCTTACTTTTTGTGTCGCCAGAAGGTGGCAGTTCTTTTATATTTTTCTGAAGTTTCTGTTTTTCTTATTCCTATCACTCTAATCACTCCATTCTCTTGGAATGAAAATCGAGATCCTGGTCACCTATTCTGAAAAAATGAGTGCAAGAAATCGATCACCTGGGTAGGAAATCTTTTGGAATACCGATGAAATAAAAACGTAATATTTCCAGTACTTAGCGGGTTTCTCATGACATAAATTTTGTGTTTCTCCGAAATCTTTTCTCTGTGAGGAATCGGATCTGAACTGCAAAACAGTTGTCCCAATTGGAAAATTCTGGAAGAAAATGGAAACGAGATCTCTAGAACACGACGGCACATGGTATGTGAACCACTTTTTCATACTGTGATATTATTTTTTTACACTTTCAGACAGGGAGGTTCTCAGAAGCCCGTTTCGCCCTGATAGAAGATCAGGAACAGCTTCCGCAGTTCAGGGATCTGGCCCTCAATCTGGAACTTTTCGCCGGAATCTTCTTCGGGACGCGTCGAAACAGGACCTATTCGACCTGATCAAGGTGTACCGGACAACAAAAAAGGCCACCTTGATCCTCTCTGACGCCTTCTACTCTGGCAGGCTCAAACCAGCGAGATCACCCGAAGATCGAGAACCAAGTCCAGCAGCTGCAGCTGAGATCGGATATCCCATTCCAGTGGGTATTGCTCCCCTCACCGACAAGCCGGCTCTTCGCTGGACAACCCAGAAGAGGCAGCCTTCGCTCTCTACTTGGCGATGCCCTAGCACAACCAATCCAGTCTGAAGAGCGTCGTCGTGCTTTGTTTCTATAAAAATATGATTTTTTTGTAAAATTCCCTAAAATCGATAAATCCTATTCCACCATCTTACTTTTTTTCTTATAATTCATTATCTCTCAAAAATATCTCAAATTAGAAAAAGAAAAGAATCCATAACTATAGCAACATGACGCATGCAATATATATATACTCATCTACAATCTACACAATTAGGTGATAACAGTGGGCGCCTTTCGGTTCGTGAACTGCTCCATTTTGCAGACGTCGAGGGCGATGAGCACGAGCGGTTTGAGCAGTTCGTGGGCGGGGAGCAGGAGACGGGAAGAGTCCGAAGCGGGGATGTACGAGTCGACGTAGAGACGGATGGTGGCGCCGGCGGATCCGGTTCCGGAGAGTCGGAAGACGAGTCGGGAGCCGTCTTCGAACACGATTCGGAGTCCTTGTTTCGTGGCGACCGAGGCGTCGACGGGGTCCGTGTACTGGAAGTTGTCGGCCACGGCAACCTGCAAAAAGATGGATTTGTAGGAAAAATGGGATGGGAAGGGCATTTTGGAAGGGCGCTTTGATAGACAACCTGTCACAGTTCAGTGGAGCACAATTTCATTCGTCCTGTACGTCAGAACTTCTAATTGCCAGCAGAGCATGCATGTAGTTATTTTCAGCTGGGAATGTAAAATCGCAAGTGTTCTAGGAGGAAGATGATGATGAATATGCTTCAGGATGGTAGCTCTGGTTTATTTTTATGTTATCAGAGTACGGATAACAGTTTCCGTTCGATCAGAATAGCAACGAGCCCAGTCTCCTTCCGGTTCTCCCAGAAACAGATGCTATAACAGACCATCTGCCCCTCGTCATTCAGATGACACGTGGCGGCAGCACAAACGTGGGACCCAGGTGGGACCCGTCAGGGAAGTGTCGATAGGGACCACGTGCCCCTTTTTTCAGACAGGGGGCGGGTGTGGGGATGCCCCACCCCTGGGACAGTCAACGTAGCAGCAAACGCACCAGACGAATCATTCTAGACGGATTCCGTCCTCGGAGACGGTCGCATTCTTCCCTTCTCTTGTAGTTTCTTCCTTTTCTGTTTTTAGTAGAAAGTTGAGTTGTTCCTAGACTTCTCAGCTCCTATAACTGCCGTCCCACAGCGAGTCACCTGATGGGTCTCGCCACGAAAATGATTTTTGGCTGAAATACAGCTTCTGGACAAGATTTTGACACTTTTTCTGATGAAAATGAGCACAAAGGCATGAATTCAATCATTTCCAGCCAAGTTTCAGCAGTTTTCATAGATTTTCAGTGAAAATGAGGTGTTTTTGGTTAAAAGCGGTCAAATACCCAAAAATTCATGTTTTTGTACTGAAAGTTAGTGAAAACTGCTGGAATTTGGTTGGAAATAGTCGAGTTTACCGAATTTTACCCATTTTCATTAGAAAAAGAGTCAAAACCTTGTCCAGAAGCCGTTTTTCAGCCAGAAACCATTTTCGTGGCGAGACCCACCAGGTGACTCGCAGCGGGACGGCAATAATAGTTATCATCGCCTTCTCTCTTACTCAATCTGCCGTTCCTATTCCTCTTTCTAGTCTTAACTTTAGCTTGTTGTAGGTTACTCATCGTCTAGTTATCATGGCTTCTCCGTCCAACATCTCTGTCTCCCTCGTCAATCTCGACGTCTTCATGCCCTTCTACCCGTGGATGGAAATGATGTGCCGAGAGAATGCGAAGCCAGGACAAGGAAAGATGATCTTCCCGGAGATGGGATTCGACATCAAAGGACTGGATTCAGAGAAGGAGTACGCAGTTTCGCTGTCCATCGAGAGGTTCGGCAACCAGAAGTACACCTACAAGGAGAAGAGCAAGGAGTGGAAAGTGTCGGGAAAAGCCGCGGAGGAACACGAGTACAAGAAGCTGTCGAAAAAGAAGAGCGAGTCTGGAGCCACTTGGATGAAGGAGCCGCTGACATTCCCGGAAGCCAGGATCACAAACAAGCCAGGGAATGAGAAGGCGTACACATTCTACACAGCGTCCCTTCAAAAATATGTGCCAGTCGTCTACATTCGTGACGTGGAAACTTCAGAGGAGCATCGATTCGAAGTGGAAAAGGCACAGTTCGTGACAACCATGAAGATCTACAACAAGGATCTGGGGAGTTGGAAGGCCGCGAAGAACCCCTACTCGACTCGCAAGAACAACGGACCAGGGAAATCGTTGAAGAGGAAGGCCGAGGAACATGAAGACGAGGCTCCGAGAGCCAAGAGGACTCCGCTGCACGAGCAACAAGCCCAGCCGTCCAACTGGAATACTCCCAACTTCCTAGAACATCAGCCAGCCGCTTCAGCCTTCCACCCCACCTACAGCTCCCAGTACATCAACCCTCACTTCAACTACCAAGCTGCTCCAGGATTCAACCACGTCTACCAATCGACTTCCAATATCAACTACGGCTACTACCCATCCGCTCCGTTCAACGCATCGATCAACTTCCATCCAGGATACTACGGTCAACAGCAGCACCAGTTCAACTACAACTTCCAGTACCATCAGTACCATCAGTACCCCTCTAATCCGATGACCAACCTTGCTCCAACCGTCCACGACAACTCAACCCCGAAACCCATTTCCTCAACACCTACCCAATCCTCGAACACGCAACTCCACGATGAGAATTCGAATTTTATTCAAATGTATCTCGGTCCACAGTTCCAATAATTGTTCCTTCTTTCCCCGACCCAATTCATTGACTTATACTTTAAATGTTGCCCTATCCTTGTCTAAATTCCTTATGCCCAGTTGTGTACCGTCTAATCAATTCCATTTTCTAGTCCCCCTTCTCTTTTTGTAACATTCCCATTTCAAATTTCAATGAAAAATACCAAAACCCCTAAAAATTGTGTTTGATGCAAGTTCGCCCCAGTACCCCATCATCTCGACCCCCTCACCGGTGCTCATCTACACAACCCTGACCTTTTCCCCGAACACTGTCGCCCGACCACTCTACGATGAGAATTCAGTATTCATCTAATTATATCTTGGTTAACACTACTCTTATTGGTCTCAGTGAGTAAATGCGCTCTATCTCACATTACAGCGCTTCCACCAGAATTGTAAATGCGCCCTATTGCTCACCTTGTACGTGACTCCATTCGCTGAGAACTCTCTTCCAACAAACGCTGGCAACTGAGCTTCGAGGAACGTCATCAGCAAGTTCGCTCCAGCGGCATCGACATTCTCATAGTCGTACCGGGTGAACACGTTCCTTCCGTACTTCTGCCAGTGCTTCGTGACGATCTGCTCGACCGATTCCTTGCGTTCGGCGAGGATCTGCAGCCAGGCGAGAAGGGCCCACACGCCGTCCTTCTCTCGGATGTGATCGGATCCAGTTCCGAAGGATTCCTCTCCGCAGATGGCGATTCGGCCGGCGTCCATCAGATTTCCAAAGTATTTCCAGCCGGTGGGTGTCTCGTAGACCTGCAGTCCCTTGGCTTTGGCGACGAGATCGACGGCTCCGGCAGTGGGCATGGAACGGGCGAATCCACGGACTTCTCGGCTTCTGAAGTACGGGATGACAGTGATGTTGTCGGCGATGACGGCCAGAGAGTCGCTGGGACACACGAAGAATCCGTTCTTGCCGAGGATCATGTTACGGTCGCCGTCTCCGTCGAAAGCGGCTCCCAGGTCGTGTTCTCCGGTGTGAAGTCTGTCGACGAGGGCCTTGGCGTACGTGAGATTCGGGTCCGGGTGGCCACCACCAAAGTCGGGCTTCGGAACGGTTCGGAGGAGATCCGAAGCATCGGCGCCGAGCAGGTCGACAAGGATCGTCGAGACGTATGGGCCGGTGGCACCGTGCATTGAGTCGAGGAGGACACGGAACTTGGATCCGGTCAGGTTTCCGGTGAGAAGGGACTTGATCTTGGGGAAGTCGAAGATCTGCTGCATCAGGTTGACGTAGTCGGCGACCGAATCGATGACGTCAACGGTGAAGTGGCCGATGCCGTCAATGTCGTACTCGTATCTGGAAGAAAAAGAGTTTTCAGTTGAAAACAGCAAAAATATTTATAATCTCACCTTCCAACTTGCGTAAAATCGCACTCCAAGTCCTTGGCAATCAGGTACTTATCGATTTTCGTGGTAATCGCATAGATCGAGTCGGTGACATAGTCCGGAGCGGGTCCGTCGTTTTCGCAGTTGAATTTGATTCCGAAATCTCCTTTCGGGCCTCCTGGATTGTGGCTGGCGGTGAGAATGATGCCTCCGTCGACCGATTCTTGCTCCAAACCGATTCATTCTGATTTCATTTTCCCGCAAATTGGCTGAATGTCCGTCGCTGCTCTCTCGCTCTCTCGATTTTTGACAAATTTCTGTAATTTTTTTCTTTAATCGAATAAAATCTCAAAGATAGCTCATTTGTCTGTAAACTGTTCTGTTTCTCACATGAATTCAACTTGAATCTCCGTCACCGCTGCTGTTTCCGCACTCCGTCGTCGATTTTCATCATTACCTGCCTGGAACACAAACTATTTAGCGGAAACTTGGATTAAACTGGCAAAAAACAAATAATTCACATCAGAGTAATTATATTTTCTGATTTTTATGCGAAAAACTGCGGAAAAAAGGGAGATATTGGTGGGAAAATAATGAAAAAAAAGTGGAAATTTGCAACTACGATGCTCCGAAATTACGCAGAGCGCCTTGTTTACCGTAAATCGACACCAAGTTTTGAGAGCCGAAAATTGGAAAGAATTGTATATGTGGTTAAACTTCACCAAAATGGGTCAGTAAAAAAACCAATTTGACTGGAAAAATATCAGCTTTCTCAAAAAAATACTGAAATCAACACACCGCTTCACCTAACCCGGTTGTACCTCAAAACCAGGTAACTAAACCGACCTTGACGCTATGTACGGACATATTCAAGGAGTCCCGAGATTGTAAACCGGTAACGGTTCACAATGGAACGTGAAGGTGAACATTCTAAAAGTTTGAAAGTTCAAAAAGCCGCCAGTTCAAAGTTCAGAAGGGCGCTGAGTTCCAACCTGAATTCCAACCTGAATTCCCGGTTTAGAGATAATCCAATCTTATCCGGACTACGTCCATTTCAACACATTCAGAACAGAAAAAGAAGTTTAGGCATGGTTTTATCCAATCAAACACAACTATTTACTGCCCAAGTCGATCTCTCACTGTTGAAGCTCCGTTTGACTGACGTTCCTCGGTTTGATGACGTCGGTAAGTACTTTATCCTGGAAACAAGCAATGAGATTATGAAAATTGAATACGATTGACATACTCTTCGATTGCACCATTTTGGCATTTTTTCAGCAGATTCTTCGGCTGTTCAATCCATCAAATCATGTTCTGACTGCACACTTTCCAACTTCTTGCGAGAGCTATTGCTCCATTCATACATACATTCTGAAAAATATTGATTCAAAAACTGCGAAATTTGTGCAATTTCACCTTTTCTCAGTACTCATTGATGGCTATTTTGTAGACCTTCCAACACACAGTTCTCAATCTTCTCCATCAAACTTCTCAAACTTTCCTTTCCACATCTGCAATAAATAAACTTGAACCTAGTTTTCAGACTTTCTCACTTACCAGATCATCATAGAACAAATCAAAATCTCCAAGTAACTTCAAAAAAAATCCATAAAGCGTCCACCTTCTGGCGAACAAAACGTATCGAATGAGGGGAGATGGAACGGACGGTGCATCGTGTCATAAACTATCCCTTTCGCCTCATGCGTCTATCGTGTTTACATGATTTCTAGTGTGCTAGGTGTTGTGTCTTTTATGATTGAAAACGGAGGAACATATACATATCGTGTTGAGTTGGAGAGAATCTGGTATTGATTGAAGTGTCAGAAGCCAAAAGATATCAGACCCGCCTAAAACTCACGGATTCGTATTTCCTTTTCGGCTTCTCAAGATAAGAATGAACACTTTCATAGATTGAAATTGATTTACTAGAAACTAAATGAGAATAGAAAAAGAGCGGTTGTCTTCCAAATTCTGTTTTACAGTGTGACTCTCATGTGGATTCAAATGAATTGAGACATGAGCTCTTGTTATGTTTAGTAGTCGCTGCCGAGAAGGTAGTCGAGTTCCTTATCCGTAACCAAATTACATCTGCTCTTTATCCCAGGCGGTCTCCCGACTGTCCAAAAATGCCGCGTGTTGGGTCGGGCGGCACGATTCCCCTCCGAAACACCCTTCTGTGTCTCTTTTCTCTCTCAATGGGCGGTGCCTGTAGCAAGTATAAATACCCATGCCTACACTCATTTATTCAAATTCACGGCCCTCTGAAGAGGACCCAAGTTACGGATTTTTCTGATGTTTCTTAATGTTTCTAGTTATTTGTTGTCTAATGGATTGATGTTTTGAATGGTAAGTGAAGAAGTTAGGTTTTTAGGACACAATTAATTGCTTTCCAGTATATAATTCGGTTACATTCATTTGGCCAGTTGGATTAGAAAAAAGAGTTTTCCGAGCAACTGAAGCATTCCGTAAGTAGAAACGACAATTGAAGTAACTCTTTTCATGTTTTTGGAACTCACACCCGATATGACCAACTGCTTTCAAATGTTCTCACCCTAGCTTCGTGTAGTCATTCTCGTCCTATCTGTTCCTGTGGTTATTCTCACCCTGGCGACCCATTTTCATAGGACACCGAGATTTCACATTGTTCAGTTTGCATATCCATCATTGATTTTATCAACCAACACTCCTTAGATCATATCAATGTCCTTCTGAACCAAAACAAACATTATTTTCTCAATCGTTAGATTACATCTATCCCGTTTTTCTCAGATCGCAAAAAATCTGAGCCTGATCGCGCATCTATGTCATATAAAAAGGAACATGAAGAATCCTTTCCTCATTTTGGCTATTACTCAAAATGTTGCAAGGTGTAAATAATGTCGACAATTTCATTCCTACAGCTATCCCCAATCCGACACCGGTAAGACCGATTCTGTTTCATGAATACAAAAAAATAAAGCACTACGACGCCGCGCTTGAGACTTTGCTACTGGGTGGAAGGGCTCACCCAAACTACTTTGGACTCCACGACATCAGGTCAATCAACTGGACTCTGAGTATCCTATCAATCACTCACTGCTGGAGCGTGCGAACTGGTTTCAACATTTACCTACCAATACAAATTTCAGTGTAGGCCACCCACTTATTTTCTACACATATTTGGTTTCAGAACCCTCGTACGAGATGCAGACGAGCAATTCTATCCACTCGAAATGGTTTGGATTCGTGTAAAGGACGGTCATTTTAACACCCTTATGAATCTCTAAAGAATTTACCACTTGTTAATAAAGTGTTGGATTTCACAACTATTTTATTGTCGAGGTGTCTTCTTCAAAAATCATTTCGACGACTCTACGATGCGCAATGTTTTAGTCGAGAAGGATTCTCAAAATCATTTTCGGAGCGCATACGAGTCGCGAGGTTTTAGTCGAGATGGCTTCGTCCGATTAATTTCGGAGTGATGTGTTTGCAATGTTTTTGGTATTTTCCTTCAGTTGCACATGTCTTTAAATGCACAACTCGCTATCGTTTTCGACAGACCACGCCCTCAAACATTGCTTTATAAGCGTGAGTGAGCTCACTCTAAATTAGTTTCTCACCCATTGAGCTACATACTATGAAGGCTAATCGCACTCGTACTTACGCCGAGTCGCAAAAGACAAAGGCCGAGAGTGATACCGAGGCCAAAGAAGCTAAAGTATTCAAAGTGCCTACACCCCTAGCTAGTGATTCCATTGTCAAAACAACAACTCCAGTGCATCCCGCTATCGATGATGAAGACAAGCCGTGGGAATAAGGACCCAACAGTCTGCTCACTACTTCACCAGATCAACTGAGATTCACTTCTCCCTCTTCTGTGATCCCCTGCTCCCCCTTCTTAATTTTGTACGTGTGAATTGTATTCCCTTCGCCTTCATCCAATAAATACTTATCTTATTCATTCGATACACACTGAACCACCGTGCTGGGCTCCACAAGGAATAGTGAACCCAACAAGGAGGAAGACGATAATTTGAAAATGGTTGCAACAATTTTCGCCACCGTTGCCAATTGTAAAGACAGAATCGTTCGATGGGATGGATCTTGTTTGCTAGAAGCATCCGTTGGTTTAGGACTCAAAGAACTTTGTAAAGGCTAAATTCTTGTAAATTTCAAAAAAAAAAATTCCGTCAATCAATATTTTTGTTATCATTTTTATGAAAATGTTCAGTGGAGCACATTTGCATTTTGCGATGGGAAGGCTATGGAACCAATCCGGACGTTTGGATAGAACTGTTCCGAACCACGTTCTACTTCGAAAAAGTTTTGTCTCATTGTGAGCGAGACCAATGGGTGATGGGATCGTCACTTTTGATGTATTCAACATTTCAATAACGATCAACGCCCAGAAATGAAGAAATTGCTTTACGTTTGTGGAGTTTTTGAGGAACTTTTGGGGAAGAAATGAGGAACTTTTGAGGTAGTTTCGAGGAATCAGTGAGGTACTAATACACTCTTTTGGGGTTTTGGAAGTTTTATTGAAGGGTCAAATAAGAATTTTACAGAAGAAGTGGGAGAAATTGATTAGACAAATTAGATTAGAATAGGACAAAATTAGATGGAAATAAGGCAAAATTAGAAGTGGAATCCGTTGTACTGGGGTTGAGCAACTGGCAGTTGAGGAACGTTCTCATTCTGGGGGTAGAGAGTGTCTGGGGAAACGGCCGGAGTTGGGAAGATCGGCATCTGGTACTGGTTGGGGTAGTTGGGGTAGCCTTGTTGGTAGTTGTGCATCGGGACGGCGGGGTACTGGTAGTTGAAGTTGTTGAACTGGTTACTGTAGTTGCCATTTCCGTGGTACTGCTGGTTGCTGTAGCCGAGTTGGTTGTGGAATGAAGAAGTCGCCGCTGGGTAGAACTGGTTGAAGTTTGGGTCAGGCTGGTAGTTGACGTTGAAGTTCAGGTTGTTGTAGTCCGGCATGAAGGTTGGGGCAGGTTGTTGGGTTGTTGGATAGTTGACTGCTTCCCAATTGGACGAATTCGATTCCTGCAGTGGTGTCCTCTTGGCGTTCGGAGCATCGCTTCCAGTTTCCGCCGCCTTCCTCTTCATTGGCTTTCCTGAATCATCGTTCTTGTAAGTCGAGAACTTGTTCGTCTCGGCCTTTGGCTTGGAAACCTGCTTGCTGTAGTACTTGGTGACTGGAAGGAATTGTGCTTGCTCCACGGCAAATCGCATCTCTTCTGAAGTTTCGGTGTCCCGAATGAAGATGACAGGGACATACTTGTGGAGTGGAGTAAGGTAGAAGTGGTACTCCTCCGTATTACTTGGCACATTCGTGATTCTCACTTCTGGAACGGAGAATGGTTCCTGCATCCACGTGGCTCCAGTCTCCTTGCCCTTCGATAGTTTCTTGTACTCGTGACTCTTCTTCGGCTTTCCCTTCACTTCCCACACTCTCTTCTCCTTCTTGTCAAATGAGTACTTCTCGTTCCCGAGTCTCTCTAGAGAGAAGCACACTTCGTACTCTTTCTTCAAGTCCAGTCCAGTGATGTTGAAGGCCATTTCCGGAAAGATCATTTTTCCTTTACCTGTCGTCTGCTCACGGCAGAGCATCTCCATCCATGGGTAGACGGATGTGAAGGGTTCGGGGTTGGACAGGCAGACGGTGATGGCGGAGTTAAAAGACATGGTGATTAGAGTTACGTAACCTAGAAGAAACTAAAATTAGGACTACAAAGAAGATTGGGAACGGAAGTTTGAGAGAGGGAAAGGCGATGATAACTAGGAACTGAGAAGTCTAGAAACAACTCAAGTTACTACTAAAAACTCAAAAATAAGATCCTACAAGAGAGGAGAAGAATGCGACCGTCTCCGATGACGGAATCCGTCTAGAATGATTCGTCTGGTCCGTTTGCTGCTACGTCGACTGGCTTCCCTACCCCCGCCCCCTGTCTGAAAAAAGGGGCACGTGGTCCCTATCGACACTTACCTGACGGGTCCCACCTGGGTCCCACGTTTGTGCTGCCGACACGTGTCACCTGAATGACGAGGGGCAGATGGTCTGTTATAGCATCTGTTTCGAGGGGAACCGGAAGGGGACTGGGCTCGTTGCTATCCTGATAAAGCAGAATCAGCTATGATTTGATGAAAACAGAAAGAGAAAAGAGCTCCATTTACAAAACACATTTATTTATTCAAATCCAAAGGGGGATATATTGATGGGAATCCCGGCGACGAACACGCTTCTTTTTAGAAGAGGAGGTCTTGGATGTCGTTGGCTCCGAGACCAGTGTAGGGGATCCAGGCGACGGCCGAGTAGGCGAGGGTCGAGACGACGAGGACGGCGGTGTAGATGGTGGACATGGTGGAGAGAGGATCGGATGGATCTGCTGGGGGACACTGAAGATATCTTCTACTTTTATACCCAGGATATTTGTCAGCGTTTCACTGATAATCTTGCCACGTATTGTTATTGTTTACTTGTTTATCAGCTTATCAGTAAAATGATGACAAACATGTTGTGTATAAAAGAAGAAGATATCTTCAGTGTCCCCCAGCAGATCCGATCCGATCCTCTCTCCACCATGTCCACCATCTACACCGCCGTCCTCGTCGTCTCGACCCTCGCCTACTCGGCCGTCGCCTGGATCCCCTACACTGGTCTCGGAGCCAACGACATCCAACACCTCCTCTTCTAAAAGAAGCGTGCTCCTCGGCCAATCGTCATGTTCCGTCGTCAAGTGTACTCTGTAAATCCGAAATGAATCGGTTGAATTAAATTATGTGTGTTATCATTTTCAAATCTCGCTCACTTTTTCAATCAAAAAAGGGAAAAACTGTAATGCGGGAGAGAGTATGTGATCGTGAGAGACGCAGAGTGTCAACATTCCCTCGAGAAGCCTTCTCTCTCCATTCATTCTTACTTTTTGTGTCGCCAGAAGGTGGCAGTTCTTTTGTATTTTTCTGAAGTTCTTGTTTTTCTTAGTCTAATCACTATAATCACGAACTGAGTGCAAGAAATCGATCACCTGGGTAGGAAATCTTTCGGAATACCAATGAAAAACCATTTTTTCCAGTACTTAGCGGGTTTCTCATGACATAAATATTGTGTTTCTCCGAAATCTTTTCTCGATGGGGACTCGGATCTGAACTACAAAACAGTTGTCCCAATGGGAAAGTTCTGGAAGAAAACGGAAACGAGATCTCTAGAACACGACGGCACACGGTATGTTAACCGCTTTTTCATACTGTGATATTATTTTTTTACACTTTCAGACAGGGAGGTTCTCAGAAGCCCGTTTCGCCCTGATAGAAGACCAGGAACAGCTCCCGCTTGTCAGGAATCCGGCCCTCAATCTTGATATTTTCGCCGGAATCTTCTTCGAAACGCGTCAAAGCAGGGACTGTTCGACACGATCAAGCTGTACCGGACAACAAAAAAGGCCACCTTGATCCTCTCTGACGCCTTCAGGCTCGAACCAGCGAGATCACCCGAAGATCGAGAACCAAGTCCAGCAGCTGCAGCTGAGATCGGATATCCCATTCCAGTGGGTATTGCTCCCCTCACCGACAAGCCGGATCTTCGCTGGACAACCCAGAAGAGGCAGCCTTCGCTCTCTACTTGGCGAGGCCCTAGCACAACCAATCCACTCTGAAGAGCGTCGCCGTGCTTTGTTTCTATAAAAATATGATTTTTTTTGTAAATTTCCCAAAAATCAATGAATTATATTTTACCATCTTACCTGTTTTCTTATATTTCATTATCTCTCAAAAAATATCTCAAATTAGAAAAAGAAAAGAATCCATAACTATAGCAACATGTCGCATGCAATATATATGTACTCATCTACAATCTACACAATTAGGTGATAACAGTGGGCGCCTTTCGGTTCGTGAACTGCTCCATTTTGCAGACGTCGAGGGCGATGAGCACGAGCGGTTTGAGCAGTTCGTGGGCGGGAAGCAGGAGACGGGCAGAGTCCGATGCGGGGATGTACGAGTCGACGTAGAGACGGATGATGGCGCCGGCGGATCCGGTTCCGGAGAGTCGGAAGACGAGTCGGGAGCCGTCTTCGAACACGATTCGGAGTCCTTGTTTCGTGGCGACCGAGGCGTCGACGGGGTCCGTGTACTGGAAGTTGTCGGCCACGGCGACCTGGAAAAAGATAGATTTGTGAGAACAATGGAATGGGAAGGGAATTTTGGAAGTGCGCTCAACCTGGCAAAGTTCAGTGGAGCGCATTTTCATTTGTCCTAAACATCAGAACTACTGATTACCAAAGTAGCGTGCATGCAGTTATTTTCAGGTAACAATAATAATGAGAAAATGCAAGTGTTGAAAGTGAATTCTACACCCTGGTTTCTGTTCTTTTTATATTATCAGAGTGCTGATAACAGTTTCCGTTCGATGGATAGCAACGAGCCCAGTTCCCTTCCGGTTCTCCCAGAAACAGATGCTATAACAGACCACCTGCCCCTCGTCATTCAGATGACACGTGTCGGCAGCACAAACGTGGGACCCAGGTGGGACCCGTCAGGTAAGTGTCGATAGGGACCACGTGCCCCTTTTTTCAGACAGGGGGCGGGTGTAGGGATGCCCCACCCCTGGGAAAGGCGACGCAGCAGAAAACGGAGCAGACGAATCATTCTAGACGGATTCCGTCCTCGGAGACGGTCGCATTCTTCTCCTCTCTTCCTTTTCTTGTTTTAGTAATAACTTGAGTTTCTTCTAGACTGCTCAACCCCTAGTTCAAGTCTTCTTCCTCTGCTATCATATCAGTTTCTCTCTTTCTCTCTAGCTATTTCTCTTTCTAGTTTTAGTTCTAATTTTAGTTTTTTGTAGGTTACTCACCATCTAGTTATCATGGCTTCTCCGTCCAACATTTCTGTCTCCCTCGCCAATCTTGACGTTTTTATGCCCTTCTACCCCTGGATGGAAATGATGTGCCGGGAGAATGCGAAGCCAGGACAGGGAAAGATGATCTTCCCGGAGATGGAATTCGACATCAAAGGATTGGATTCGGAAAAGGAGTACCAAGTTTCGCTGTCCATCGAGAGACTCGATAACAACAAGTACACCTATAAGGAGAAGAGCAAGCAGTGGAAGGTGACGGGAAAAGCCGCGGAAGAACACGAGTACAAGAAGCTGTCGAAGAAGAAGAGCCAGTCTGGAGCCACTTGGATGGAGGAGCCGCTGACGTTCCCGGAAGCACGGATCACAAATAAGCCAGGGAATGAGAAAGAGGACACATTCTACACAGCGTCCCTTCAGAAATATGTTCCAGTAATCTACATTCGTGACGTGGAAACTTCAGAGGAGCATCGATTCGAAGTGGAAAAGGCACAGTTCGTGACAACCGTGAAGATCTACAACGAGGATCTGGGGGCTTGGAAGGCTGCGAAGAACCCATACTCGACTCGCAAGAACAACGGACCAGGGAAATCGATGAAGAGGAAGGCCGAGGAACATGGAAACGAGGCTCCGAGAGCCAAGAGGGCTCCACTGCAGGAACAGACCCAGGAGTTCAACTTGAATGTTCACAACTTCCCAGAACATCAACCAGCCGCTTCAACCCTCCAGCCCAACTACAACAACCAGTACTTCAATCCCCACTACAACTACCAAGCTCCAGGATTCAACCACGTCTACTCTTCCAATATCAACTACGGCTACAACTACCAATACGCTCCGTTCAATGCCTCGACCAACTTCCATCCAGGCTACTACGGTCATCACCAGCACCAGCTCAACTACAACTTCCATTACCACCAGTACCCCTCCAATCCAATGGCTAACCTCGCTCCAACCGTCCACGACTGCTCGACCTTGAAACCCATCTCCTCAACACAAACCCAATCTTCGAACACTCAACTCCACGATGAGAATTCGAATTTCATTCAAATGTATCTTGGTCCACAGTTCCATTGATCATTCCCTGTTTTCCCCCGACCCAATTCATTGTCTTATACTTCTAATTTTGTCTTATCCTTGTCTAAATATACCCAGTTATGTATCGTCTAATCAATCCCATTTTCTAGTCCCCCTTCTCTTTTTCTGTAACATTCCCATTTGAAATTTCAATAAAAATAAACCAAAACCCCTAAAATTTGTGTTTGATGCAAGTTCGCCCCAGTGCCCCAACTACTCAACCCCCTCGTCAATGCCCATCTACCGGGACCCCGACGTTTCAGAATGCGTCATTTCAGAACGCGACGTTTCAGAATTTTTCGACCAATCAGCGCGCTGCGCGCTGCCGACCGAGCGCGCTGATTGGTCGAAAATTTCTGAAACGTCGCGTTCTGAAATGACGCATTCTGAAACGTCGGGGTCCCCATCTACCAAACCCCGACAGTTACCCCGAACACTGTCGCCCGACCACTCCACGATGAGAATTCAGCATTCATCAAATTATATCTCGGTTAACACTACTTTCATTGGTCTCGGTGAGTAAATGCGCCCTATCTAACATTACAGCGCTTCCACTAGAATTGTAAATGCGCCCTATCGCTCACCTTGTACGTGACTCCATTCGCCGAAAACTCTCTTCCAACAAACTCGGGCAACTGTGCTTCGAGGAACGTCATCAGCAAGTTCGCTCCAGCTGCATCGACATTCTCGTAATCGTATCGGGTGAACACGTTCCTTCCGTACTTCTGCCAGTGCTTCGTGACGATCTGCTCGACCGATTCCTTGCGTTCGGCGAGGATCTGCAGCCATGCGAGAAGGGCCCACACGCCGTCCTTCTCTCGGATGTGATCGGATTCAGTTCCGAAAGATTCCTCTCCGCAGATGGCGATTCGGCCGGCGTCCATTAGATTTCCAAAGTATTTCCAGCCGGTGGGTGTCTCGTAGACCTGCAGTCCCTTGGCCTTGGCGACAAGATCGACGGCTCCGGCAGTGGGCATGGAACGGGCGAATCCACGGACTTCTCGGCTTCTGAAGTACGGGATGACAGTGATGTTGTCGGCGATGACGGCCAGAGAGTCACTGGGACACACGAATAATCCGTTCTTGCCGAGGATCATGTTACGGTCGCCGTCTCCGTCGAAAGCGGCTCCCAGGTCGTGTTCTCCGGTGTGAAGTCTGTCGACGAGGGCCTTGGCGTACGTGAGATTCGGGTCCGGGTGGCCACCGCCAAAGTCGGGCTTCGGAACGGTTCTTAGAAGATCAGAAGCGTCGGCACCGAGCAGGTCGACAAGGATCGTCGAGACGTATGGGCCGGTGGCACCGTGCATTGAGTCGAGGAGGACACGGAACTTGGATCCGGTCAGGTTTCCGGTGAGAAGGGACTTGAGCTTGGGGAAGTCGAAGATCTGCTGCATCAGGTTGACGTAGTCGGCGACCGAATCGATGACGTCGACGGTGAAGTGGCCGACGCTGTCGATGTCGTACTCGTATCTGGAAGGAAAGGTTTTTTGGTTGAAAAAAGCAAAAAAAGTTGTAATATCACCTTCCAACTTGCGTAAAATCGCACTCCAAATCCTTGGCAATCAGGTACTTATCGATTTTCGTGGTAATCGCATAGATCGAGTCGGTGACATGGTCCGGAGCGGGTCCGCCGTTTTCGCAGTTGAATTTGATTCCGAAATCTCCTTTCGGGCCTCCTGGATTGTGGCTGGCGGTGATGATGATGCCTCCGTCGAACACTTTTTGCTCCAAACCGATTACTGAAAATGTTGTTCGATTAAACAAAACGAGATGTGAGCTTCGACATAACCTCAAAACACTCGAATCGCCGACATTTACTCATCCTGATCTCATTTTCCCTCAAAATGTCCGAATTTCCATCGCTGATCTTTCGCTTTTTGACAAATTTCTGTAATTTTCTTCTTTAATCGAATAAAATTGCAAACATAGCTCATTCGAATGTAAATTGTTCTGTTTCTCACATGAATTCAACTCGAAACTCCATCGCCGCAGCTGTTTCCGCACTCCGTCGTCGATTTTCATCATTTTCTGCCTGAAGCACAAAATATTTAGCGAAAACATCAATGAAACTGGCAAAAAACAGTTGATTCACATCAGAACAATTATATTTTTCGATTTTTATGCGAAAAACTGCGGGAAAAAGAGAGAAATTGGTGGAAAATTAATGGAAAAAGTGAAAATTGGCGAGGGGTTGAGCGAACCAGGAAAACGCGAACCAGGAAAGTTTTTGTAGGAAAACAGAGCGAACAAATTTCGGTAAAACTTCTCAGAGCTCAAAGTTAGTTAATGCTCAAGGTTTCTGCAAAAAAACGAGCAATTTCATCGACTAATTTTTTCACAAAAATTTCCCTGGTTCGCATTTTTCCTGGTTCGCTCACCCCCTCAAAATTGGCAACTACGATGCTCCGAAATTACGCGCAGCGCCTTGTTTACCGTAAATCGACACCAAGATTTGAGAGCCGAAAACTGGAAAACACTGTATCTGTGCCAAAACTTGACCAAAATGGGTCAGTAAAAAAACGAACTTGACTAGAAAAATATCAGCTTTCTCATAGAAATACTGAAATCAGCATACCGCTTCACCTAACCCGGTTGTACCTCAAAACCGGGTGACTAAGCCGACCGTGTCGCTATGTACCGACATATTCGACACGGCGTGTTGAGAAAAACCTGCGTTTGAATTGGCGCCAAAAGTTTAAAAGAGGTGTTATCCTAAAAATAATTTTTGCAGCGGTATTCCGGCTGGCCTATCAGTTTTTGAAGAACAAATAGGTTTAGAATAGCGCTGGGAACAAATGTTTCACTTTTTCGGAATTTTAAATAGGCTGGAATCCGCGTAATTTGCTGGAGCTGATGGACGTAATTCGCTGCGTAGCGACTCAACCAAGGGCGCACTTGCTGACTCCGTACGCTTCAACACGCCGTGATTCGAGGAGTCCCGAGATTGTAAACCGGTAACGGTTCCAAATGGAACGTGAAGGGGGAAGTTATAAAAATTTGAAAGTTCAAATAGCCGCCGCTACCAAGTTCAGAAGAGCGCTGAATTCCAACCTGTTTAGGGAAGATCCAATCTTATCCGGACTACGTCAATTTCAACACATTCAGAACAAAAAAAGAAGTTTAGGCATGGTTTTATCCTATTAAACACAACTATTTACTGCCCAAGTCGATCTCTCAGCATTGAAGCTCCGTTTGACTGACGTTCATCGGTTTGATGACGTCGGTAAGTACTTTTCCCTGGAAAGAAGCAATGAGATTATGAAAATCTGATACGATTCACATACTTTTCGATTGCACCAACGTGGCAGGTTTTCTGCAGGTTCTTCGGCTGTTTGATCCATCCAAACATCTTCTGACTGCTCACTTTCCAACTTCTTGCGAGAGCTATTGCTCCACTCATACATTCTGAACACTATTCATTCAAAAACGGGGAAATTTGTGCAATTTCACCTTTTCTCCGTACTTATTCATGGGCATCCGGTAGACCTCCATACAGTTCTCAATCTTCTCCATCAAACTTCTCAAACTTTCATTTCCACATCTGCAATAAATACATATGCACCTAGTTTTCAGACTTTCTCACTTACCAGATTATTACAGAACAAATCAAAATTTCCAATTAACTTCAAAAAAAAGGACCAAACTGGTACTGTTTTTCGAAAAAGCTCAACTATATACAAGTATGGACCAAGTATAGTCCCGATCAGAAATACTTTCGGCGCTAGTGCCAAGAGAAGTCCAAGTTTTACAGAAATCACATCATAAGAAAGAGACACGAGCAGTGAATATCGTAAAAACCTCTGGAAAAAAGTCATCTCACTTCTTCCTCTTCTTTTTCTTCTTTGTTTTCTCAGAATTCTCATCAGAATCCTCATCTCCCTTCTCGAAATCCTTACTCGCCGATTTCACCTTGCTCATCTTGCTCCTGGTGTCCTTTCGATGTCCTCTACGTTGATTTCTAGAAGACTTTGTCGACTTCTGAGTCAGTTCTGCAGAATTCTGACTATTTTTCGCTTCAAATTTTTTGAACCTGCACCTACACCTAAAAAAAAAATTTTTTCCAGAACTTGACCCAAAATGGCTCAAATAGTTAGTATTTGATGTGTTTAGTATTTTCATATAGGGCTTTCAGGCCCTTTCCGGAGCCCGTAGCGGCCTTAAGGGCTCATTCGGCAAACATTTTCAACTACAATGTTTCTCAGCACGTCGAGATCTATCGATTCATGTAATAAAAACTGCAAATAGGCTTGGTAAAAAACGGACTTCCCTTGTGAGTCATTTGACTAGGGAAGTACTTTTTGGTCCAGTGCTAAACTTCTCCAAAATAGCCCAGATCGATTCATTTTATGATTACAATGCCTGTTTGGAACTGTATTCAGATGGGTTCTCGGTACTTTTTTGAGACCAGTTTTGGTTAGCTTACAATGAGTACTATCAATTCTGACTGTTTCATTGCTAAATTTAAAAAAAGTAAAAGTTTCAAAATTTTCATGAGTTGAAGGTTGGGAGAATGAATATTTTTTCAAAATTTTGTTTTTTCAGTATTTTGGCAAGAAACTTTTGGAATCGATAGTACTTATCGTAAGCTAACCAAAACTGGTCAGTCTCCCCAGAATTTTCTAATTCAACATCCTGAAAACTTCTGCGTCAGAATGAGAATGACTATGGTGTTTGCTGAATAAACCGATAGTCCATTAGTGCGTTTTTGAAAATCTTCTTCCACCACGAATTTATCGATTTTTCCGCTGATTACAGAAAAAAAAATCTTGAATTCGATGAACAACTTTCAAGAATGACCCAAGTACTTCTGATAATTTAAAATTCTGCAGATTTTTCAGTCAGTGATACGTGTAAAATTGGATACATTTGGGGTGGAAGAAAATTTTCAAAAACGCGCTAATTGAGTATCGGTTTTTTACATCCCTGTCATCTCTTCTACCACAGCCTCCACAATTTGTTTCCAGAATGTCTAGAAAACTACTTCTTCTGGGTCTCCCCTCTGTCCCACTTCAAAAAATTTTATTCAATTTAGAACTTGTCGATTTGTAAGTTTTCAATTTCATCATATTTCTCAGATTTTATTTGCCTTTTCAAAAAACTTTTATGCAAATTTGTTAAAATTGTAAAATCAATTCTGATGCTTTGTTTAACACAGGAAGTTTAATTGAAAATCGAAAAAATCTATTGGAAAAAATATATTATTCCCAAAAAAATCAATATTTCTTCCAGAATCGACTTCTCCCTATGCTCGAAAAAATGCAAGAACGCTGTCCAATCCATGACAACTGTTCACAATCGAATTGAATTATCGATGAATTCCTATTTTTTGTATGTGAACTTAAAACGCGAGGAAAATCAGCTTTTTAGCTGGGCTGTAGGCTCATATGCAATGGATGGATCAAAACAGTTTAGAAAAATCAATGGAAGGAGGATGAGAATTTTGTGAGTTTTTGTGAAAAGTTTTAATTTCGGACATTTCAAACTTGAGGATTTTATATTATATTTTTCACCAAAAAATTATGCGATTTAAATTTTCAGAAAGAAAAAAAAATTTCAGAAAATCGGGGCCCAATCGTATAACCTCAAAATGCAAAGACAATGGTTCATCTTTCTGTAAAGTCGCCGAATTCATTATCGATTTGTTCCCAAGGTCCCTTATCAACCTGGATATCAGAGTTGATAATATCACTAATCTTCGAGTTCTGATGCCACGAATCAACCGATACCACGACGTGAAAATTCAAAAATCTGGAGAACCCATCTCAAATGATGATCTGAAAGCTCTTCTGGAAAATGTTGTTATCACTGGTGATATTCTTCTCAGAACCCTCATTTCCCCAGATTTCCAGTGTCCATCTGTTCGTTTCCACTGCGACAAGTGGGAAATGTACGGAAATGCTCACTGGATCACCCGGGAAATGCTCTTGAGCTCACATTGCTCTGAAATCATACTATCAAATGCTATCAGCTTGAAACCATCTGATTTTTTGCAATTTGTGGGAAATTGGAAGAGATCTAGTGATAAGAAGCTGAAATTTGCGAGATTTCAAGAAGTCGGTGGAAATATTCCGAAAGAGCCATTGGATTTTGAGAATTTGGAGCCGAAGAAGTGGGATCCAAAAGTGAGGGGGCAAAGTTATCCGTAAGTGATGTTATCAAATCAAATTTGTGGTGATTAGCTTCAAAATAGTGGATTTCTGCATTTGCGCGTGAAATCTGGCGTTTTTGGTGTTTGCACACAATGCACCAGACCTGACGATTTTTTTTTCAGATTTTCAAAATTTCAGATACATGCCGAGATTCGCTGTGGATTTATCAACTGGAATAGATATTTCGAGGAATGATGGACTAATTGCGACTATCAGAACTACCATTGCTACATTGGAACTTTATGTTTGGCATGACAGGTTCCCGAATGTTGACGGATTTTATATTGACTGATTGAATAGTAATAAGATTTGATGAAGATATTCTGAATGATAAATGTTCAAGGAGAATAGTAGAAAGAAACTTTATGGCACAAAAAGAAATCGTATCCCACACTTTTCACTCAATGTCCTTCAAGGCTTTGAGCTTCTTGGTTATATATTATCGTTGTATTTCAAACTGAGAGTGCGGCGCACTTTTTTCCGAACGACACTCCGCGATGTCTCGCCACGAGCGAAAGCGCATTTCGGGCGGGATACTGTAATTTTTAATTGCGAATTTTTACTTTTTTCATTGATTTTCTACCGATATACACCGGAATGATCATATTTTATGACTTTTCTGCAAAGAAATGCGGAAAAACGCGAGAAATCGGTAGAAAAATGTGAAAATTCGCACTAAAAATTACAGCACCCCGCCCGAAAGGCGCTTTCGTTCGTGGCGAGATATCGCGGAGTGTCGTTCGGAAAAAAGTGCGCCGCACTCTCTGTTTGAAATACAACGATAATAACCCAATTCAAAAGGCGTGAGTGAGTTCACACTGATGATGACGAACTTTGTGTTTTTTGTCGCTACTGACGTCAAGAACGTGTTGTTGCCTCCTATGCCGAACACACGCCCCCTGTTCACAAACACGAACATCCGTTCGCCGTCAAACTGGAAGCTCTTGGGATGCCGATGCTTCTGGTTCGTGAACCAGATTTTGATTGCAGAGACATCAGTTATCTGAAAATGGGATAGTTAGTTTTTTCGGATCTGAAACCTTTTCATTACCGGGAAGAAATCAGGCCAAATCTCGTGAACGTGAAGAGTTCTGGTGAAGTCGCAGTTGAAAACAGCCGTGTAGATGATTCCTGATATCTTGATGTGCAAGTCGTCGCACATGTTGGCAATGTTCGGGAGAACGGGGAGGCTGACTGAAATTTAGAATCGTTTACATCATACATGAAAGGTATATGTACCTCTTGAACGGAACAGACAGTTTGAACAGGATGGATGATGGTTCTGGATGAAAGTGGTGAACTCGGTGGAAACTTGAATTAAGTGATCACTCGAGTGCCCAGGATGTGCGGATAATTGTTCAACCAATGCCTGGAAGTCTTCGGAAGCCCGGATGATGCAGTTCATTCTGAAATGATTTTGGAATTACTTTGTACGTTTCGAAATGAACCAGTTTCGACGTGAATGAGTAGCGGAATGAGACAAAGTTTTTTGCAACTTTTCCGACTTTTTGAAATTTTTTTTGAAATGCTGACTAGGGAGGTACTTTTCGGATACCTTGGGAAAATTCTGAAAAAAATCTCAAAAAAACTACAATTTTTTCTAAGATTTTTGGTGCTATTATTTTTTCCTAACGGGCACTTTGAAATATGTTTTGACCTCTTTATTCGTCTATTTTGGGCCTGAAAAGTGTTCATTTTATCAAAAACGTGAAGGTTTTCTCACTGATTTTTGCCCAAATAAAGAGGTCAAAACATATTTCAAAGTGCCCGTTAGGAAAAAATAATAGCACCAAAAATCTTAGAAAAATTTCTAGTATTTTTGAGATTTTTTTCAGAATTTTCCCAAGGTATCCGGAAAGTACCTCCCTAGTGAGAGTTTCATGGGAGCTCCTGAAACTCTGCAAATAATTTTTTACTGATCTCAATCGATAACTTTTTGAAATACTTTAGAGATACCGAAGAATGGATGATGAATTAGATGATGAATTAAAACTATTTGCCTGTAGCATTGGAGAAAGCAGAAAAGAGAAAACTGAACCTGGAGACGGTCTGAGCAAGAAAATGGTCTCCTGATTTCTACCTTCTTAGTCAATAGATCTGCATCAACCGAACTCATGTTCCTTATTGTTTTGGTCTGGTGATTCTGAAGGAAATGGGTTACATTAGTCAACCAATATTTTGGAGGAGCCTTCTTTTATTGGAGTTTGAACATTTCATCAGGTACAGTCGCGGTCATAATTATGTGTACCATATTTGAAATCGCTATAACTCGTTTCATTTTCAACCGATTCTGCTCAGCTCTTGACACAACATAGTCAAAGGGTTTACAGACACGCTCCAGTTTTTTGGCAAGGATTATATCGGATTCAGATGAGGCACGTCATCTGAAATTCTAAAAATCGAAAAATTAAAAAATCGTTTTCCTGTAGATATTTTTTCCGAGGGCCTAATAAATTTTTTCATGTGTATAAAACCGCCTGAAACTTCCGGTGCCCGTAGCGGCCAAAGGAATGGTCCGATCGAGCAATAAATTCTTGAGAGTACGTGTTATAGCGTATTCAAATATGGTACATATAATTATGACCGCTACTGTACGATCTTTAGGAGTTTTGGAAATTTTATTAAAGGGTCAAATGAGAATTTTACAGAAAAAGTGGAAGAAATTGATTATTAGACAAGAATAGGACAAAATTAGATGGAAACTAGGGAAAATTAGAAGTGGAATCCATTGTATTGGGGTGGGACCATTGGCAGTTGAGGCATGTTCTCATTCTGCGTTTGGGGGAAGAGAGTGTCCGGGGAAACGGCCGGAGTTGGGAAGATCGGCATCTGGTACTGGTTCGGGTAGTCGGGGTAGCCTTGTTGGTAGTTGGGCATCGGGACGGCGGGATACTGGTGGTTGAAGTTGTCGTTGTTGAACTGGTTACTGTAGTGGGAGTTTCCGTGGTACTGCTGGTTACTGTAGCCGAGCGGGTTGTGGGATGTCGTAGCCGCTGGGTAGAACTGATTGAATTCTGGCACAGGCTGGTAGTTGACGTTGAAGTTCGGGTAGTTGTAGTTCGGCATGAAGGTTGGGGCAAGTGGTTGGGCTGCTGGGTAGTTGACTGCTTCCCAGTTGGCCAAATTCGAATCCTGCAGAGGTGTCCTCTTGGCCTCCGGAGCATCGCTTCCATTTCCCTCGGCCTTCCTCTTGTTCGTCCCTGATTCGTTGTTCTTGTACGTCGAGAACTTGTTCGTTTCGGCCTTTGGCTTGGAAACCGTCTTGCTGTAGTACTCGGTGACTGGAAGGAATTGTGCTAGCTCCACCACGAATCGCATCTCTTCTGAAGTTTCGGCATCCCGAATGAAAATGACAGGGACGTATTTGTGTAGTGGAGTGAGGTAGAAGTGGCTCTTCTTTGTATTACTCGATACATTGGTGATTCTCGCTTGTGGAACGGAGAACGGCTCCTTCATCCACGTGACTCCAGTCTTCGTATCCTTCGACAGTTTCTTGTATCCGTGGCTCTTTTTCGGTTTTCCTTTCACTTCCCACACTCTCTTCTCCTTCTTGTCAAAGGAATACTTCTCGTTTCCGAGTCTTTCCAGTGAGAAGAGCACTTCGTAATTCTTCTCCGATTCCAGTCCAATGATATTGAAGGCCATCTCCGGAAAGATCATCTTCCCTTTGCCTG
>LR539628.1:28528-55145 GCA_900536315.3 Caenorhabditis becei
GAAGCTTGCACGTGTCCGGAGGGAGAATGGAAGAAGGAAATCAACTGGAGTCAACAAGAGACACGTTCAAACATGACAGTGAATGCACCCCATTGAAAAGGAAAATAGATGTTTTATTCTCTTGAAAAGTCTGATTAGAAGAGGGAAATAGTGGTGTCTTTCGAGCACTTGTTGACGATGAAGATCCTTTTGGCACGATGCTGACGGTTCAACTCTTTTTAATGCTGAAATCATGACCTATATCTCGGTAGTCATTTGTGAAACTTACGTTGTTTTGTCTCATCTCTGGTTCATGTCATTGGCCGATGCTCATGTGAGGCTATGATACGCTTATATACTTTATTCCTTAAAAGTAGGCATCTGGCGACGAGGGAACCTCTTCGATAGTGTGTAGCGGTGATGGCCTGTTACTCCTCTCAAACTCTACACGAGCTAAGTCATAAGGTTTATTCAAGAAAGAAGATAACATCACTTCCAAGAGCTTCGGTTTTCTGCAACGAAAGTATGCAATTAGTCAAATCGAAATGGTCTCACCCGTAACGAAATGTTGCTTCCATTCGACAAATAGGCTTCTCTGAAAAAAATAGGTTGTATTGGATAAGGCTTGAAGATCAAACTTACTTTTGTCCTTGAACTGTGCCATTTGGATATTCAAACGTTTTTGAGACTTTTGACTGTTTCCACAGTCCGTGTGAGAGATTGTGGTCAGCTTTTTGTGCTCTAAAAATCAAACAATGTTTGAATCCTATCAATAGTGACCTACCGTAGGAAGTAGGAAAGTGTTCCAGGTTTTCCTCATACTCTTCTATTTCGTCTTTCAATTCGATAAGTTCGTTGTCCGATTTGTCCCGCCAATAAGCTTTTGACATATTTTTAAAGTCAGAAAGAAATCCTTAGCTTTCTGGAATAGTACAGTTAGGGTCAAGCCTGTGAATTCAAACTCACTCAATATCTCATCCAATTGTCCGATTAGTACAAATAAAATCATAATAACTTCAAGAAAATCCATAATTACAAAGCGTCCACCTTCTGGCGAACAAAATGTATAGAATGAGGGGAGTTGGAGCCAAGGGCGCCTCGCCGTTGTAAACTTTCATTTTCTGTTTCGGCGTCTCTCAATAAACCATTGTCCCTCGTTATCATTCGTTATCAGTGTGCCAAATGACAATGTGTAATGTGAAAAAGAGCCTCGGGAGTCAAGTTATTGTATTGAATAAAAGTCCTGCCCGGTCTCAAGTGCACCAAAGTTCAGCGTTATCAAATTTGTAACAGTGCCATCAACGAAATCCAATACGAATAAGTACATCTCGGGGTACTGTAACGAATTTGTCTCCCAACAACTGACGACATGATCATTCTCCTGGAACTGGAAATTTGTATTTAACACGAAAAGGTGAATACACGTTGAGCCATTCTGAAAACATAGGCACAACTTGGACTGATAACAGTCTCCATTCTATCAGAACACCAACAGGACCCAGTCTCCTTCCGGTTTTTCCAGAAACAGATGCTATAACAGACCATCTGCCCCTCGTCATTCAGATGACACGTGTCGGCAGCTCAAACGTGGGACCCAGGTGGGACCCGTCAGGGGGTGTCGATAGGGACCACGTGCCCCTTTTTTCAGACAGGGGCGGGTGTAGGGATGCCCCACCCCTGGGACAGTCCACGTAGCAGCAAACGCACCAGACGATTCATTCTAGACGGATTCCGTCCTCGGAGACGGTCGCATTCTTCTCCTCTCTTGTAGGATCTTCTTTTTTTGTTTTTAGTCAATTAGAGTTGTTGCTAGACTTATAAGTTCCTAGTTATCATCGCCTTTCCCTCTCTCAAACTTCCGTTCCCAATCTTTTTTCTAGTCCTAATTTTAGTTTGTTGTAGGTCACTCATCATCTAGTTATCATGGCTTCTTTCAACTCCGCCATCTCTGTTTGCCTGTCCAACCCCGAACCCTTCACATCCGTCTACCCGTGGATGGAGATGCTCTGCCGTGAGCAGACACCAGGCAAAGGGAAGATGATCTTTCCGGAGATGGCCTTCAATATCATTGGACTGGAATCGGAGAAGAATTACGAAGTGCTCTTCTCACTGGAAAGACTCGGAAACGAGAAGTATTCCTTTGACAAGAAGGAGAAGAGAGTGTGGGAAGTGAAAGGAAAACCGAAAAAGAGCCACGGATACAAGAAACTGTCGAAGGATACGAAGACTGGAGTCACGTGGATGAAGGAGCCGTTCTCCGTTCCACAAGCGAGAATCACCAATGTATCGAGTAATACAAAGAAGAGCCACTTCTACCTCACTCCACTACACAAATACGTCCCTGTCATTTTCATTCGGGATGCCGAAACTTCAGAAGAGATGCGATTCGTGGTGGAGCTAGCACAATTCCTTCCAGTCACCGAGTACTACAGCAAGAAGGTTTCCAAGCCAAAGGCCGAAACAAACAAGTTCTCGACTTACAAGAACGATGAATCAGGGAAGCCAATGAAGAGGAAGGCGATGGAAACTGGAAGCGGTGCTCCAAAGGCCAAGAGGACACCGTTGCAAGATGCGAATTTGTCGAACTGGGAAGCAGTCAACTACCCAACAACCCAACCACTTGCCCCAACCTTCATGCAGGACTACAACAACCCGAACTTCAACGCCAACATCAACTACCAGCCTGTGCAAGACTTCAACCAGTTCTACCCAACGACTTCGACATTCCACAACCAACATGGATACAGTAACCAGCAGCACCACGGATTTGGCAACTACAGTAACCAGTTCAACAACTTCAACTACCAGTACCCCGCCGTCCCGATGCACAACTACCAACAAGGCTACCCCAACTACCCCAACCAGTACCAGATGCCAATCTTCCCAACTCCGGCCGTTTCCCCAGACACTCTCTACCCCCAGAATGAGAACGTTCCTCAACTGCCAGTTGCTCAACCCCAGTACAACGGATTCCACTTCTAATTTTGTCATATTTCCATCTAATTTTGACCTATTCTTGTCTAATAATCAATTCCTCTCACTTTTTCTGTAATATTCCCATTTGACCCTTCAATAAAACTTCCAAAACCCCAAAAGAGCGTAGTAGTACCTTCCAACTCCACTTGTGTTTAGCTTTCTTCTAAACAGTTCTCGTATGATTCGAATCGTCAGCCGTCCTATTCTGAAAACGGCATCTAGCCTTCAGAAGAGACTATGAAGTGCTCACATCTTACAAAAAAGGAGAGAAATCAAGGAAAAACGTTTTACTTAAAACTGTGATGGAAGATTTTTGATTTTACTCGTGAAAAGACACAATTGGGGTGGATATTGTAAATGGGTTGAGATTCCCTGAGATTGTGCACAAAGATTGGGGGAAGGAAAAGAAGGAGATTGTGATATGGGGGATACAAGTGGAAGAGAGTTTAGAAAGACGGCTTCAGAAGCATGACGGACTTGCGGATGTGGATGATGTACGGGCTGCCGTTGAGGGTCTGCTTGTCGAAAGCCCAGACGAAATATCTCTTGGCGTTCTGGTTCTTGCCCAATGTGTCGTACTTCTCATCAGTCGTTTGGTAGTAGCCGTTGAGAGCGACATCGGAGCACTTCTGTCCGTGCCACCAGGGTCTGGAAAGACGGAACTTGTGAGATTCATTAGATTTAGCGAGACTTACCCGAGCATGCGGAATTGGGCGCAGTTGATGTATTCGACCTCATCCTGGTCTTGGTCGGAGGTGCTGAAGCGAGCGCCATTGGAGTTCATGAATGGGTCGACACCATTGAAAGTCAGGTTACCGGCGTGACTCTCTTGGATTGTCAGCTTGAAGCCGTCCATTGCCTTGCCAACATGAATGTTCCACTCTCCGACCCACTTTGCCTGAAAACGTCTCGAACATGTCCAGTCACAGGTGTCTCCCTCGATCTCAATGTGAAGAGTAGCCGGAGCAATGTTCAACGGAGCCAGTTCGCTGAGCTTCTCGAGTCCGAGCCAGTGATTTCCGCGAAGATCCCCGAACCCTCTAGTGTATTCCTTCATGGTGCGCTTGTGGAAGCCGCCGTCACGGTCGGTGCGCCTAAAAGTACAAGTTTTTTTCTCAAAAATACCGTAAAACCTCTATAAGAAGGGCACCCAATTGTTTGTCTTAGAGCTTTTCTAACTCAAAAACTACGGGAGTTATCAAAAAGTTGTCAACTGCAAAGTTGTTGTTCTAATCTTCGTCTTCAACTTTGCAGTTGACAACTTTTTGATAACTCTTCTAGTTTTTGAGATAGTGAAGCTCAAAGTCAAACTATTGGGTGCCCTTCTAATAGAGGTTTTACGGTAGCTGTGTTCAGTACCTCTGGACCACAGTCCATCCTCCAGTGGTCGTCTCCATGTCGCAATACACATCGAAAGTGTTGCCAGCAGTGATTGGGTAGACTCCTGACGGGCTTCCCACCGCAAATCGTTCCATGCAGCTCTGAAATGAGAAAAATCATGCTGAAAAGTCAATTTTTCAGTTTTTCCCACTTCAAGTTTCTCGCCGCCCATGGTCTGGTGGAGGTTATCCGGGAGTGTGGAAGTTGGTGAGGCAGTGGTTGAGGTGGTAGTGATCGTGGTCGGGTCAGTCAAAAAACTCGTCAACAGTTGGCTCCGGAGTATCTGCTCCGGAGTATCTGCTTCGTCACGATCTTCCACAAACATCTGCACGGCACTCGGTTTCTTTGCGGCTTGCAGATATTTGTTTAGAAGGGCAGTATGTGGGTCTTCAGTTGGGAGGGTGTAGACGATGACTTCTTGTGGTGGATGGGAAGATTTGGTGAGCTGATATGAAATGGTATAAGATACATTAATCATTGAACACTTACAGAGCTAATGGCGAAGAACAGACCAACGACGAGAATGATGAGCGCGGCGCAGAGGCATAGTCTGAAAAATATTTGGAAATTGAAAGTTTGACCCCTATGTATTAGCTTACAATATCCACCCCTTCAATTTGCCACATGGGAACCACCCTCTCTGCATTCGGGTCTTCTCAACCTCATCGGGACGAGTGAACTGCGCCTCGACAAGCGCGACGCTTTTGATTTGGTTCTCCTCGACGGACTGGAAGAATATGGTAATTGAGATGAAATTATTGAGATGAAATGCTGAAGACCATCACTTACAGTAAGCGCCTCTTCACCATCAGCAGACATGATGGACGCGTCTTGCACGACGGGAAGACGGTAGCTTCTGAAAACGGCCAAAATGAGGGGAAATTATAATAGTAGTTGTCAGGAAGTCGGAAGTCAACTGAACACACCAATTTACAGGGTGGCCACGAAGTATGGAGCCTTACTTTATTCGAATTTTTTTTGGAAGAGGCACTTCGATGTCCTATGTTTTTAGATAAATGGATGTCTATGGACTATAAAAGTCCATAGACATTCATTTATCTGAAATTGCTCATTAGAAAAGTGTACTTTCCAAAAAGCTATGTTCAAAATAAGTGAAAATCCAGTTACAGCCTCTCTCTTTTAAATTTGAAAAAGTGAAAAAATCGTGATTTTTGGAAAAATTTGCCTTTTTTCGGTGATGAAGTTTGAGTGCTTATAGGAGGTAGAGAAAAAAATTTGGTGAACAGTGGACCACAAAATGTGAAAGAACATGCCTCAAAGTACATGTTTACCTATTCAGTTGATCGAAAAAAAAAACATTTCCCGTTCACAGTCAAAAACATAGGGTCGCGGCGCACACCTGGACTTTTGTGTTTTTCAAAATGTGTTGCAACTGTCGGAATTGGACTTGAATAACCACCACAAATGGTAAACTAGCTTATTTAATGTCAGAAGCAACCTAAAATGTTATCTTTTCAAGTAACAGAACTCTCCCTTCTTCCTATAAGGCAGAAATCTCGAAAAAATAATATAAACTATTATGAGTTCGCGGTACGTAGTCAGTCGACGGTGTTGCTCCTCTTTCAACGTCTGCGTCTCTTTCTGCGCCTGCGTCTCTCTAAGCGCCCACACTATTTCTCCAATTTCGTGGCGAGACCTTTTTCGAATGTTCACCGTCGACTGACAACGTACTGCGAACTCATAATATGATAAATGGGAATGCGGTGATAAACATTATAAAAATCTTTTAAAAAATGGGAAAGAATGCAAAAAATGAGAGCAAAATCGAAAACCGCCGTCCACTAAATGACGAAATATGAATTAGTACGCATATGTATTTGTATGCGTTGTTTCGTAAGAATGCTTACTTTGTTTTGTCTGGAGATTGTCTGTTGCGAGACCGACGGCAGCCTAGTGACGCAGAGACAACCGACACATCGAAATCCATGCCATTGGTCTCGCCACGAAAAAGAGAACTATCGCACAAGAGCTAGAGATGCAGAGACAACGAGAAGCCGGTACGCTGCTTTAACCAATGGCCATGTATTTCAAAAATCCTAGGACTGTCGCGCCACGGCTTCTAGAACTTTCGGTCGCACTCGCAGAACGCGCATAGAGAACTAATATAGAGGGTCAGTTTAGACAATGTTTTTATTCAAATTTGAAATGTTTTTATTCGAAGTTGAAATGTTTTTATTCAAAATTAAAATAAATTAAAATAACAGAAAAGTATTCTGATTTTTCCTACATTTATCTCGACCAAACGTCTATCTTTACATTCCATCTGAAAGTTATCATTAGGTGCTAAGGATCATTCCTCTTGACCTTACTGGCTATTTTCCATGAATTGGCATGATCTCCCATACCCTCCATAAGATTTCATAATCTTCTGCAAAAAAGTTATTCTATGTGATTGTAAATACAAATTTGACTTTCTCTTACTTTTTCTTCTCCGGGAGTGCACGTTGTGTCAGAAGAAACAGTCCTATCCACAATTTGAAAAAGAATGATGATTTGACTTCTGAAAACAGTTTAGGATGCTTATTTCAGTTTCAAGTACACCAACCATTCCAAAAGTTCCGGATAACAACTCTATACTGACTGTGCTGGTACAGTTGTGAAACTTCAAGTGTGCCCAGAAGAAATATCCATAATGAATGGGAAACTTCAGTGCGAAAGGCTTGTGATGTTGGTGTTATACGTAGTTGTTATCAAAACAAGTCATTTATGTCCCTGAATTTCAGGATCATTAGCAGACAGTTAGGTATTTAAAACTTACTTTGAATCTGATTCGTTTGTCCAAAAATTTCAGAAAAAAATCATATTAACTTCAAGAAAATCAATAATCACAGAGCGTCCACCTTCTGGCGAACAAAATGTATAGAATGAGGAAAGTTGGAGCCAAGGGCGCCTCGCCGTTGTAAACTTTCACTTTCGATTCTGGCGTCTCTCATTAGACCATTGTCTCTTGTTATCATTGGTTATCAGTGTGTCAAATGACAATGTGCAATGTGAAAAAGAGTCTTGACACGGGCTCCCAGGGCGTACGTAATGCAAACGCGCTCTGCTAGACTACAGTTCACTTGTCACACTCGGTGTTGCCTACCGTAACCTGCGAAGAGAGACAATGCTTTTGAGTGAGACACGCGTGGAATATGTTGCTTTCGGCGCTTTTGGCACCGTGCCAAGAATGGAACAATTCGCTGAGTAGCGACTCACAGAACGCGCGAAATTCGAAACGGTACGCCGTGGGAGCCCATGTCTTGAGAGTAGAGAAGTTGACCAGAACCATGATGAGCGCACCAGTTATAGAAACAAGGCAATGTGGAAGATTTCAAAAGATTGCAGAGATTCGATCAAGTCGATACTCTATTTCATTGGAACCTTTTAGCGGAAAACTGACAGTGGAGATTTCGCGAAAACGAAGGAACATATAGTGTTGTTTTGGCGAGAAGCTGGTAAAGTTGAGTAAAAGTGAAGCTGTAGTTGCCCAGATTGTTCAGGGAAGATCCGGTCTTCTTCAGACTTCATCCAGTCTTTTGAAAACACAAACACAAGTTCTGAACTCTCATGCAAAGTAGATTTTCATAATTGCTGCTCAAGATACCATTTGAAATTTATTGAAAATTTAAAACAAATAATAATAAACAAATTTATTCTGAACTCTTCATGTGCTTTCTTATTGATCCAATTCGGTGGTCCACGCAATTGTCGAAAAAGATTGTAGTTCTTCCTTTTGCAAAGCTATCGGACATCCGGAACTATCTCTTTGATTGGTCTGTAAATATATTTAAGTTTTTCTACGGTTCAGCAAAATCAATACCATGCAGGTTCTCCCCTTCGGTTTGAATCCATGAACTGCAGACCTTGGTCGGAAAACGGAAGCTCATTGTTTAGGAAATCGATGCTTCCATGGTTCAGGTGATCACACAACCTTCCTCATTTGCAAATCAAGATGTCGCATCCTCTTCGAAGATCTCTTCCTGTAAATTTTGGGTTTCAATTATGTCAATTAGAAAATTTTCTAGCTTACAGATTAATGAGCCGGTTCCAATGGCATTTCAGAACAAATCAATAAATATCAAATAACATCAGTAAAATCAAAAAAGCGTCCATCTTCAGGCGGACAGAAAGTATCGAACGAGAGGAGAGGAGCTGGCGGGGACGCGGCGCCGAGTTGTAAACGTTCTCTCTTGTCTCTTGTGTGCATATGGTCTCTAGTTGGAGTGCTGTTATCAGTGGAGAGAGTGATAAGAGATAGTGGGAAGTTGGGTAGGAGCGCTTTGAAAATTCGAAAGTGGAATGAATTTTTACAGAACAGAAGATTCAGAGGGTTGGATACAGTTTCTATTTTTTATTAACTCATACGGCAAACGCCACCTACACAATAAGTTAAAATAGAAAACATGTTGAAAATTAAAAGGATTCAAAATTATCAAGATTTAGATCATCTTACAATATGAAAAAAATCGAACATTCTTTCAATTGCAGCCCAGTTGATAAAGATTATCACAAAAACCGTGGCTGGAACCGTAGAGAATGATTAGAACTGTGCACTGGCCATGATCAAATGAGTCTCTGTTGTTTTCGTTGATCTGGAAACACAAATTCTGAACTTCCTGGTATTCTGAGAAAATTGTTACCGCTCCAGAATATTCGCATGGTCTTGGACTTCTTCGGTGATGTTATCAAAATTGATAAGAAATATGGAAAGCTTGAACTTCAGAAAAATACGGTTAGCTGCCACCTTCTGGCGGCACAAAAAGTAGGAATGGATGGAGAGAGAAGGATTCTCGGGAGAATGTTGACAATCTGCGTCTCTCACATTCACATGCTCTTTCGCTTTACAGTTTTTGCAATTTTTGATTGAAAAAGGGAGCAAGGCCATCTCATCCAAGAGCATGTGAATGTGAGAGATGCAGAGTGTCAACATCCTCCCGAGAAGCCTTCCCTTTCCTTCTCTCTCCATTCATTCTTCCTTTTTGTGCCATCAGAAGGTCCAAAACCTATGGATTTTGGAAAAAAGATCGACTGGAGGAAAGACTTGAAAATGGTTGCAACCATTCTCACCAACGTTGCCAATTGTAAAGACAGCATCGTTAGATGGGATGGATATCGTTTGCTGCAAGCTTCAGTTGGTTTTGGACTCTAACAACTTTGTCAAGGCTAACTTCTTGTGAATCCCAATAAAAATTTTGTCAATCAATCTTTTTGTTATCATTTTTATGGGCATGTTTAGTGGAGCGCATTTGCATCTTGTGATAGGAAGGCTATGAAACCGTTGCGGACGTTTAGATAGAACTGTTCCAGAACACGCTCTACTTCGGAAAAGTTTGTCCAATGGGTGATGCGATGGTCACTTTTGATGTCTCACGTGAACATTTCTGGCACAATCAACGCACAGAAATGAAGAAATTGCTTCACGTTCGGGGAGTTTTTGGGGAACTTTTAGGGAAGAAATGAGGAACTTTTGAGGTAGTTTTGAGGAATCACAAAATAAAGGTGGAAAATATCAGAAAACAGGTCAACCCTAAACAAGAAGGCCCAGTTTAATCGTATAGCCATTGAATCTAGATTTCCAGGCCTTTTCCGGCTTTCAGGCATGTTCAGGTTTCGAAGAGGACCCACCATAACGATTTTTCTGATGTTTCTCAATGTTTATAGTTATTTGTTGTCTTATGAATTGATGTTTTGAATGGTAAGTGGGGATGTTAGGTTTTTAGGACACAAATAATCCCGTGTCTTCGGAGGAGACGACTATTGCGAGTGCAGAGGATTGATGCCCTTCTGACTACTGTTAGTTCGACGAGGCGGATGACAATGTCAAAGACGTTTCCGCTCCCTTTTCCGAATCAGGTCATTTGGAAGATTCTTGGTGACCTTATTTCGTTTTTTCTTATCTTTTTTATCATAAAATAAAAATGAGTGTACATATGTTAACAATCGTTTACTTTGTAATAGTGTGTCGTGTCGACAAGTGTCGAAGTCGACTTTCGTCGACTAATGTCGACTAGTCGAGTTCGACTAGTCGACGTCGACTAGTCGACTTTAGTCGCCGACTGTCGGCGCCAGTCGACAGTCGACTAGTCGACTAGTCGAACTCCGACTAGTCGGCGACTGTCGAACCCGTGGCTAAGTGGTAAAGTTTCATTTTTTTCGAAGACAAAACCGTCTCAGTTCGATTCCTCAGTTTGATGAATGTTTTTTACTTCAATGAAGGAATGATTGTAGGCACTTTTACACCTGCGAAACTGCAAATGAAGTGTGAAAAACGGTGTTTTTCGCATTTTCAGCAGTTTTCCAAAGGTATATTTTGTTTGTGCATCGTCTTTGAGGTTTTTTGTTATTATATAAAGCTCCATCTCTATTCTAGCCGTGAAAAATTCATGAAGGAATTCCCAATACATGCAACAGGCAGGGTGGGTACCAAAATGCGTGCAAAAAGACTGAAAATTGAATGAAATAGTTGTGAAAAACGCCGAAAAGTGTCTGAGACCCTTCATCAAAAATTTTTTTTTGGCGTACTCAGGGCGATTCATCTGATTTTGTTTTTTTTTTTTTCAAATTTTCCAAGTTAGTCTTCCACGGTCTTCCCTTGTGAGTTGATAGGTGGATGGAGGAGGATCAAAAGAGTATGCGTTGGTATTCATAATGAGGGTCTCAGACACTTTTCGGCGTTTTTCACAACTATTTCATTCAATTTTCAGTCTTTTTGCACGCATTTTGGTACCCACCCTGCCTGTTGCATCGATAGATCTATTGGGAATTCTTTCATGAAATTTTCACGGCTAAAATAGGGATGGAGCTTTATATAATAACAAAAAACCTCAAAGACGATGCACAAACAAAATATACCTTTGGAAAACTGCTGAAAATGCGAAAAACACCGTTTTTCACACTTCATTTGCAGTTTCGCAGGTGTAAAAGTGCCTACAATCATTCCTTCATTGAAGTAAAAAACATTCATCAAACTGAGGAATCGAACTGAGACGGTTTTGTCTTCGAAAAAAATGAAACTTTGCCACTTGCACACGAGAATTCGACTAGTCGACAGTCGACTAGTCGACTAGTCGATAGTCGAATCCGACTAGTCGACTAGTGTCGACTATCGGCCTCCGACTAGTCGACACTAATCGACAACAGTCGACACTGTTCAGTGTCGACTTTCGTTCGACTGTCTGTTCGACACGACACACTACTTTGTAATGTGACATTGGTCAATACATTTCGATGTTCTTATAGGTCTTCTTCTTCTTCTTCGTCTTGTTGTCTCGTCTGGAGTGGTGAAGTGCATATGGTGGGTAATTTGGGCAACGTTTCTTTCGGCATAGTTGGTCGGGATATCTGAGAGCATGGTTCGCTCCGTTGAGGCACATTTGGCAGAATCGTTGTTGGGCCCACTAATCCTTTAGTGTCCCAAGCGGCGGTGGTTCAGTGGCGTATAGATCGAATAGGATAATATTTATTGGACGGATAAGAAGACGGCTATCATGAAGACGGATATCCATCATGATAGGTAGTGAGGCTTATATACTCATCAGTAAAATGGAATGCAAGGTCACTAGCTATCAGTAAATGGGTGGGGTCAATTAACTCTTGGCCTGTCGACGTCACGGTCCCTCGTACTTCGTAGAGTTGCGTCATTAGCGCAACAGTCGTGCCTGTTCCGCCAGTTGTTTTCGTTGATCAGCTGCGCCAGCTTCGTATTCGCTAGCTCGGTGGCTTCCTTCCGCGGCACAGTCGGCACTGAGATGATGGTCGGTTCGCGATTTTCTTCAGTCTTGGTCGACCAGGTTGCGAGCCTCCATTTGGATTGCGATTCTCTTTCCTTCGGTGGCGCTCATAGTGCGCTTGGACATGGTTTCTGTAATTTCAAAATATTGCTTTCTATATTGTATCCTAAAAACCTAACTTCTCCACTTACCATTCAAAACATCAATCCATCGATAAGAAAGTTATCCGACAAAAATTCAAGAACATCAAAGAAATCGTTGTGTTGGCCCTCTTCGGAGGGCCGAGAATGTGAATAAACGAGTGTAATCACGGGTATTTATACTCGCTACACGCCCATCGAGAGAGAAGAGACACGAAAGTGTCTAGTGTCGGAGGGAATCTCGGAGGGAATCGGATGGATTGAACAGCCGAAGAATCTGCTGAAAACCTGCCACAATGGTGCAAATGCTTCACGTTTGTTGAGTTTTTGGGGGAGAAATGAGTAAATTTTGAGGTAGTTTCGAGTAATCAGTGAGGTACTAATACACTCATTTGGGGTTTTGGTAATTTTATAGAAGGGTTAATAGGGAATGTTACAAAAGAAGGGTTGGACTTGATTAGACAAATTAGACAAGAAAAGGTCAAAATTAGTTGGAAAGAAGGCAAAGTTAGAAGTGGATTTTACAGAAAAAAGTGGGAGAAATTGATTATTAGACAAGAAAAGGACAAAATTAGAAGTGAAATCCATTGTAATGGGGTGGGGCAACTGGCAGTTGAGCAAAATTCTCATTCTGCATTTGGGGGAAGAGAGTATCCGGGGAAACGGCCGGAGTTGGGAAGATCGGCATCTGGTACTGGTTCGGGTAGTGGGGGTAGCCTTGTTGGTAGTTGAGCATTGGAGCGGTGGGGTACTGGTAGTTGAAGTTGTTGAACTGGTCACTGTAGTTGCCATTTCCGTATTGCTGCTGGTTACTGTAGCCGAGTTGGTTGTGGAATGATGAAGTCGCCGCTGGGTAGAACTGGTTGAATTCTGGCACAGGCTGATAGTTGATGTTGAAGTTCGGGTAGTTGTAGTCCTGCATGAAGGTTGGGGCAGGTTGTTGGGTTGCTGGATAGTTGACTGCTTCCCAGTTGGACGAGTTCAATTCCTGAAACGGTGTCCTCTTGGCCTCCGGAGCATCGCTTCCATTTCCCTCGGCCTTCCTCTTGTTCGTCCCTGATTCGTTGTTCTTGTACGTCGAGAACTTGTTCGTCTCGGCCTTTGGCTTGGAAACCTTCTCGCTGTAGTACTCGGTGACTGGAAGGAATTGTGCTAGCTCCACCACGAATCGCATCTCTTCTGAAGTTTCGAAATCCCGAATGATGATGACTGGGACGTATTTATGCAGCGGAGTCAGGTAGAAGGTGTCCTTCTTTGTATTACTTGGCACATTCGTGATCCTAGCTTCTGGCACTGAAAAAGGCTCCTTCATCCATTCGGATCCAGTCTCCTTGCCCTTCGATAGTTTCTTGTACTCGTGACTCTTCTTCGGTTTTCCCTTCACTTCCCACACTCTCTTATTCTTTTTGTCAAAGGAATACTTCTCGTTTCCGAATCGTTCCAGGGAGAAGCACACTTCGTACTCCTTTTTCAAGTCCAGTCCAGTGATGTTGAAGGCCATCTCCGGAAAGATCATCTTCCCTTTGCCTGGCGTCTGCTCACGGCAGAGCATCTCCATCCACGGGTAGACGGATGTGAAGGGTTCGGGGTTGGACAGGCAGACAGAGATGGCGGAGTTGAAAGGAGCCATGATAATTAGATGATGAGTAACCTACAACAAACTAAAATTAGGACTAGAAAGAAGATTAGAAACGGAAGTTTGAGAGAGGGAAAGGCGATGATAACTAGGAACTGAGAAGTCTAGAAACAACTCAAGTTACTACTAAAAACTGAAAAATAAGATCCTACAAGAGAGGAGAAGAATGCGACCGTCTCCGAGGATGCAATCCGTCTAGAATGATTCGTCTGGCCCGTTTGCTGCTACGTCGACTATCCCAGGGGTGGGGAATCCCTACACCCGCCCCCTGTCTGAAAAAAGGGGCACGTGGTCCCTATCGACACTTTCCTGACGGGTCCCACCTGGGTCCCACGTTTGAGCTGCCGACACGTGTCATCTGAATGACGAGGGGCAGGTGGTCTGTTATAGCAACGGTTTCTGGGAGAACCGGAAGGGGACTGGATCCACTGATGCTCTGATGGAATGAAAGTTGCTATCAGTTCTCTGATTTGATGAAAACAGAAAGAGAAAAGAGCTCCATTTACAAAACACATTTATTCAAATTCAAACGGGATATATTGATGGGAATCCCGGGCGACGAGCACGCTTCTTTTAGAAGAGGAGGTCTTGGATGTCGTTGGCTCCGAGACCAGTGTAGGGGATCCAGGCGACGGCCGAGTAGGCGAGGGTCGAGACGACGAGGACGGCGGTGTAGATGGTGGACATGGTGGAGAGAGGATCGGATCGGATCTGCTGGGGGACTCATGGGATCTGCTACTTTTATACCCAACTTGTTTATCATCATTTTACTGATATGCTGATAAACAAGTAAACAATAACAATACGTGGCAAGATTATCAGTGAAATGCTGACAAACAAGTTGGGTATAAAAGAAGAAGATATCTTCAGTGTCCCCCAGCAGATCCATCCGATCCTCTCTCCACCATGTCCACCATCTACACCGCCGTCCTCGTCGTCTCGACCCTCGCCTACTCGGCCGTCGCCTGGATCCCCTACACTGGTCTCGGAGCCAACGACATCCAAGACCTCCTCTTCTAAAAGTATCGTGCTCGTCGGCCAATCGTCATGTTCGGTTGTCAAGTGTACTCTGTAAATGCGAAATGAATCGGTTGAATTGAATTATATGTGTTATCATTTTCAAATCTCGCTCTCTTTTTCAACCAAAAAAGGGAAAAACTGTGAAGCGAGAGAGCATGTGATTGTGAGAGACGCAGAGTGTAAACATCCTCCCGAGACCCTTCTCTTCTCTCACCATTTATTTATACTTTTTTTGTCGCCAGAAGGTAGCAGCTAACCATATTTTTCTGAAGTTTCTGTGTTTATCAGTTTTGATTATTATAATCACTTAATTATCTCCGAATCAAACCCAATTATTATGTCAACAACATCTTCCACGGAGCGATTGGAAATCTTCTAGAACTTTCGGGAATTCAAGACTCCTGTTTCCTGTTGCCCGTCAAGAACTGGCAAATTTAACGGGAATCTACGTAAGCGATCGATGCTAATTTCCAGCTGTACTGTTTAAATCTTTGAAATTTCAGGTTAGATTAGTCACAAAGATTGGAGAGCAAGCGAATCCTGAACAAAAGAACAACACCACGGCGGACTCTGGCTTCTCCAGCTCACCCTGTGATGGTATTGCTCATGCAAAGCATTCAATATCGTTCCGTTTTTTCTCCCACTTATTCATAAAAATAAACCTTTGTAATCACGATGAACTCCGTTTTGTCTCACTGTTCTGATTGTGAGAATTTCTCAAAAAATCTCTTCGAATACACAAAAATGATAACTGTACCTTTCGCAATCTTTCCCATCAGTCCAATTCTCTTTCCCAATCCTGCACAAAAGCCGCCTCCATTCTTCAATTTTCAATCAAAAAGTTGCAAAAACTGTAAAGTGAGAGAGCATGTGAATGTGAGATACGCAGATTGTCAACATTCCCCCGAGAAGCCTTCTCTCTCCATTCATTCTTACTTTTTGTGTCGCCAGAAGGTGGCAGCTTACTGTATTTCTCTGAAGTTTCTGTTTGTCCTATTTCTTATCACTGTAATCACGAATCCCATTATCTGGTGTTGTGCTGTGTGTTGCTCACACCGGAGTCGCGGCGTGTCTTCTGCCTTCCAGATGCACTGCCCATTGAAAGTTTTCGATTCCGTTGACTGCCTCCGACAACATGTTCTGTCGAGTCACCAAAGGAACACCAGACGGTTAGTTCTAAAAAGTTGTCCTCCATCGCAATATGTTTTATTTCAGCTGACCGTCTCAAGAACACCGGTGCAATCATATGGGACGAGGCGGGCATGACTGATCGTCGAGTTATGGACTCTGTCGACCGACTCTTCCGTGATCTGAAAGATGAGCCTGATGTGCCGTTCGGAGGAGTGCTGCTTATCATGGGAGGCGACTGGAGACAAATTTTGCCAATAGTCGAAGGAATCAGCGGCCAAGGTGTGGTCAATTACACTCTGAAACGCGAAATGGCGGTCAAGGTCTATCTCAATATTACTCTCTACAAAAGGGAAATTTCTAATTTTTTTTTGTAAATTTCCCTAAAATCAATAAATTCTATTCCACCATCTTACCTTTTTCCTTATATTTCATTATCTCTCAAAAATATCTCAAATTAGAAAAAGAAAAGAATCCATAACTATAGCAACATGACGCATGCAATATATATACTCATCTACAATCTACACAATTAGGTGATAACAGTGGGCGCCTTTCGGTTCGTGAACTGCTCCATTTTGCAGACGTCGAGGGCGATGAGCACGAGTGGTTTGAGCAGTTCGTGGGCGGGGAGCAGGAGACGGGAAGAGTCCGAAGCGGGGATGTACGAGTCGACGTAGAGACGGATGGTGGCGCCGGCGGATCCGGTTCCCGAGAGTCGGAAGACGAGTCGGGAGCCGTCTTCGAACACGATTCGGAGTCCTTGTTTCGTGGCGACCGAGGCGTCGACGGGGTCCGTGTACTGGAAGTTGTCGGCCACGGCAACCTGCAAAAAGATGGATTTGTAGGAAAAATGGGATGGGAAGGGAATGTTGGAAGTGCGCTCTGATAGACGAAATAGCAAAGTTCAGTGGAGCGCAGTTTCATTCGTCCTAAACATCACAACTTCTGATTGCCAATGGAGCGTGCATGCAGTTATTTTCAGCCAAGAATGAGAAAATGCAAGTGTTGAAAGTGCGTTCTCGGCCTGGTTTCTGTTCTTTTCATATAATCAGAGAGCTTATAACAGTTTCCGTTCGATCAGAATAGCAACGAGCCCAGTCCCCTTCCATCAGAATAGCAACGAGCCCAGTCCCCTTCCACAAACGTGGGACCCAGGTGGGACCCGTCAGGTAAGTGTCGATAGGGACCACGTGCCCCTTATTTCAGACAGGGGGCGGGTGTAGGGATGCCCCACCCCTGGGACAGTCGACGTAGCAGCAAACGGACCAGACGAATCATTCTAGACGGATTGCATCCTCGGAGACGGTCGCATTCTTCTGCTCTCTTGTAGGATCTTCTTTTTCTGTTTTAGTGGTAACTTGAATTGTTCCTAGACTTCTCAACTCCTAGTTATCATCGCCTTCTCTCTTACTCAATCTCCCGTTCCTATTCCTCTTTCTAGTCCTAACTTTAGCTTGTTGTAGGTTACTCATCATCTAGTTATCATGTCTTCTCCGTCTAACATCTCTGTCTCCCTCGCCAATCTCGACGTCTTCATGCCCTTCTACCCGTGGATGGAAATGATGTGCCGTGAGCAGACGCCAGGCCAAGGGAAGATGATCTTCCCGGAAATGGAATTCGACATCAAAGGATTGGATTCGGAAAAGGAGTACCAAGTTTCGATGTCTATCGAGAGACTCGATAACAACAAGTACACTTACAAGGAGAAGAGCAAGCAGTGGGAAATGACGGGAAAAGCCGCGGAGGAACACGAGTACAAGAAGCTGTCGAAAAAGAAGGGCGAGTCTGGAGCCACTTGGATGAAGGAGCCGCTGACGTTCCCGGAAGCACGGATCACAAATAAGCCAGGGAATGAGAAGGAGGACACATTCTACACAGCGTCCCTTCAGAAATATGTGCCAGTCGTCTACATTCGTGACGTGGAAACTTCAGAGGAGCATCGATTCGAAGTGGAAAAGGCACAGTTCGTGACAACCATGAAGATCTACAACAAGGATCTGGGGAGTTGGAAGGCCGCGAAGAACCCCTACTCGACTCGCAAGAACAACGGACCAGGGAAATCGTTGAAGAGGAAGTCCGAGGGACATGAAGACGAGGCTCCGAGAGCCAAGAGGACTCCGCTGCACGAGCAACAAGCCCAGCCGTCCAACTGGAATACTCCCAACTTACTAGAACATCAGCCAGCCGCTTCAGCCTTTCACCCCACCTACAGTTCCCAGTACATCAACCCTCACTTCAACTACCAAGCTGCTCCAGGATTCAACCACGGCTACTCATCGACGTCCAATATCAACTACGGCTACTACCCATCTGCTCCGTTCAACACCACGACCAACTACCATCCAGGCTACTACGGTCAGCAACATCACCAGTTCAACTACAACATCCAGTACCACCAGTACTCCTCCACCCCGATGACCAACCTCGCTCCAACCTTCCACGACAACTCAACCCCGATGACCTACTCCCAACCACAAACCGTTTCCGCGAACACTAAACTCCACGATGAGAACTCGAATTTCATTCAAATGTATCTCGGTCAAGATCTTCATTAATTATTCTTCTCTGTTCTCCCAGACCCAATTCATTGTTTTATACGTTTAATGTTGCCTTATCCTTGTCTAAATTCATTCCTTATGTCCAGTTATGTATCGTCTAATCAATCACATTTTCTAGTCCCCCTACTCTTTTTTGTAACATTCCCATTTGAAGTTTCAATAAAAAAAAAACCAAAACCCCTAAAGATTGTGTTTGATGCAAGTTCGCTCAGTACCCCAACATCTCGACCCCTTCGCCGGTGCCCATCTCATTGGTCTCTTTGAATAAATGCGCCCTATCTAACCTTCCAGCGCTTCCACCAGAATTGTAAATGCGCCCTATCGCTTACCTTGTACGTGACTCCATTAGCCGAGAACTCTCCTCCAACAAACGCGGGCAACTGTGCTTCGAGGAACGTCATCAGCAAGTTCGCTCCAGCGGCATCGACATTCTCGTAGTCGTACCGGGTGAACACGTTCCTTCCGTACTTCTGCCAGTGCTTCGTGACGATCTGCTCGACCGATTCCTTGCGTTCGGCGAGGATCTGCAGCCATGCGAGAAGGGCCCACACGCCGTCCTTCTCTCGGATGTGATCGGATCCAGTTCCGAAGGATTCCTCTCCGCAGATGGCGATTCGGCCGGCGTCCATCAGATTTCCAAAGTATTTCCAGCCGGTGGGTGTCTCGTAGACCTGCAGTCCCTTGGCTTTGGCGACGAGATCGACGGCTCCGGCAGTGGGCATGGAACGGGCGAATCCGCGGACTTCACGGCTTCTGAAGTACGGGATAGCAGTGATGTTGTCGGCGATGACGGCCAGAGAGTCGCTGGGACACACGAAGAATCCATTCTTGCCGAGGATCATGTTACGGTCGCCGTCTCCGTCGAAAGCGGCTCCCAAGTCGTGTTCTCCGGTGTGAAGTCTGTCGACGAGGGCTTTGGCGTACGTGAGGTTCGGGTCCGGGTGGCCACCGCCAAAGTCGGGCTTCGGAACGGTTCGGAGGAGATCCGAAGAGTCGGCGCCGAGCAGGTCGACAAGGATCGTCGAGACGTATGGGCCGGTGGCACCGTGCATTGAGTCGAGGAGGACACGGAACTTGGATCCGGTCAGGTTTCCGGTGAGAAGGGACTTTATCTTGGGGAAGTCGAAGATCTGCTGCATCAGGTTGACGTAGTCGGCGACCGAATCGATGACGTCGACGGTGAAGTGACCGACGCCTTCGATGTCGTACTCGTATCTGGAAGAAAAAGAGTTTTCAGTTGAAAACAGCAAACATATTTATAATCTCACCTTCCAACTTGCGTAAAATCGCACTCCAAGTCCTTGGCAATCAGGTACTTATCGATTTTCGTGGTAATCGCATAGATCGAGTCGGTGACATGGTCCGGAGCGGGTCCGCCGTTTTCGCAGTTGAATTTGATTCCGAAATCTCCTTTCGGGCCTCCTGGATTGTGGCTGGCGGTGAGAATGATGCCTCCGTCGACCGGGCGGCCTTCGTGGCCCTTGCGGATGAGGTTCGAAAGAGCTGGCGTTGAGAGGAAGCCGTTCTGGCCGACGATCAGGCGGGAGAGCTAAAAAATGTACGGGATTTTCGAGAAAAGTTAGAGAAACCTGGGAAAACAGTGAAATTTCGTGTATTTCAATTATTTTTTTCGAAAATATATTATTTTTTACGTTTCGATCATTTCTTTTAATCTTTGATTTTTTTTTGCAATTGTGGTAAAAATCCGGCTCCAAACCAGATTTCGATTTTTTGTCTTCATTTTTTTTTAAATTTTGCTCTAACCCACCCCATTAGCGGCTGCAATCTTGATGATCACATTGGTGGCCTCCATGGAGAGGTACCGTCCGTCTCCGCCGACGACCAGCTGAGAGCCCTTCTTTTTCGTGCCGAGACCCGCGTCAAGAATAGCTTGAACAAAGTTTTCCGTGTAATTCTGCTGCTGGAACTCGGGAACACGCTTGCGGAGGCCCGAAGTGCCGGGTTTCTGGCCGGCGAACGGCTTCGTGGCGGTTTCGACGACGGCGATGCCCATTTTGGCTAGAAAAATAAGGGGATCGTGAGGATTTTGCGAATTGATAAGGTGATAGTGATAAAAGAACTGAAAGAGTCGGAAAAGATGTGGAAAAGTTGATATTTTCAAAAAAAAAAGGATAACATGGGGGTTTTTGCTATTCTCTCATTTTTCTGCAAATTTCTCGTCGTAACGGAGAGAAAACAGGTAACTGATCAGTTTATCTTTATCACAAGACAAGTAAACACTTTGGGAGCGGGGAAGGACAGCAAAGTGGTCGATTATCAGTTATCAGTGGAAAAGGACCGAGAGAGATCGTGTTCGATAAATAAAAACGGCGAAATTGAAATTTGACCAATTTCTTCGGGGGAAAACGGAAAATTCTGGTGGATTTGGGCGATTTTAAAAGAAAAATCTGATTTTCACCGATTTTCTTAGGAAATTTCGGGTTTCTCAGGGTTTTTGAAGGTTTTGAAGGCATTCCTGAACTTTATTGTGTCTAGACACGTGTTGACACATAAATAACCCGGGTGGAATGTATTTGTTTTCCGGTGGGGGCGAGAAGATTTGTGAAAAACGAGAGAAAAGATGTGAGCGAATCAAATATTGCGTGGCAGTTGCGACGAGCACCCCCACACGAAATTCCGTCGAAAAAGAGGTTCTAGACGGGCAGAGAAACAACAAAACAGAGGAGAAGCGACAGAAAAACGAAACGAAACGAGGACGCGGCTGTTCTGTTCTGCTGGCCGAGAGGCGCCCGCTTATCAAGGACTTTTATCGCTACAAACTATTGAATATTTTGTGTCCGACTCGAGAAAACACACGAAATCGGCAGAAAAAACGAGAAAAATTGGGAAGATTTGATGGAAATTGGCGGGAAATTGATGAAAAATGATGACAAAAACAGGAGAATGGTTATCGGTACGAGACCTGATGAACAAAATGTGTGCTGCGCCTTTAAAGGTTACGGTAGGAAAAATGATGGGATTTTTGCCCGATATCCCCAATTTTTATAGTTTTTCAGAGAATTTACGCTGGTAAATTGACAAAATTACATAACTTAAAAATAAAAATATTTTTTCAAACGATAATTAAACAAAAAATCACAACAGCAGCGCTGAAATAACAGTGAAAACATTTTTCCTGGCGAGACCCACAAAACAAAATATACCCTGCGCCTTTAAAAGTTCACCTAACTGAAGCCGCCATTTCTCTCGTTTTTACCCTTTCTCCCTTTATTTTTAGCCAATTTCAATGCATCAAAAATCAAAATGTTTCGAAAACAGGTGGTTGATAAAAATAAAAATGAAACATTGAAAGTGTATTTATTTATTTATCAAGAAACAATTTCTAAAAATAAATCAATGCCAATCACTGTTGAATTGTTCAAAATAAGTGTTGGTGGCGTCTTTGAAAACAGTGATCGGGTTCACTTGACGATCTTCCCGTTTTTTATTGATACAGTAGATTCTTTGCTGGAATTATTGAAAAGTTAACCATGCAACTGCGCTCAATTGCCAACTTACCGTAAAAGGCAAATCCCTCTTTTTCCTCAACTGATAAATTGATATCAATGGGATAAAAATTGCTCCGAGAGCAAGATTAATGTCAAAAAGAGATATCATAACTTGGCCAGCATATGTGCCACTGCCAAGGTAAACCCGTGGGACAACGATAAAAATTATGACGAAAAATATTAAAAATACAAGCATAAAACTCATGGCTTGGAGTAACTAAATAAGCTGATAAGTTATCAGTTGATAAAGTTTTAGGCCGCTTACCCTAATAACTTTGACATTTTCTTCAACTTGAAACTTTTTGCTCAGAGTATAGTTAACTTTTTTCATCTTTTTCAAGTTCTGCGCTTTCCAAGACAATCGTTTCGATTCCTGGTCGTTAAATCGGCGGAGTCCGTATAAAACCTAAAAATAAAAATATATACATTTTTTCTCTTATTTTCCCAAAAACTCACAATTTTCGCAAAAACCGCCCATAATGAAGCGTACAAAATGATATAATAAAGTGGAGCTTTGACTGAAAAAAAGAAGAAAAAAATGCAAATGCGCTCCACTGCAAAAACAAGAAACTCACAAAAACAAATCGGTATCATGAAAAATTGAGTATAAATCAATCCGATAATGACACAAACTACTGCAACCCAATTTCGCTGCTTTGACTCATAATCCACAACGTAATACGTGGCAAAGGACCGTTCCAATGTGACGACAAGAACTGCGCTTAGGCTTAGACCATAGTGTTCCATACGGATCAGGCCGGCGATTAGGAGGTACGGGGTGTTCAGATCTGGAAAAAACGTGAAATTTGAGTTCAGAAAGTTGTTTTCTAGAGGATTTTGAGAAATTGTCGTAAGGTATGATGTTTGGTGTGCAAACACCGATGCACCGGATTTGACGAGCAAATGCAGACTTTCTTGAAATTATGTTTTTCTGGTTTTTTAAAAACATTTTTGTTGATTTTTATGCTAAAAACACTAGAAAACATACTTTTTTCACAAGTCACAAGAAATTTTCTGACTTCTGTCCCACTTACCAGTCACAATTCGAAACTGAACCATAATCATATAAAACCTGGCGAAAGCCGCAAGAATGTACAATCCAGTGGACACAACGAACAAATGTTGAAGGTTCCTATGAATAACTCCACTAGAATTGACAAAATGGCAGAAATACGGCATGAGAAGCATTCCGAAGACGATAAGAATGCATTCGGAGATGTAGATGAGCTGAAGGATCGGGGTGACGGGGGTGGTGATGTCGACGAGGATCGGAACGTCGAAGGTGACGTTGAGCCATCGGCCCTCGACGAGAGGGATCGGTTCGGCGAGCAGGGAGAGTATTTTGACGAGCAGTGTCTGCAGCATGAGGATTCAGATGAGAAGGGTACGGTAGGAGGAAGAGGACATCTTCGGAGTGGGAATAGTGAATGTCAGGTAGGGACAGGTGCAAGATTCAGAAACACTCTTCTGAAATGTGATTCCAATGGTCTTATGGAATTTAGAGATCAAGCTCAGAAATTGGTCAGGTAAAAATTTCAAATTGGCGCGCACGATATCTCGCAGCGACAACTACAGTAGGCTGTTTTTGAGTAAATTGTTGTGAGAAAACGCGAAAATTGCGATAATTCCTTCAAAAACAGTCGGAAAAACTGAAAAACAGCCCAAAAACACTGAAAAATGAACGTCTTACTGTAATTTTCGCTGCGAGATATCATGCGCGCCAATTTGAAATTTTGAATGCGATCTTCAGATGCAACGATAATACTACAAGCCTGAATATAAGCCTCAAGCCCAATCTGGGACTATAAGCCTAAAAACTTGAATGCAAGACAATTGACTTATATGACCAAAAGCCTGAATGAGGAAAACGGGCCTATCTTAGAGTACAGGCTTCAGTTCAGAATTTTGACTATAACCTAGAACTTTTGATTTTAATTTTAATTTTTTGACTCACGGACTCACAATTTTGCTTTAGGATCAGAATCTTCAAAATCTTCAGAATTCACAAGTCTTTTCTCTCAATTTAGAACCAGATCTCACTCTTTCTCCCTCAAAAAATCAGGGAGAAACCAGGGAAATAATTGAATTTCTCACTTTTTTTCGGTGAGTTTTTTGAGCTGAGTGATCAGCGAGCACACACATACAAATGAGATGAAAACACGCGAATGTTTTGGTGATAATCAGTGAATTGGAAGTGTTGCAAAGGGACACAAACCTCAACTTTCACGGGCTGGTTCACAGTGAAAAATTGGGAGAATTGGACGGGTAAGGATATCAATTGATAGCTTATCACCTCTAGAACATTTTATCAGTTGACCATTTATCACTAGCTCTAAAGCCTGATAAGTTATCACTTGAACTGTAAGTGCCACTTTATAAATTTGTTTTCCGGGAGATGTGAAGTCACTAAAGACTAAACTTTGAATTCAGCTGTCCTTATCACGTGCGTTATCAGTTATCAGCCCCTTAATTCAACTAGGTTTATACTTTGGCGGAGAAAATAAAAATAAGTATTGTCAGTTCAAAAATCGGTGCAGTAATCGGCGTGTTCAAAAAGGCCGGGGGTCTAACTTTCGCCTCGGTCACGTTCGAACTATTTTCACTGAAACTCTCAAAATAGTTCGAACGTGACCGAGTCGAAAGTTAGACCCCCGGCCTTTTTGAACACGCCGATTACTGCACCGATTTTTGAACTGACAATAAATTATAGAGGAAAAGTTCAAAAAACCGAGTTTCTAGGTTGATCACGGCAGGAGATCAGTTGAGAGATCACTGATAAGAAATTTTTTTTCAAAATTCAAAATTTGAAGGGATTACTGTACCTACAGTATCTTTTCCTTAAAAATCCCAAAAATCCCCGAATTTCCCTTCAAAAAATGAGTGATCTTTCACATTTCCCTTCAAAAAATCAAATTACCAACTGACTGGATAATTGGATTTTCCCACTGTCTCACCCCGAAAAAATTAAGGGGAAAAAACAAGAAAAATGGAAAAATGAGCTTGTTCTCGCGATCAAAAAAACTGATTTTGAACAAATTTGTCAGAATAAGGAAAAACTTGAAACGACGTGAGAAAATCCAAAATTGAAAATTCAAGAAGAGATCTACATGGAAACAGGTGAAAACAGTTGCGAAATCGAGGGGGAGGTTGAATTTTGAAGTGATTCTGAAGAAAATGATACCTTGTCATTGATAAGGGATTAAGTTTTGAACAGGATGAAAAAGCCCTCAAGAAAAACATGGAGATTTTCAAATACGAATACCGTAAAACCTCTATTAGAAGGGCACCCAATAGTTTAACTTTGAGCTTTTCTATCTCAAAAACTACAAAAGTTATCAAAAAGTTGGCAACTGCAAAGTTGTAGACGAAGATTAGAACTACAACTTTGCAGTTGACAACTTTCTGATAACTCTTCTAGTTTTTGAGATAGTGAAGCTCAAAGTTAAACTATTGGGTGCCCTTCTAATAGAGGTTTATTTTGGCTCAAAATGCTCGGTTTGAGCCCGTTCTTGGACTAAACACTGGCGAAATCATTTGTTTATCAATTCAAAAGATGCTGAATCCATAACTGATAAGCTGATAATGATAGAACACATTGACGTAGAAGTTCAGCTGTTCTCGAAAATTTCCAATTTTCAAGCTTACAGAACATTGCTGAAAAAGCTCCGTATGACCTCGCTCTTGAACCAAAACTTGGCAAAACCCTTTGTTTATCAGCTCAACAAATTTCTAGCTGATAACTGATGAACTAACAATGATAAGACATCTTGAATTCGACAGGTTCAATAGAACCAATAACATCAACAAAACAAGACTGCAGTAATCATAAAACTCCGAAATTTGTATTTAGAAACCTGATTTTATCAATTTTCTCGAAAGTTTCTCAGAAAAAATTGGAAAATCTCAATAACCATTGAAAAAGACGTCAATAGTGCTCAGACTGGCCAAGGGGACACCTGTCAATTACCCTGGCTCCAAGCCAATGATTAGTCATGATTGGGAGTGGGGGGATTGAAAGTTCTGATTGTGAGTTGAGTAGACTTTATCAGATTAGTGATCAAACTGATAAGAAATTAGTTTTTAGGGTGATAAGATCAAGGAAGGCTAGTTTTGATTACTTGCGTTTCTTCTAGGTGACCTATCACTATCAGCTTATCAGTTATCAGTAAGTAATCTTTCAAGCTCATTTTCAACTACCTAAGCCACATTTTAGTTCAAGAACGAGCTCAAACGGAGCATTTTGAGCCAAATTATAACCATTTGAAGATAAGATCTGTCAACAAGAGATTTATTAGGAACTTCGCTTCAAAACTGGGAAAAACTGTTGAAAAATACATGAAAAAGTGAGATTTCGAGTGGGAAAATGGAACAAATAGAGAACGAGAAAAGGGACATGGATATGGAAAAGAGAACTGATAAATAGTGATAAGGGGGGGGGAGGGGTTAGTAATGGAAAAAAACAAAGTCGAACTGTAAAGTGAAGAAAAAAGTGAAAAAGACGGGGTGGTTAGGCTGATAAGGTTAGTGATAAAATGACAAAGAAAAAATAACTGGG
>LR539628.1:55346-80599 GCA_900536315.3 Caenorhabditis becei
CAGTTGACAACTTTTTGATACCTTTTCTAGTTTTTGAGATAGTGAAGCTCAAAGACAAACTATTAGGTGCCCTTCTAATAGAGGTTTTACGGTAGAAGGGATTTTTGAAAAAAAAGGGAAAAGTTTGCAATACAATCCAAATATTGAAATTTTTGAACAAAAAAAGAGAAAAAATTTGTGATTTATAGCATTTTTGAGAGAAAAAAGGGGGAAAAGTGATCAATCCAAATATTATTTTGAAAGTTTGAACAAAAAATAGAAAAATGGGGAACTTATATCATTTTGGGTGGTTTATAGCATTTTGAGAAAAAAATTGATTTCTAAAATTTTTAGAAAATTTTGAAAAAAAAACCAGCAAAAAAGCATAATTTTTCAAAGTTCGTTGTGAAAACGATAAGGGTCTCGCCACGATTTCAAAAGTGAGAAGTTGCATGAACTTTCGTGGCGGGACCCGCGAGCCTACAAGATTCTCAATTTGGACTCGGACTCGGACTCGGACTCGGACTCGGAGATCTTCTCTGTCCATCCCAGTAGATATCCGGGAATCCCTGTGCTGGAACAGCCCAATTCAACAGTCCGTACATCCTGACCCAGTCCGCTCTGGTCTCTCCGTAGACGCCGATTCTGCAGAAGAACAGTGCCAACTGCTGGACGGACGTGAGCCTCGGAAGAGCAACACCTCCTTCGTTGCAAGCTTTTCGACTGTGGAAGAGCAGGGCATCGGAACGCTTGAGCACACTTCCCTTCGGAGGGAGTCTGTCGTAGTCGAAGTACTTGTTCATGAACTGGGCGACGATGCCTCCTTCGACGATACAGAGCGTTTTGTACTCGCGGATGGCAATGATGGTGTTGATTTGGCTCAGCGGCTGGAAATATTCATTTCAATCGATAATTTCAATGAGGATTTGTTACTGTAGTAAAACCTCTATTAGAAGGGCACCCAATAGTTTGTCTTTGAGCTTCACTATCTCAAAAACGAGAAGAGTTATCAAAAAGTTGTCAACTGCAAAGTTGTAGTTCTAATCTTCGTCTACAACTTTGCAGTTTACAACTTTTTGATAACTCTTCCAGTTTTTGAGATAGTGAAGCTCAAAGACAAACTATTGGGTGCCCTTCTAATAGAGGTTTTACGGTATTTTGCATTCCCCAAAGCTGACACTTGAAAAAACAGCATGCGAAATTAAGAGACGCAGAGAAAAGTACGGTGCCAGCTTTTGGAGAACGCATAATCAACTTTTTTTCCAAAAAAAGGAAATTTCTAGAATTCCCCTTACCGCATAATTGTAATCCGGTTCGCATTCCCACACGAACTGAGCGTCTCCATCGCCAAAGTTGTAGTACTGAACGAAGGTCGAGATGCGATCAGAAGTCAGCTCTTGCTTCAGAAGGGTGATCTTCTCTGGCACGGACAACTCGCCAGTCTTATCCATCAGTGGGTGATGTGCCAATGGAAGACGACGTACAGAGAAGTAGTCTTCCTCTTCTTCCTGGAAAATGGGGTTGATTAGTTTGGTTAGGATGACGTTGGGTTTTCAGAAGTTTCATAAGCTCATCTGGAGCCTCAAAGGCGCAGCACGTTTTGTGCGGGGAAGTATCGGTCGTTGCGAGACATCGTTTTTTCCCATCAAATTCTAGCGATTTCTACCGATTTTTAGCTTGAAATCACTTTTTGGCGCTTTTTGAACCCCATTTTCTCAAAAAATCAGTGAAAACTACTGAATTTTTCACTCGTGTTCATCAGAAAGTGACAAACTCTTGCCCAGGACCCGTTTTCGTGCCAAGACCCATCCCAACTCACCATAACTTCAGTTTTGATCGGTCTATCCTTTGCCGGATCCAACACCATCATAAATGAGAACTGCTCATGTGGCACATCCGCCAGATCCTCCTCCAACTTCACTTTCCCTCCCAGTGTCGGATCATCAATGGTGTAGAACACAGTCTGCTCGAATATCGGTCTCTTTCTTCGAATCGCCCGTTCCTTTTCCTTGTCGGCTACTTCTTTGGCCAATACATCCGCGTATTTCACTTCCAGTTCTTCAGTTTGTTCAGCTTCTCCAGCTTCTCCAGCTTCTCCAGCTTCTCCAGCTTCTCCAGCTTCTCCAGCTTCTCCAGCTTCTTCAGCTTCTTCAGCTTCTTCGACTTCCTCGACATTTTGCATAGCTGTTTCTTCTTCCGCTGCTATAAATGCTTCCAACTTCTCCACTTCAGCCTCATCATCAATTTCAGAATCTTCCTCTTCTTCCTCATCTTCCTCCTCTTCCTCCTCTTCCTCCTCTTCTTCATCTTCTTCATGTTCCTCACGTTCTTCATATCCTTCATATCCTTCATATCCTTCATATCCTTCATATCCTTCATATCCTTCATATCCTTCAGATTCCTCACGTCCTTCATCTTCTTGATATTCCTCACGTCCTTCATATCCTTCATATCCTTCAAATCCTTCATATCCTTCATATCCTCCATATGCTTCAAGTTGCTCACGTTCTTGAAGTTCAATTTGTTCTTCCAGTGTTCGGTGTTCATCGTCTATCGTTCTTTCAGTGCCTTCAGTGTCTTCAACGTCTTCAACGTCTTCAGCTTCTTCAACTTCTTCAACTTCTTCATACTCTTCACCTTCTTCCATTCCTTCAACGTCTTCAGTGTCTTCAACGTCTTCAACTTCTTCAACCTCTTCAACCTCTTCAGCTTCTTCACCTTCTTCACCTTCTTCCATTCCTTCAACCTCTTCAACCTCTTCAGCTTCTTCAAATTCTTCATACTCTTCACCTTCTTCCATTCCTTCAACTTCTTCATATCCTTCAGCTTCTTCACCGTCTTCGATTCCTTCAACTTCGTCATATACTTCAACTTCTTCATACTCTTCTTCGTCTTCACCATATTCTTCCTCATCCTCAACGCCTTCCTCATCTTCGACGTCTTCTTCATATTCAATGCCTTCTTCATCCTCAACGTCTTCTCCAACACCTTCTTCAATGCCTTCTTCATATTCAACGCCTTCTTCCTCTTCCTCTTCATCTTCCTCTTCATCGTCAACGTCTTCTTCATCTTCGACGCCTTCTTCGCCTTCTTCCACTTCCTCCCCATTCATCCGTGCTTCCAATCTCTTCCTAGCCGCTTTCCTCAACTTCTCCTCATGCAAATATCGATTCGTCTTCATCATCTCTACCTCGAACTTGACCACCTTCTCCGGACGATGCAACTCTTGGACGACATCGATGAATCTGTAGATTCCCGGGAACGTCTTCCGAGTCTTCTGATGTCGAAACTCGAGATAGCACCACTCCTTTTGGATCTTGCACTTCGCATACATTGTGTCCAGCATCTTTTCGATCGTCGAGTTCTTGTTGACCAGCATTTCCTTCGAGACTCTTCTGCCGTTAAGGAGGATTTGAATCAATCTTATTCTGACGTAGTGGGTGTCCGTGGATTCCAAGGCGGCCCTGGAAAACATCATTTTTGTTTTGTCAAGGATCAAAGAAAAAGTTAAGATGCGTAATCTGTAAAACCACCTCGAGGTGAAGGCGAGACGACCGGTGCAGGGGTGGGCAACAACCCGCCGCCCGCGCCGAAACCTGCTGTTCACTGTAGTGATCATAACTCTGGAAGGAGACACGGGGCAAAAAAGTGATCAACTACAAAGTTGTAGACGAGACAATTTCCTATCGTTTTCATGTTTTGAGTTATGTTTTACGTAATTTTCTAAAGCTATACAATCCATGTAACAATGTAGTCATTCAAACTCAGTTTTCTTGATTGATTTTAACGATTTTTGGGTTGATAAAACATGAAATCGATAGGAAATTTTCTCCTCTACAACTTTGTAGTTGATTACTTTTTTGCATCGTGTCTCCTTCCAGAGTTATGCTCAATACAGTGAACAGCAAGTTTTGGCGCGCGCGGCGTCGGGTCGCCCACCCCTCGCCAGGCCGTCTCGTCGCGCCTGGAGGTGCTCTACGGGAAAACGGCTGTATCTCGCTAGTGAATGATCATCTGAGAAAGTGATCAACTGCAAAAATTATCAGCATGAAATTTCCTACCGATCCCCTATATTCACTATCCCTGAGAAAATAAAATAAAAATTTTTATTTTTCCAAGTGACACTTTTCACAAGAAGTCGTTTTTGATACCCCATAGCCTTTCTCAGAACATTCCCTCCTAAAACTCACTTGAGGCCCTTCTCCGTCTTCACTTTAGACGTTGCATACTTGACCATTTCTCTGCTGAGCAGACATCTCAACCGTCCTCCCGGATTGTGTTCATAGCGTTCTTGGGGTCCATAGTAAGCCAAGTCATCCTGATCCCGATCATTACAAGGGCCTTCTGGGATGAAGAGTTCGTCGGGAATGCTGTACGCATCGAATAATTTGACTGGCACGTCGTCCGTTTCGGCTGTTTCAGGAGTTTCGGCCGTTTCTGCCATTTCAGCCGCTTCGGGCGTTCCGGCCGCTTCGGCCGCTTCGACCGCTTCGAGAATATCGGGAATTCCGGGCATTTCCTCGTCTTCTGACTTCATTCTGGAAAATGAAGGGAATTTTTGGGAAGAAGTCGAATTTCAGCGAGTTGAAAACAAAAACGGTTGAGAAAAAAGGTACAAGACGAAATTTCGAAAATTCGGGAAAAAAGTTACAGTTTTGCTTTTTGAAAAAATCAATATTATCGTTTTGTCAAAAAATTTCATCTCGCATTCAAATTTCGAATTGGCGCGCACGATATCTCGCAGCGAAAACTACAGTAAAATTGGCATTTTCCAGTTTTTCCTATTGTTTTTGAATGAATTATTGCAATTTTCGCGTTTTCTAACAGAAATTTACTCAAAAACTGCCCACAAGCACTGAAAAATGTCAATCTTACTGTAGTTTTCGCTGCGAGATATTGCGAGCGCCAATTTGAAATTATTTTAAATATTGAATGCAAGATGAAGTTTTTGAGATGTAACGATAATACCAAAAAGTTCAGAAGAAGGTTCGAAAATCGATAGAATCATTTAATGGCAAACTGTCACTTTTCCTATCAATTCTTCTAGTTTTCAAGCTAAAAAACCATTTTCACCAAAAAAGTTTTTTTTCAAAACTTCTAGAATAAACTATGCCAAGAATTCAACTTCTATCAGCAGGAAAACAATCGATAGCTCCAATGGTAAGTGAAGTCTGTGGGGGGAAGGAGGGACTGGACACGGTGTGTTGCCCGGAGAAATAGCACGTGGAGATGAGAGAGTGCCAGGCAGCGAGAGGGTCAACGGCCTCGACGACGGCCTGTTGCCGTGTCTCCGGCTGGACGTATCGACTTTTTTGTTGGTTGAGTGACCTGAGGCAAAAAAGAGAGAGAGGAGAAGCTTGGAGAAACGTTACGAAGGACGAAGGAAGGAGGGAAGTTGTGAAGGTGAAGGCCTTTTGGATTATGTTGACAAGAAGTTGCCGTATCTCCTATTCGAGTTGTTTGTTCGATGGAGCGCGATTGCATTGCGATACAAAATGACAAGAAAACATAATAAAGTGATAACAGAACAGTTGAACACACAAAGATGACCCGTTTTGTTGTTGGGTTGTTGGGTTGTTCAGTGGAGCGCACATGCATAGTTCCTCGTATCTTTGATGTGCCGAGCGGGATTTTCAAATAGGAAGCTTGAAGTACGAACCCCTCACAGCGAAATTATAAGAAGAGGTGATTTCTTATCAAATTTCCAGAAGATTCTGATGCTCAAGCAATGCTCCACTGGTTTAGGACGACGGTACCTCTGTCCTCTGGCCAATGTTTCATCTGAAGTTTGATAAATAATGTGATAATGTGATAACATGGTTTGTATGCTATTCGTTATTCCAACTTTCACAGTTTTCAATCGACATTCCAATAAGTTAGGTTCAGGCCGTCTCCTAGCTAAGGTCCCCTTGCTCATCGTAATCCTAGCTGTAAAAAAAATCGATGATACGTTAGCTATTCGCTAAGCAGGCTAATCTAGTCAATGAGGGACGCGTACGACACCCAATAGGAAGGGTAAGGGTTCTCTAGAATACGGATTCAATCCACACAGTCTCTTACTGTTTACTACCTTCATCGTCATGGCCGCTGCAATCAAGACTATTCAGGAGCAAAACTTCGAGTTCTGGATGAGTAAGTGTTCTTCTTTATGTTTTCCCCGTACTAATAATGATTTCCTTTCAGGACCAGAAAACTTTGGACAAGTTCCGTGCCGAACTGCCTTCGAAATGTTCAAGGATAACCGCATCAACTTCACCACACTCCTCGAAAACATCCGAAATGAGACGGATGTGGATGAGTCGTTCGAAGGACTCTGCGAGGAAGTTGCTCGTCAGCTGTTCCCGGAGAACCTCCCAAACAAGCGCGAGGATTCCAACTACTTTCAGTTCTTGGAGGAGTGTTTTATGGGCCAGACGTCAGAGGAGTCTTATGAAGAGGATCGTGAAAATGAGAGGAAGAAGAAAGAATACGAGATTCTCAAAGAGACTATTCGAATGGTGTCCGGCATGAATTCTGAAATTCAAACGCATCAGGAATTGAAGAGAAAGATGGTGCGGATGAACCCGATGATTGGACTCAAGATCCAGGATCACCCGAAATGGGTGACGTGGAACGAGTACAACGAAAAAGAGCAATCTTTGTATACAAAGACGTTCTGGAAGATCTACCTGAAGAATGAAGAACTGGCCCCGCTTTACGCGGAAGAGACGGCGAAGAAGATGCGGAAGCGGAGGATTCAGGAGGAGATCAAGTTGGAGGCCAAGGAACAGAGGGCGAAGAAGGCTAAGATGATGAAGGAGCTCAGGGAAGCGGAAAAGGAGAATAAGAAGGCGAAGACGGCGGAGAAGAGGAGCAAGAAGGTAAAACTATTGGAGTTGGAAGAGGAGGAAAAGGAGAAGGAGGTGGCGGAGCTCATGAAGAAGATCTTCGATGATTGCAATGATAAGGATTACTTGTTCTGATATTTTATTATTATTATTACTTATCAATGATTGTTCTGATTTTCTGAAAATAAATCTTGTTCTGCTGAAAACCGTGTCTTTTTTGTGTACTTTGTTGTTTTCCACATTGAAGTCACAATCACAAGTTGTCAGAGAGAATCCATATCCATCTCTGATCGCCAGGAAGATGTTGGAGGTGTCGGATCTGTGGAGGACTACCGGAATGTTGGCCATGTTCATGTTCACAGTGATCCTTGCGCTGAGAATTCAAGCTTTTCTAACCTTGCCATTGATATTTTACATGGGAACCAGAGAGAATCCATATCGATTTCTGAAAGGATTGGGACAGGCGGTGCTGACAGCATTGGGGACAAGTTCAAGTGCGGCGAGTCTGCCAGTGACTTTCAGATGTTTGGATGATTTGGGGATTGATAAGAGGGTCACAAAGTTTGTGTTGCCAGTCGGAGCAATGGTGAATATGGTGAGTGTTCGTGGTGAGACCCTCGTAAATCTACACAGGCAGGATCTTGAGGCTGGTGAAACTGATAGAATCACTTCATGAAGGTATTTTCTGACGTTGAAATAAATTTTTTAGGTTAGGTAAAGATGTCGAAAACAAGTTTGCAGTTGAACAAAATTACTGAAAAACTTTTTGAAGATGCGAAAAAAATCGTTGAAAAACATTGACATCAAAGTTCGATTGCATTTGCATAGTCATGCCTCGTTCTGTTTCTCTGACTCCTATCTATCATCTGTATCTCCAAATTTCAGTCTTCTCACCATTTTCCATCTATCATTTCACTCATTTTCCCCTTATTCCTATGAGAAAATGGCTCCTCAAAAACCTGCTCCTTCTGCTCACAATGCTCGGAGTCATCACAGGAATCCTAGTCGGTGGTCTGTTACGAAACACTGATCCGTCTCCGGAAGTGATAAGATACATTGGATTTCCGGGAGAGTTGTTCATGAACATGTTGAAGGCGATGGTGTTGCCACTGATAGCGGCGAGTATCATATCAGGTGGGAGTTGGCTCCAGTTGACCCTTGACTTGGGCATGTTGTGCCTGGGGGTCCCTGACCCAATTTCAGAATAGTTTGACCTAGTTTCTCAAAATTTATGAAACAAACTCAGGTTTATCCCAACTCGACGGCAAAACTTCCGGACTCCTCGGCTCCAGGGCAGTTCTCTATTACGCCCTTACCACAACTCATGCAGTTATCCTAGGCATTATCATTGTGTCGATTATCCATCCTGGAGATCCATTGATAAGAATGGAGATAGGAGGAAATGATAAGCCGAGTGATAAAGAAGGAATGCCAAGTGTGTCTCCAGTGGAAAAGTTTTTGGATTTGTTCAGGTGAGCTATCAAGTTACCGTAGGTCTACTATAGTTATAAATTTTTGATTTGGTAGTGATTTGCCAAGAACATTTTTCCGGACATCTAAATAAATTTTTTCCGTAAGAAAAATGTGTCAATAACATATTTGAAGTTGAACAACATGACTGAAAAGTTTTTTCAAGATGTGAAAAAAATCGTTGAAAAAGTATGAGAATTAGGCGTCCTTCGATTAAAGTGAACAAAGTTTGACATTATAGGAAACAATCAAGAAGATTTTTTCTGACTTGTCAATAAATTTTTCCTTATAGAAATAGGTGTCAAAAACATATTTGTAGTTGAACAAAATTGCCGAAAATTGTTTTCAAGATGCGAAAAAAATCGTTGAAAAAGTATGAGTTCGTTCTGACGAAATTCCAGAAATGCATTCCCTGAAAACATAATTCATGCAATGTTCGGACAAGTTCAAACCACCTACCACCCCTCCAACTTCACTCATCCGACCCTCAAAACCCAATACATCCCGGGCACCAATGTCCTCGGAATCATTGTCTTCTGCATCACAATGGGCCTTCTAATCTCCAGAATTGGCCCTCCCGCAAAGCCCCTTGCTGATATCTTCCATGCACTTGATCTAGTGATAACCCGAATGGTTCTTCTTATCATGTGGCTCGGCCCAATCGGAATTCCATCTCTGATCGCCAGGAAGATGTTGGAAGTGTCGGATCTGTGGAGGACTGCCAGGATGTTGGCCATGTTCATGTTCACAGTGATTCTAGGACTCGGGATTCAAGCTTTTCTAACCTTGCCACTGATATTTTACATTGGAACCAGAGAGAATCCATATCGATTTCTGAAAGGATTGGGACAGGCGGTGCTGACAGCATTGGGGACAAGTTCAAGTGCGGCGAGTCTGCCAGTGACTTTCAGATGTTTGGATGATTTGGGGATTGAAAAGAGGGTCACGAAGTTTGTGTTGCCAGTGGGAGCAATGGTGAATATGGTGAGTGTTCGTCTCCCGAGTGATCTACACAGGCAGGTTAGCAAAATTTGAATTGATAGAATCCCTTCAGGAGGGTATTTTCTGACACAGAATTAAATTTTTTGAGTTAGATAAAGATGTCAACAACAAGTTTGCAGTTGAACAGAAATAGTGAAAAACATTTTGAAGATGCGAAAAAAATCGTTGAAATATGCAAAGTCTAGCCTTGTTCTGTTTCACTGGTTCTATCTGTATCTATCGAAATCTCAGTCCTTTCCCTATTTTCAGCTATCATTCAATCCATTTTCCAGGACGGCACGGCTCTCTACGAAGCCACTGCCTCCATCTTCATTGCTCAACTCAACGGAATGGATCTTTCGTTTGGTCAACTCATCACCGTCTCCATCACAGCCACGTTGGCATCCATCGGAGCAGCTTCCATCCCATCAGCCGGGCTTGTCACAATGCTGATAATACTGACAGCACTGGGACTTCCAGCTAGTGATATCTCGCTGTTGTTCACGATTGATTGGTTTTTGTGAGTTCTGGAAGGACGTAAATCTACAACAACTTGTCCCATTTTCAGAGGGCGCCTTCGAACAAGTGTAAACGTGATTGGAGACGCTTTTGGTTGTGGATTTGTTCATTATATTTGTAAAATTCAACTAGAAGATTGTAGAACTGAACTGGAGGATCAGGAAGAATATGTGAGTCTGCCAAGTGCGCTCTAATGACAATACTAGAATTCAGGCGAGCAAACAGAAAAATAGGAGCGAGATCCTATCAGTATGAATCAAAATGCAATATTCCGGGCTTATTCAAAGATTCATCAAGTTTTAATAAATGTAAATACTGAAAGTTTATCTAGAAGTCACTGGTCTCGTCTCGATCCATTTCTTGATGTTCGGAATCGAATGGATCCTCTCCTGATGCTTCTTCATCTCCGGGAACTCGTCAAGGATCTTCCCATCCGCAGCCAACAGATCCGCCGAGTGCTGAGCAATCGAAAGATCTACCCAGGTCAATGACTCTCCGACTAGGAATCCTTGAGGACCCAGAGCCTTCTGGAAGATTCCGTAGTTCTTGCGGAACGCCGGAAGGAACACTTCCTGGTGGAGTTTCTCAACGTCGCCTTCCTTGAATCCCATCTTCACAACAAAGAACGGACGGGCTTCGACCCGGTAGTCCTTGAACTGATCGGCAAGAGCGTCTACTTGAGCTTCTTCCCAAGGGTTGGCTCCAGAGATTCCGAATTGGCGGGAGAGGTATCGGACAATGGTAATGGATTGAGCAAGGGGTTTTCCGTCGACATAAAGGACAGGGAGTTGGCCGAATGGGGTGGCTGGAAATGGGAGAATATGTGCAATGGAAAGAGAATGTTATTCTGAACAACTTCCCAGTTGACCACTTTGTGATTGCTTGCCTCCTTATCAAGTTATCACTGAAAGTAACAAATAGCAGATATATCCACTTATAACTTGATAAGGAGTGGAGATACCAAAAAGTGATCAACTGAAAAGTTGTAGAGCTTCAAATTCCCTATCGATTGCACATCTTATCAATAAAATTTGAGCATGAATGAACTGTTTTCAAGCTGTTTGAAATTTCGTTTTTTCGAGGTTCAGAATCCCAAACCTATCGATTACACATTTCATCAGTGAAATTCAGAAAAGCCCAAACTCACCCTCCTTCATCTTTTCCCACTGCTCCTTCGGAATCCTTTCATCCTCGAATTCCTGCCCAGCATAGGCGAAAACTTGTCGTGCAATCTCTCCATTGCCACGTGTTGGGAAGTAGGTCAACTTGTAGGACACCATGATAAGAAATGATAAGAAAGTTACGAAATCAATGGAAAACCCCAGTCGTGTTCAGTTCTATTTATACCTCTCCGCGCAACTCTCTCACCGTCTGCGTCTCTGTTTGTCACAAAATTCGTCATTTTCTGCCGATTTCCGATTTGAAACAGATGTTTCTGAATGACCAAACGACATAATGCACAAAGTTACAGATAGAGAAGACATCGGAATTGAGCAAAATTGGCTGTGAAGACGTCCAAGATGCCTAGAAGTTGTCCCGTGGTTGTCCCGGTACATGAAATGAATCTAGTGTTAGAAGACGCCATTATCATATTTCGTGGTTCCCCAGTTATTCAGGAAACCCCACCGCCTCAGTAAGGCCCCTGATAGACTCTAGAATGTTATCAGCATAGCCCTCAACGATATGCCAAGCGACACTGATAACATTCTGGAGGAATTTAGAAGATGGTAGCAAACTCACATTCAACATCCATCAGGATCCCTGGAGTGTGCGCTCCGATCCATCACGACCATCGTCAATATTTTGCTCATCTTGCCAAGGAGAGCTTCTTGCCAGCTTTGAACAACGAGAACTGATCTTCCAACGGCTTGATGCTCTTTTTATTTGCAGCTGATAAGATCTACTCTAGATTATCACGTGGAAACTGATAACGTGACATCATCCTTGTTTCCAAAGTCACCAGGGATACGTGAAATGTTTCAGCTCGAAAAACGGAATCTTTATGGATTGGGTCCACAATCTCTTTTGATAATCAATGATAAATTCATTGTCAAATCCTCGCCGACCCCTTCGAATTGACGGATCCTGTGACACTGACAACCTGAACCTTTTCTTATCATTCCTTATCACTTCTTATCACTCACTTTCATCTTTTTCCTAAAATAATCCTTACAATGGATAATCTCCCTCTCCTGATAAGAAAAGATAAGAAAAATTGAGTAAACTTTATTGTGTGCATTGCACCATATCTAACGACAACTTGCACAATGAAACATGGCTTTATTCCCGAAAGAAACATGTAAATAAAGTTCAAATCTTTGAAGTTTCCGGAATCTGACTGACGGCCGATGGTTTCATCTGAAACAAATTCTCCGATAATGCAATCGCGCCCCACTGCAAACTCACATAACACGACGAGTTATTGGTCTTTTCGTTTGGCGCCAGGAACGGACTTTCCGGATCAACCGATCGAGTGCTGGCCTGGAAAACTTGGGAATTTGGTACAATGTTCGGTAGAGCGCACTTACCTTGGGCTTGGGAAGTCGGGGTTTCGTGGGGATTCTGGCGAGCGGATTCTCTTCGTCGTCGTCGAATTCGTCTCTTTTCACCTCTTTCGGCTTGGGCTTCACGTTGAATTGAACGTCATCTGAATCCGGAGAAATCGAAGAGTTCGCTAGGGCGCACTTACCATCATCATCATTCGGTTTCCCACTTCCCGTGCTGTTTCCAGCAGCTGGGGTAGTGGTTTTGGCGGGTTTGGATGGATCCAAATTTTGCTTGCTACTAGTTTTTTCCAGACCTTTTCCTTTTGCGTTTTTGGACTGAAAAGTGGAGAATGAGGTCTAAAAAGCCCAAAATCCCTCTAACTCACACAGTTAATAAACAGAACTCCAAGCCACAGAATCGATGAAAAATGTAAAAAAGCCTGGAAGAGAATTCCAAAGAAGACGACCATCACTAGTTGACTTATTGCGAAATGAAGGCATTCCCATTTGAAAAACAGTTTCACGTGGAAAAAATCTTTATTCTACATCAAAACGGGGTCACTGGTCTCAACTCGAGCCACTTTTTGATTCTCGGAATCCCGTGAATCCTTTTCTGATGCTCGCGGAGCTCTGGGAATTCGTCGAGAAGATGTGCTTTTCCGACGAGAAGAGAGTTGTTCGGGGCGAGGAAATCGGATGTGTGTTGGGCGACGACGAGGTCCACCCAGGTCAGAGAATTGCCGACGAGGAATCCGGATTCTGAAGATTTGAGAAAGTTGGTCAGGAATTGATAGTGTTTCTTGAAGGATGGAAGGAACACTTCTTGGTAGAGCTTCTCGGCGTTCCCTTGAGCAAATCCCATTTTCACACCGAAATACGGCCGGGTTTCCTGCTGATAATCTTTGATAAGATCAGCGAGAGCATTCACTTGAGCTTCTTCCCATGGATTCTTTCCATTGAGTCCGAATTGGCGAGCAAGATATCTGGAGATGGTGTGGGATTGGGCCAAGGGTTGGCCGTCGACGTAGAGAACGGGGAGAGTTTGGAATGGCATGGCTGGAAAATGAGAGTGGGTCTCGCAACGAAAAGTTGGAATCAACTCACTTTCCTTAATCTCTGGCCACTTGTCTCTCGGAATCCGATCATCTTCGAAAACTTCTCCAGAATATGCAAGAATCTGCCTGATCGGCTCGGCGAGCCCTCGCAAATTCAGATACGACAGTTTGTAGGCCACCATGACGTTTGAACTTCTCTTTTGGAGTGTTCCCTTTTATACGAGAAACGGGGTTGGTTCAATGGATCTATTTGCACTTTGAATTGTCATCTGAGCAAAATGGTTACATACTTGTGCTCGCCGAGCACAAACGGTCACAAGCTGGGTGGTCACAATAACAGTCATAATTTTCAACGATTTTTTTCGCATCTTCAAAAAATTTTTCAGAAGTTTTGTTCAACTGAAAACTTGTTTCGGACACCTTTATCTAACATAAAAAATTTATTTCGAAGTTGGAAAAAATTGTTTCACGGGTTTTTAGTAGGTCAAACTTTAGTTGTTCGCTGCGCTTAAATTTCGAAGTGACCTGGTTTCAAATCTCTATAACTTGGTTAAAACCAAAAGATCTTACCCAAACAAAGGGATAATGTAGTCGAAAGACCCAGAACCATGCTCTTGAAATTTAAGATGAATTCTGAAGGATTCAGATGAATCACGTCTTCAGGAAGTCGAACACTTGGAAACTTCAAGATTTGTGGGTGCATTCATTTATTTATTCATTTATTCAAGCAAAAAGAGATCCATCATTGCAATCAGATCATTTAAAACGGAGTGACTGGTCTCGTCTCCAGCCACTTCTTGATGTTGGCATTCGAGTGAACCTTCTCCTGATGAGCCTTGAACTCTGGCAGCTCTGCGAACAGATCCGCGTTGACAGCGAGAAGATCCGAAGTGTGTTGAGCGACGAGGAGGTCCACGAAGGTCAGAGAGTCTCCGACGAGGTATCCGGATCCGGCGGACTTGAGGAACTTGGAGAAGAAGCCGAAGTGCTTCTTGAAGGCCGGAAGGAACACGTCCTTGAGCAGGGCGTCGACGTCTCCGTCGGAGAATCCCATCTTGGCCATGAAGTAGGGACGGGCCTCGGTTTGGTAGTCCTTGAACTGATCGGCAAGGGAGTTCACTTGGGCCTCTTCCCAGGCGGTCTTTCCGTTGATTTTGAATTCACGGGCCAGGAAACGAGCGATGGCATGGGATTGGGCAAGGACTTTTCCGTCGACTTCGAGAAGAGGGAGTTGGCCGAATGGGGTGGCTGGAAATGGGATGTTTAGGGAGGATTATGACTCGAAATGGACTGGAAAGATGTGCAAATTGAAGGAAATTGCACTCTGAACAACTTTCCAGTTGATCATTTTCCCCTAGCTAGCCTCCTTATCAAGTTATCACTGAAAGAAACAAGTCGTAGATATCTCCGCTGATAACTTGATAAGGAGTGGAGATACCAAAAAGTGATCAATTGGAAAGTTGTAAAGCTTGAAATTCCCTATCGATTGCACATCTTATCAATAGAATTTGAGCAATAATGAACTGTTTCCGAGCAGTTCGAAGTTCCCCCAAAAAGTGTCTAGTCTCATAGTATTTGTCATCCTTTCTCTATTTACTCCAAGGTCAAAAGCCACATGGCGGTCCATGAAAAAGTTGATCTTATCTTTCAAATTTATCGCTAGGTGGCCTCTAGGATTTCTAGTTTGTAGTGGTTGGAGTGACCCGAAAAGATTCAAATCGAACACTTTTTCAAGGTCTCCAATTATAATCTTGTTTTTGAGAGTTCTCACAAGGGAAGTGTTTATACTAAACCAGATACATTTTGATGAAACTTGGCACAGCGGTAGCCTAGGGGTCCAATAGAAGGGTCCCGAGAGCGTTTTCGCCGGAGAAGCTTTTGGGGGCTCAAATGCTCCAAAAACTGTAGAGGTCTCCTAGCGAATTGAAAAAGGTACGTATGGAAAGCTGAAGTCACGAGGATCACGAATATGTAATCAGATCGTGGTTATCTTGCAGTTCGCTTCAAACCCTATGGTTAAGGTCCGAAACATGAAGCTGCCGGCTCAAAACCCAATTTGGAACACCGCGCGCATGTCTACGCACCTGTTATCAGCATTCTGGCAAGTGATAGGTGGTCGAGTGGGTAGCACGGTCGGGTAGTAGACGGACGGTGTGGGTTCGACTCCTCTCCCTCGTAAACGTTTTTTTTTAAATTCTTTTTGCAAAGTTTTTTTCTGACACAGAACATGCTCTAGAATGAGTTTTCAAGCTTCTCCATGTTTTCCATGGTTTTTGGCAACAAAAACTTACGTTTTTCTACCAAAAAATAACAAGATAAAAAAATTTTACGAGGGAGAGGAGTCGAACCCACACCGTCCGTTTACTACCCGACCGTGCTACCCACTCGACCACCTATCACTTGCCAAACAGCTGATAACAGGTGCGTAGACATGCGCGCGGTGTTCCAAATTGGGTTTTGAGCCGGCAGCTTCATGTTTCGGACCTTAACCATAGGGTTTGAAGCGAACTGCAAGATAACCACGATCTGATTACATATTCGTGATCCTCGTGACTTCAGCTTTCCATACGTACCTTTTTCGATTCGCTAGGAGGCCTCTACAGTTTTTGGAGCATTTGAGCCCCCAAAAGCTTCTCCGGCGAAAACGCTCTCGGGACCCTTCTATTGGACCCCTAGGCTACCGCTGTGCCAAGTTTCATCAAAATGTATCTGGTTTAGTATAAACACTTCCCTTGTCAAGGTCGGTTTTCAAAGAATTTGACCTAGATATTCACTAGATTTGAAAAAAGTTGTGAAATTTGGCCCAAAAAGAGCTCAAATCTGATTTTTATTCAAATTTCCGTTGAAAGGACCCTAAATTCCCAGTGGTAACTCACTTGGCTTCACAGCTGGCCACTCCTCCTTCGGGATTCTGTTGTCCTCGAAATCTTGTCCAGCATAGGCCAGAATCTGGCGAGCAATCTCTCCGGCTCCACGGATTGGGAAGTAGGAAACCTTGTAGTGGACCATGTTGGCGAGTTAGTTCAGTGTGATCCTTCAGGGCCACGCGGTCTCCTATTTATACGCCTTCTCTGCTTCTTTTCCGTCTCTTTCCCCTTAGTTTGTCATCATTTGCTCGTGCACGCCTCTTTCCGAGAGAAAAGAGAAACAGAGGCCAACGGCCGCCACAAACCACAATATCGCCGTCATTCGTCTAGTTTGTAGCCTAGAGAAACGTGGTGGAATTGTTCCCCGACATTGATGTTTTGTGTGATTTGTAGGGGAGAATGTTGGCATGATTTATCAGCAAAAATGTTCTGTCATCCGCAGGATTCGAACCTGCGCCCTCCGGAGAGGACTGCGACCTGAACGCAGCGCCTTAGACCACTCGGCCAGAATGACATGCTCGAACTTTGTCGCCGACGCCCGTGATATTCATGCCTCTTGCCAGCAAATTTGGGGTTGTGAAATTTTGAATTGAGGTCGATTTTGAGCGTTTTTTGAAGTTTTCCTGGATTTTTGTCAAAATAAGTGGGAAAACCAAAAATCAAGTATATTTTGGCTAATTGAATTTGGTTCCAACAACAAAAACGTGTTATTTGGATTACTTATTTTGGAAGTAATTGGGGGGACAGGTGCGGAAAACCAAACATGTTTTTGTTTTGACACAAATTTTTTTAGAGGATCAAATTTTATTTTTGAATTTGGGGTAAAAAACAGAAAAAAAACATTAGCAAAAAACATGAACTTCAATTTGGCCTTTTCTTCAAAATTTTCAAAAAAAGATATTTGAAAATTTATCATAGCAAATTCAAATTTTCAAATACTCATTTATTGTTACCAAAACTACAAAATTACAATTTTAAAAATCCCAAAAAATTGAGAAAACATTCCAAAAGAATGGTTTAGAATGGATAATCGGGTCTCTTGGCGATCCACTGCTTGATTCCTTCCAGTCCCTGGACCTTCTTACGATGAGCAATGACCTTCTTGAACTCCTCAACAACAGCCAGATCCTGCTTGAGAATGTCTTCGACGTGTTGCGAAATCAGAAGATCCACGTAGGTCAGCGAGTCTCCGACGAAGAATCCGCTCTTCGACGAGGCGAGAATCTTCTCGAAGAAGCCAAAGTGCTTCTTGAAGTTCGGCACGAACACGTCGGTTCTCAGCTGGTTCTTGTCTCCTGGTTTGAAGCCGGCGACCACCGAAAGATAGGCCTGGACGTCGTTGAGATAGTCCTTGAACTGATCGGCGATCGCATCGACTTCGGCTTCCTCGATTGAGGTCTTTCCGGAGACTCCGAATTGTTTGGACAGGTAACGGACAATGGCACCGGATTGGCCGAGTTGTTGGCCATCGACTTCGAGAACCGGCAGCTGGCCGAATGGGGTGTCTGGAAAATGGATTGTTTAGGTAGGCACCGCAATGAGTTTCGTCAAACTCAATATTTTTTTCTGATTTTTGTTGGAACGTGTTTGTATACTCAATATTAATACGCCCAACAATTTTCATCCAAAAATTTTGACTGGTGCCCGAGTTAGAGCCGTTTTAGTGCGCGCCGCATTAGCACTAAAGTTCTACCGGGCGACGAGGGGGCGGGGCTTCGCTGAAAACCAAGATGGTCAGAAACTGTCACCAAATAGGGAAAGAAGCGATATTTTGTGCACTGCTATACTAGAAATGTTCAAGTGACCCAAAAAAAAGTTTTGGCTGAAAACAGGCCGCAAAAATATTGAACCCGCGTCGACCGACTGCAAAACGGGCGCGCAAACTACTGCGCTACGTCAACGACAGTGCCACCGCTCACACAGTGCCAAGATGTCGACGGGCAAAAGCAGCAGCGCGCCCGCTTGTTTTGGCATAGAATTTCAATAATTTGAGACTGAAAAATTTCTGAAATCTGAATTTTTCACTATGCGCGCAGAGGATATCCGATAAACTTTAATAGTAGAGTTGTAGCAAATTGAACGGAGAATCCGATTCCGGAATGCAAATAGGTGAAATCGACCTGTAACTGCCCGAAAACTTCAGAAAACCACAAACATATGGAGTGTCGCCTCCGAAGAGGTGGACAGAAACATATCGAAAGAGTTCCAAATGGTCCAAAAATTTATAGGTGGTATCTCCAAATGTAGTTTTATCGATTTGAACAATAAAAAATATGGGTCATCGCTGAAAATTTTTCACAATCTTTCCATGAAGTTGAAACGCATTTTTCACCCCACGCGCAGCCTCAATCGTCTGTTTTGACCGAAAAATCATATTCTACGGTATCTAAAGCATCAAATTCATATGTTTCCGGGGGTGACATCGACCTGGAACAGCCCAAAATGGTTGAAAAACTGCCGGTCATTTTGGTTTCTCGCTCCGTACGCGAAAATGAGAGATTTATTGATAAAACTGATATCACCAATCGATTCTACGTCAAAAGTTACGTATAGCAAGCTAGTTTCTAGAATGGTCCAGTACCCTCCAGCCCCGGTACAGGCCCTGAAAGGCGCGAAATCAAAATCGGTAGAAAAAATCGCAGGCCACGCCCCCTCCACTTTGCGGTGCCTATGTTTAGGGAGAGTGTTTAGGGCATTCTGAACAACTTCCCAGTTGATCACTTTTAGCTAGCTAGGCTCCTAATCAAGTTATCACTGAAAGTAACAAGTATGAGATATCTCCGCTGATAACTTGATAAGGAGTGGAGATACAAAACAGTAGTCAACAGAAAAGTTGTAGAGCTTGAAATTCCCTATCGATTGCACATCTTATCAATAGAAATTGAGCAAAAATGAACTTTTTTCAAGCAGTTTGAAGTTTTCATAAAAATGGGGTGTCTGGAAAATGGATTGTTTAGGAAACGTACTGACTCGAAATGGACTGATAAGATGTGCAATTAATAGAAAATTTAAAGCTCTACAATTTTCCAGTTGATCACTTTTAGCTAGCTAGCCTCCTTATCAAGTTATCACTGAAATAACCAGCAGTAGATATCTCCGCTGATATCTTGATAAGGAGTAGAGATACCAAAAAGTGATCAATTGGAAAGTTGTAGAGCTTGAAATTTCCTATCGATTGCACATATTATCAATAGAATTTGAGCAATAATGAACTGTTTCCGAGCAGTTCGAAGTTCCCCCAAAAAGTGTCTAATTGGAAATTGTTCCAGATTCAGAATTGCCGAATCCGGAATACAGAAGTCAAACTTTGCAAATCCAGTTTTCATAAGTTATGAATCATAACTAACTCACTATTCTTCATTGCCGGCCACTGCTCGAACGTCACAACGGCATCCTCGAAATCCTGTCCAGCATAGGCAAAGATCTGTCTGGCGAGCTCGGCACGGGCTCTCAACGGGAAGTAGACGAGTTTGTAGTGAACCATTTTCTAGAAGTGATTGAGTGATTGGAATGGCGAGTTATCAGTTTATAAGGTGCGCTTATCAATGTCAGCATGTTACATATTTGCGGAGCAAAGACGATGACAAAAAGAATCGAGAGAATGCCTAGAGTCTGGGCTTGATTCGAGGTAATCAATATTTGATCAGCGTATCTCTAGTGTGCTCACGGAGCGAATAAGAGGTCATGGAGAGCTATATCACAATGCCAAACAATCAAAATCATTGAAAAAATGTTGAGGAGTAGCTTGGTGACGTGGGTCATTGATAAGAAAACTTGAGCTGATAAGAGCACAACACAAAGACTTGAAAAAAGACACAAACTCTGTTATTACGTATATGGGTCAGAAAGGATGAATATGACTTGGGAATGAGCAAAAGTTCAAGGAAAATGGGTCAGTTAGGGTTTTCGGGTTCTGGAACCGTCTCACGTGACCCGCCAGTTTCCACGTGAACCCCTCTCAACGTGTAACTCTCTCCGTGGCACCTGTCCTGTTGTCTCTTCTGACGCTATTTCAAATATCAACAATCTGCCCGCGCGCTTATCACCAATTGATAACTTTTTCCACAAATCATGGCCAAGTCGGGTTATCAGGAACTGGTACGGCACCTTTTGTTACCTTGAGAATTCCAAAATTTTGCAGCCAGTGAACAAGGATTTCGGTGCGAATGATTCGGAGAAAACGGAGAAAATTGTGCAGAAGGGCGAGATGGGAGAGATTATTGTGAGACGGCGGAATCGGAATAAAGAGGAGAGACGGTTGGATAAGGATGAGGGAGATATGAAGAAGGGACTCAATCGGTTGATTGAGCCCATCGCGCAACATGTCAATCCGCCGTGGATGTGAGTTTTAGAAACCCAGAATCCAGGTCTTTAACTGACCCATTTCCCTTGAGCTTTTGCTCTCAAATTCAGCTTGTCACCGGCGAGTCAACTGGTGGGTCTCACCACGAAAATGGTTACTTGCTGAAATACGGCTTCTGGACTAAATTTTGCCACTTTTCTGATGAAAACATGTAAAATTTCGCGTATTCAACCATTTACAACCAAATTCCCGCAGAAAGTGCTGGAAATCAGTAAAAAAGTGCAAAAACTTCGTCCAGAAGCCCTATACCAGCTAGGAATCGTTTTCGTTGCGAGACCCAGACCCAACAGGTGACTCGCGGCAATAATACGTAATAACATAGTTTGTGCCTTTTTCCAAGTGCTCTTATCACTTAATCAGCTCTTATCAATCGGGTTCTTTTGAACTTTTGAATCCCTGAGGAATCCTTAGAATCTCCTTCCTTTTCCAGCTTCGGCGACTACCTCCTGACCAACCAAATCGGCCAGGGCACCTTCTCTCGCGTCTTCATCGCCACCTTCCTGCCCGACGAGAGAAACTGTCGTCGTGTCGCTGTGAAGATGGAAACCGGAGAAGAAGAAATGGATATGATGTCGAACGAGGCGATGATTCTGAGGAACATGAACCGCGACGGACCGAGTCCGCACTTTGCCAAGATTATTCACTTTTATCGTTCCGAGACTTGTCGATTCATTATCATGACGCTGTTCGGAGAGACGTTGGCGCAGTTGAAAGAGAAGTCGATGGATAAAAGATTCACGGTGGGCACGTGGAGCAGAATTGGGTTGCAGGTGAGGATTCTGGAGGCTTAAAATAGGTTACTGGGTTTCTATTCCAGGTGCTGTACGGTCTGAAGCAGCTGCACGACAAGGGCTTCATCCATCGTGACCTGAAACCCGATAACCTGATGATCGGCACTCCCAACGATCCTGCCCGTTGCCGCACCGTCCAGATCATTGACTTTGGCTCCTCCCGACAGTACGCTGTCCGTCAGAGAACCGAAAAAGGATTCGTCTGGATGGCCCGTCCACTTCGAAAACGTGTCGAATTCGTCGGAAACGTGCAATTCGTGGCGCCGAGCATGCACTTTGGCAAGGATCAGGGACGGAAGGACGACTTGTGGTCGTTGATCTACACGCTGGTCGATTTGAATGGGGAATTGCCGTGGAAGGATGATAATGATGAGCAGGAAATTCTGGCGAAGAAGATGAATCCGTCGACGTATTTGGATGATATGCCCGATGAGATTGAGGATCTGGTGGATCATCTGCAGGAGTTGGATGCGTTCCAGAGACCTTGTTATGAGTGAGTCAAGGGGTTTTGGAGGTCTGATTCCATCTTTCTTTTCAGCTTGTTCTACCAAGTTCTCCTCGAGATTGCTCAAGGGCAAGTCAAGGACTTTACTTCGAAGTACACATTTGAACTTTTCCACATGCCACCTGAAAAACCGATTCAGCAGCAGTTGGATGAGTATAATGAGAGACAGAAGAAACGGAATAAGGAGATGGAGAAACTGGCGAAGGAGACGGCGAAAATGCAGGAAAAGTTGGCGAAGGAGATTGAGAATCGGAAGCCGGAGCTGGAGAAACTCGAGAAGGAGAAGGTGGAGATTGAGACGAACGTGACGGAGAAGAAGAAGGAAGAGATAGAGATTCTGGAGAATCTGAAGAAGGAGAAGGTGGAAATGGAGAAGAAGATGAAGGATAAGAAGGGACTGGGGAAGTTGAAGAAGGAGTTGACGGAGGATGAGAAGAAGGAGCTGGAGAAGTTGAAGAAGGATATGGCGGAGAATGAGAAGAAGACTGAGAAGGTGATTGATAAGATCGAGAAGTCGAAGAGGGAGATTGAGAAGAAGATTGAGAAGGCTGGGGAGAAGAGGTTGGAGTTGGAGAAGGAGTTGGAGAAGTTGGATGAGAAGAGGGAGGAGTTGGTGGCGGCGAAGCAGAAGGATGAGCGGGAGGGGAAGCCAAAGTTCAGGCAGTACAAGTGGATGTTGAAGGAGGCGGAAGCGTTCTTTCAGGTGAGCAGGGAAATCGGAATTCTGAAGGGAAGCTTCTGAAATGAATTTTGAAGGTTCCGGAAGACGTCTGATGCTCCCGAAGGCTTCAGACACTTATGGGAAGCTTCTGGAGCTTCGGACGTCTTCTGAAAGTTTCAAACATCATTTTAGGCTTCTGAAGACTAAAGATGATGTTCTGACAGTTTCGAAAGTTTCTGAAGACGTCAGATTCTTCAGAAGGCTATGGGAGAAGTTTTGGAGCCTCTGACGTCTTCTGAAGGCTTCAGACTCTTACGGGAAGCTTCTGGAGTCTCAGATGTTTTCTGAAAGTTTCAAGCATCCTTTTTGGCCTCTGAACCTTCAAATGCTATCCATTGACGGCTCCTGAAGACAGAATATGATGTTCTGGAAGTTTTGAAGGTTCCAGAAGACGTCAGATGCTCCAGAAGGCTATAGAGATCTTCTGAAGGCTCAACCTTTGTTTTTCAGCAAGATCCCATTGAAATCAACGGTCCTGAGAAGGTGATGACCTCCTACCACGTGCCATTCGAATGCCTTGAAGCATGGGAGAAGGAGCATCGGTTCACTTTGAAGAAGCCGACTCGAGCCGAACAAATGGACATTGCTCACCGGAAGATGCTTATGAAGAGAAACAGACGGGGTATGAAACGGTACAAGGAGGAGAAGATGTTGAAGAAGAATTATGTGGAGGAGATGCGGGAGAGTGGAGAGATGAAGCGTTTGAAGGAGTTGGAGGAGAATGTGTTGAAGGATATCAGGGAGGCCAAGGATAAGAAGAAGGATAAGGATAAGAAGAAGGATAAGAAGAATGATGAGAAGAAGAAGAAGTAGGGAGAACTTGTGTGATAATTAAGTGATAATGAGATAATAAAGATTTTGGGTGGATTGTGGTGTTTCCCTTTGAATTGAAAGCATTGGAATCTGAAGTTTGGCTTGAAGTTTAGGCTTCAAGTTGGAAGCATGAAGGCCTAATGGGCTAACTTCCCCCTCTTCTTCCACCTACCGTATTCCTGGCGCCTGCCTTCCCACACTTGTGTTTTCTAGGCCATGGCCTAACTTTTCCCGTTTTATCCCTCCGCTTCTCTTCGTGATAATACGTTTTCTCCTTCCCGAACACGAAAAGGGTATGTAAGATATGATATTTTTAGCTCTCTTTTATTCTTTCTACTGGATGAAAGGTTGGTTACGGGAGAGAGTGGTGCGTCGGGGTATACATGTGGGAGACCGTCGCGGGGGCCGCGACGGTTTACAAATGACCGGCAATAACGAACGATATAGGGTACACGACTGGAGTGGTTACGGATAACCGGTTGAGATTGAAAGACTCTTAGGGAGAAAAAGGAACGAGATACGGTACAGGGTATAAGAGGGAGGGCCGACAAAGGCGAACAAAGGTAACGATAAGGTACAGAGAAACGACTAAAAACAAAAAACCCTCGAAGGGTTTGGTAAATGATGCAAGGTTACTAAACAATGAACTAAATTAACAAACAAACAACATTAGGCGACCTTCGTTAGGCGAAGGGCTCGAGAGTTGGAGGCGAAGAGTCCTGATCCGGGCTATCCTCGTGCTCCGATCGTGTTGCTGCGTACGGATGGTCGTGGATCAAAGAGGTTGGCGCTGGGTCTGTTGAGTGTTGGGGGACTGGTCTTGGCGATGATTGTGCGAACTGGAACAAAGGGGAGTGATTAGATGGGGGCCCCTCTTTTCCGTAACCCCGTGTAACGACTTAGTGCTGAACTTACTCCTTGCGCTTGAGGTGAATCGACGAGGTATCTGGAGAGGCCGGCATCGGATCTCCACCGTCCCCGGTTCTTGACTTCTTGGAACGATAGGCCTTCGTTGAGCAGAGCATTGGCCGCTCCTCTTCTGAGCGCGTGGTGCGTGGCTCCGTCCAGACCTGCCTTAGCCAGAGTCTTTTTGGTGATCGATGACACGGCTTTTGGAGATAAAGGTTCCCAGGTATTCAGGTTTGGGAAGATCGCTGCGGATTTTTCTTTGGCTCGGACCCTCCAACGACAAAGTAAAAGATCCACCTCTGATCCGTCTTCGTATTCGACAAAGGTCGACCTTCCCAGTCCGAGTTGGTCGTTTTTGGCCTTTGACACTTTGATTTCGAGCAGACTTCCTTTTCTGGTTATGTCGGTCCACTGTAGTGCCGCCGCCTCGGACGCTCTTAGTAAAGCTGCCCAGGAAAGAACTGCCATGAGTGCATCTCTCTCCGACTTTGGCTCGTCGGTGACTGTGTTTAGGATGCTCTTTAGGTCCTCCCTGTCTACCATTGGCGGTTTCTTCCGCAGTGATACTTCTTCTTTTCTTTTTATCTTGATCAGGTCCGAAACAAAGGCGGCAATTGGAAGTGGGAACGGGTTATGGGCGAGTTGGAAGGCGGCTGATGTCTTGGTGAGTTTGGCGCTCCCGGACGAAGTGAATTGCGATGCCATGAACATCAGGCAAGAAGTTTCGTCGTCCGGAAGGTCATTATCTCTGGTCCACTGGACTCTGAAGTCGTCCGCTCGTTTATAGGCTTCGGCCGTGTTTGCAGCTCTGGCCCGGTAAGGAACTTCGGACAGGAATTGTAGTAGAGTCTGGGAGAGGTCGGTTCGTGCTGCTCGAGTTGCGATCTGGTCGAGGACCTGCTTCCTGTGACCGCCTGAAAAAAGGATGTCTCTAGCTGCTGAGTTCTCTCTACTCTGGGTGGGCGGG